>OZ010652.1:64413951-65013951 GCA_963932375.1 Phania funesta
TACCCGAACAGAAACACGAATTGGTTAAAATATAAAATGTATGTGAGCTCTCACTTACCTTTCAACATCCCACTGAGAAATCCAGCTGATATTCAAGCAGCTGTAGATCATTTTTCAGATGTCATGACTGCCGGAGCCATAGCTGCAACGCCAACAAAGCCATCAGCTAAAATAATATCGCACCAGGCAACAGCAGATATTCAAATGCTCGTCATTGAGAAAAGAAGACTAAGAAGACAATGGCAAAATAGTCGTTCTCCACACATAAAAATGCAAATGAACTTATGCCAAAAAAACTTACGCAGTAAATTGAGACAGAAACACGAATTCGCTATCGACAACTTTTTAAAAAACTTGGATCCAATGAAAAACACGGATTATAGTCTGTGGAAAGCTGTAAAGCACTTACAATGTCCTATTGCTTACGAATCCCCACTAAGACTTGAAGACCGTACTTGGGCTAAAAACTCAAGTGAAAAGGCAAATGCGTTCGCAAATCACTTAGAGAAGGTTTTTGCACCACATGATATAAGTAATTCCACTATTCCAATTATTAGTGACACCGTGAATGATCCTATGAAATTTCGGTTGTCTTCTTTAAAATCGACAATTAAAAATACGGATATGAAGAAATCACCTGGACCTGATCGTATAACAGGATCAATGATAAGAAACTTACCCGATTCAGCTGTAAGAATTTTACTTTACATATTTAATGCCATGTTGCGCGTCGGCTTCTTCCCATGCTCTTGGAAGATGTCTGAAATTGTTATGATCCCGAAACCTGGAAAGGACTCAAGCCAGATTACATCCTACAGGCCAATTAGCCAAAAATATTTGAAAAATTATTCGTCTCGAGTGTAACTCCTTTCCTAAATGAACAAAACGTTATCCCAGATCATCAGTTTAAGGGTAGTTTGTGCCCATTTTCAAGAAGGCACATACAGAGAAGAATTAGAGGGTTATACCTAAAATTTAAGGCTTACAAGATTATACCGATTCGTTAAAACAATGTGCAAAGGGGGAAATTTAACCCTGTCCTTAAACGTAAACTTTCCAACGTCTCTGCCGTAATCCATTGCCAGAACCATGTTTATTTTATTGTGCAGTAGGTACGTTCAAACTTTCAGCATGTATGCCAAAAGATTCTGCAAATGACGGAAGTCATAGACTACTATATTCAGTGACGGAACTGATTTTTTTTTTTTTTTTTTGTTTAAAGTGAAATTTTATTAAAATGTATAAAAATTATTTTCGCTACTTTTTTATTGTAATTTAAAAGAAATACAACATTTTCTAAATTAAAAATATATAATAATTTCCGCGTTAAACAGCAGTTGCAAACAGGCATGCCAAATCCAAATTATGAAAGAGCTTGAATTTTGAAAAAAACAAACTTACCCATTTGAAAAACAAAAATTCCATAATATCAATATAATATATATCATAATATAATATATATATTTTTTTAAATAAAAAGTACAATTCAATCTCATTTATAATTAACGTAAATAAATTTGAATGTTATGAAGGGTATGTCATAAGCTAAAGTGTCTGATTGGTTCAACATGGTGAAATCAGCGCGACCCTTTGACAGAATACCCCGAGTAATAACGCCTGTGCAACGACGTTTTTGGCACCCGCCAAAGCCATATAATAAATGATAAAAACGGACTCCCCTTAATGTTGACGACCATCGCAGACGTTTAAAGTTCCATGATTTAAAGATATGCACTTGGAATTACGAACACTTGTAACGCCAGATTACTGTCCAATGACAGCCGCCAGTCCTCGATAAATAAAGGGCTGACATTACCGCCGTCTAGGAAATAAGATGGAAAGGACACGGCGGGAAGAAAGTAAAAACTAATTGTTATAACTGGGAAACTTCCCAAACCAACGATATGGCAACACTGTCTGCTTCAATTTCAATTGTCATTGTTTTTTCTATTCTAATTCGAACAGCTTGCAGTATCACGGCCATTGTAATTTTGCTCTCCATTTTGTGAAGTAGTATATTCTGGAACATTATATTTTACTTCTTTGATACTTACCTTTTTAATAATAATAAAATGGATTAAATACATTATAGTAATAATACGCGTGCGTCTTTCATTTATTCCACGGAACACAACACTAATACTATATATACTATAGCTGCCATGAAAAGAAGCACAATTTGGCCGTAATCCGCATTAAAGCTAAGTTCTTCATTAGCCATATTTGTGCACATCCGCCGACGGAAGATAAGCATGAATAGACTAAAGATACATTTTACGAACATACATACGACCGCTGCCCTAGCCATGACATTAAAATTATTCTTGTCGATTTTAATGCCAAAGTTGTTAAAAAGGTTATCTTTGGCCCAACTGTCGGAAAGTTCAGTCTCCATGATGACACTATAATGCAAGGAGACTGATACGTTAGGTGCCGCAAGAAACATGGTAGTAAGTAGCACCAGATTTACGCATCGCAATATCCATAAGAGTATATGGCTGCCCTTGATGAAAAGACAGCAAATGAAATAGATCATGTGATCGACGGACGGAACTTAGTTAAGAGAAAGCTAGATGTCTCGCAACAGTCTGCTGATGCCTACTCAACGGAGCTGTCACAGTTGCTCCTCGCTGAAACTAGGCTCAATGGCAACAGATCCGGAGAATTCGTGACAAAAGCCGCCGAAGAAGAAGTTGGTGACCGAAAGCGGCCTAAAGGAGACCAACGGTACGATGAGGAGTCGCCACAAAAGCTAAGAACATAGCATACAAGGCAACACTTGTGCCTATGGCAACGCTAGGCTGTGTTAGAGCCATATCCGACGATGAGAAGGGGGAGGAGCACCGCGGAAAGGCGAGAATATGAGCAGATAGAGTTTTATAGTAAAAGAAATACTGGCAGAAAATTTTGGCAACGCATCAAGCACCAGACGAAATACGCGCCGCTGGCATTGCTTTGAGTCGATATAAAAATGGGAATCTGGTAACGTGGAGCATGTAGAGAATTTGGAAGAACCATTTTTGCAATTTACTGAAGGCAGCCCATAATGTTATCTTAACCTGCATTTTACGATTATAGACGCAAAAGGGTAAAAAATTATCGTCATACAAGCTATGCGATCGGCTACTACATCTAGATTTTCTGGCGTACAGTGGTCGAATTTTATCAAGTGGCGAGTTTTCGGATATCGAATCCCTCTGTTCTTTTCTTCGGTAACTTCGGTTCTCGGTTTTTCATTTTAATTTTTTTTACTTAACAGAAACAGAAACAACACAAACTGTATAACATTTTTTTAACCGGTTCACCAGTTTCTCATGATCGAGCAATCCATATTCCCCTATTGTAAATAGGTGCGCCTCTCCTCAAGAGGAATTCATACTTCAACAAGATGTATCCCAAGCACATGTGTAAAAAGGGAAAGGAATGGTAGGTTCATTGTATGTAATGTAGGCGTCTACGTACTTTCATCCTACATTAAAATTCTTCCATAATAATTGTTTTTGAATACAAGTTTGCTTATTATTGGTTTATATGCTTGTCGTAAGTTTTTATGAATATGGCCGTTACTTTCTCAAACATGAATGGAATAAATAAATAAATAAGCTTTTCTTTTACTTTAAAATATTATGATATTCTTATTCAAATTAATATTTACAATTGAAACTAAAACAAATAATAATTAATGCTGATACAAGTTGTGGAAGGAATTAATTATCACTATATACATGCATACATAATAAAAAAATACAAACAAGAAAATTTATATTTAAAATAAAATAAACAAGATTAAACGAAAAATTAAATAAAAACGTATCGTATGGAAAGTGGGTATCGGTGTTTGAAATATCTTCAGCAAAAGCTTCTTGGAAAATTAACTGAATTTTTTTCATTTCATTATTTTCCGTAAGCATGGTGTGGCGTGGATGCGGCTGCCAAATACGGTTTCTGGTCAATCCATTTTGTTAGATCTACTTCTGGTATGTCAGAGCATGGCACAACGGGATTGCTGCAAGAATGGGTATAATAAAATTTCCATTATAGTCTTTTCGTGAGTTACATATATTAGTTTCACGTTGTAAACATTTTACATTTTTTGATTCGAATTGAATATGTAGATACTTTTTGAATTCTCTTTTGAACATGCCTAAATCTGTCACATCACAGAAATTGATAGACAGACGGTCAAGGCGTATCTAACTAGGTGGCATTGCTACGACAACAAATACAACAACAGCAGGCAACTTTGTGTAAAATCAATGATTACTGTCAAACACATGTGACAACAAAAAGCAAATTAAGAGGAAAATAGTTGAAAAAAGGTTTGTTGGTAAACAAAACCAAACACTTTGACATTAACAAAGTGTAAACAAAGAAAAATGAAATGTAAGCAAACAAAAAAAATCACCTGCAGTAGTGATGCCACCTAGTTAAATATGCCTTGCAAACAGTCATTTTTAGAAATCTCTTTTCATTAATTAGGTCCGTTCGTTTACTTTACCAGTGAAATCCTGTACATAAGTATTTACTGAGTATTTCGTAAAAATGACTTTCAGAAAAACCTGTAAACACTAATAAATTAATAAAACGTACTTTTAAGCCAAATTTGCATTCCCTTTTCTTAAACTTTAAATCCTAAACTGCATTTGATATTCTACACATGTTATCTATTCGTGTTCCATTTTTTCACCAGTCACATATTTATGTGGGCAATAGTAAACACTCGTTCATTACAAAACGGACAAATTTGAAAAAATATTTGTTTACCTTTAATTTTTGGTTTAGTCTTGTTTTCGATGTTAAACAATTAAAAAAAAAACCAGAATTGCAAAAATGTTTCATTCTTGTTTGTGAAATAACGTCTCAAGTGTACTACCTTGAAGGGCGGTATAACTGGAGCACATCATGTCAACCGCCTAAGAAATATCAACAAACAAAGCTGAACAATATTACTTATTTTCAAATGCAGATCTAATAACGGTGACAATTCTTTGGCCTTGCTCAATAGCACTATGACTTCCTCGAAAACAATACTGATGGTTCAGGATGAGCTTTTATTCATTAAGATGACTGGTAGATTTACGGGCGAAATCAAGATATTTCCGCTTCAGTGTCTGATGTCAAACTCCATATATATTTGGTAAGAATAGGAATGGAATTTCGCGTCCAAATATTTAAAAAACTGAAAAAACTCATCAGTTGCACTGGGCAGTTTGCCTGTTTTTATTCGCCTCCTTCGGTCGTGTAACACACAAGTTACTCTACAGACTTCGTCTGTCATTCAATTTCAATGATGTAAAAGTAGGTGTGTATTTGTGTAAAAGTAGGTGGGTATTTTTAGACTCGTTTCATTTTTTAATTCACTCTTCCACTTTATAGTTTACTAAACGAACTAATGCAAATGTAGCTATGGCTGAATCAGATAAATTGAAACACCCTGTCAAGTCGTGACCGGTATTCGACAAAACAAACACAATCTTTTTTAAATTTAAAAATACACTCGATATTCTACAGAATCGTATTATAATATGTATTTCTTAAAATTTTAGGAAGAAACATTTCTTCTTCATCCTTTCTAAGAAAGAATGTTACTCCATCAGTCTGGTCGCACAAGCGAAACTATAAAAAATTATGTCTTTTATTTTAATACTCTTCCATAGATAACAACGTAAGTCAAACTAATATTCAACATATGTATGTTAGATAAAAATACTTACGATTTCGAAACAGTTAAAAATGCTTTAGGCTGCATCGACGCAATGTTGTTGCCATTGTCGCACAATAAACGAGCCATGCTTGCTTTTCTTATTTCAGCTAATTGATCTATTTAATTATTAATGATTATATTAAGCTTTAATATTAAATTGCGCAATTAAAATTGCAACAAAATATATATAAATACCTGGTGTAAAGCCAGCATGTTTATCTGCATTTGCGTAGAAGAAACGATCTCCCACGCGTGTTCGATAGAATTGTTCAGTCAATATACACAAGAAGGTTGGCCCAGCTAAGGCTCCAGCAACATGTGACTCGAGTGAACCACCAACAGTAACATCAACATCTTCATGACTCACGTATAATGTCTTGAGTTTTTCAATAACCTAAAACGAATTAGAACGCAATAAATACTTTTTAGTTTCATTCACTCCCTTTTTTGTTTTAATGTTGATTTAATTACTTGTTGATCAATGAGGTCAGCAAACTCCTCCCAGCTGTGAGCTCGCCTTAAGCCGCAAAATTCTCTGAAATCGTTATAAGAGGCCAGCCCATGGTCACGATTACGTTGTATATCTATGGCTCTCAAATCACTGCCAAATGGCATATTACGTCTAAATAAATAGTGTTTAATCTAGAAGAACCAAGAAGGAATATTTGAATTTGTCAACATAAATGGTGAAATAAGTACAGACTAACATAAGTAACTAAAAATATAAATAAATCATGATCATTACAAAGAAACAAATGAAAAATAATAAAATTAATGATACGTTACCTCTCGATCATAGTTAATGTCTGTTAGTTCCTCTGGCTGTGTGGCATGCCCGCGTGTTAGTGAATCAAAGTTGTCGTTAACTTCAATAATACCAGGTCGATTAAACCAGTCACTTAAACGTAAAGAGCCCAAAACAGATCTAAGCTCTGATAATAAACTGCATAAAACAATGAAAAAGAAATAGCAACAACCATTTAACTTTTGCAAAGAACACAAAGTGTAAATACATTTTTTGTGTTAGTTTGTTAACTCAGTTTTAGTTGTTATAACGCAAGGAGGGGAAACAAGAGGTCTGGAGACGAAAAACATTAAAGCACAATATTAAATAAATGGTTTAGGTTTCAAGAAAAGCATTATTAATATCGATCGCAGCTGAAGACAACGTTTTAAATGGCGTAATAGTTGAACTAGCGTTTGAAAAAGTCTGTTAAAAATACTAAAAGTTTTCTTAAAAAAAAAAACACATTTATGTCGATTTGTTGATGTATAAATCGTAGTAAACATTTTTTTTTTACTAAATAAAGAGATTTCCAATAAGGATCACTGATACGAAATTGCAGTACATGCAATTTATACGACTAATAAAAGGTTAATCAAAATAAGTGTTATTAAGTGCAAAGTTTACGCGCCGATTGGCTATAACTCGAGTTTTCCATGAAAACTCCAACAAGACTTTTAAGAGCTATTTGGCAAATAGAACGTTTAAAGTAAGGACAAAGGATCACTGTTCTAAATCTGGTGGTATGATTTTTTTTGCAGAGGTTATATGAATAGTCCACCAATATTGTAGGATTTGTCCCCGCAGAATATTTCCTGTCGCATTTCCTAAAGTCGAACAGTTGAATAATGTAATACATACTTATACCATACACGAGCCTTTGAAATAGAAAATTAATTTCATTATTACCTCCCAACAACACAAAACTGACCTGCCCTTATTGAAAAGTCCGTTATATGTCAATTGTAGTAAAACAAAACATTCTTCATTCTCCTGAGGACGGTAGTGTGTGAATGTCTGGCACTGGCTGGAATAAAGCTTAGGACCACGGGCAGGTGCTTGTTAAATGTGGGACCTACGCCTTACACAAATGCTAGCAAAAACAAGAGACTCGGTGATGAGGAAGAAGGTCGACAGTCACTAGTCGACAGTATGAAATCACTACAGTCAAGAGTAAAGGCTAGTGATAGCATGAGATTCGAATGAGAGTAAGGTAGTCGTAAAATACAAAGGGATTGTCTGAAATCACAGCGTGACAGAAGTGGGACCATAAAGTTAGCGGTCTGCCTCGATATCCCCCCAACATTAGTAATATGTCGTCCACGCCACTCCTAAACCAGTCATTTCTTTCGATTATTTTCTTTCTAGATATTGCATAAAGGACTCCATGAGTACTGCTCAGGTTGGGTTTCCGATTCCAATACTTTATATGTCTATAGGTAGCGTTGTTAAATTTGAAGTGGTTCTGTTTTAGTGTACTTTTTAATTAAGTTGCAAGTTGTGAAGCGAACTCTTTGTCTTTCGTATTTCCCAGTAGTGGTTTATGCACGATCTTTAATATCGAATGATATTAATTTACTATGTTTTATCTGTTTTATTTTAACTTTTGGTCCATTTAAGCAACATGTACAACGTAAAAAACTGTTATTTTTTTAAATTTTAAACAAATCATATATTTTGATTTGGACTTGGGCCGCCCACTTTCAACTAAAGACCAGCATATGTATATCAATATGGAAACACCTTGCCCATATAAAACTTTATTATTTCCTCAGAACATAAAATGACACTGAAGATGACACAGAGCCGAAACCGGGTTGTCTCTAAACCAAACTTGACAAGAGCTGACGGAAATTCGTTCGGAATATTTATATTAAATCACCCTGTCGAAATATCAAATCAAAAATCGTTGAAGTTCTTAAAGCAAATCCAACCACTATATCAAATGATATATTTTAAATTGGTTTAATATTTTGATTTTGTGGCTTACCTTGTTACTGCACTAAGCCGTTTAATTGTATTATATACTTACTCTAATCTTCCCTCAATTTGTGAATGGAAATATCTGAACGCAGCTGTAGCATGTGAATTCAAAACAGACGGATCGATACTGGAATCAAAGTCATTAACATGCGTACTCGGTGGAACATTGTAAATTAAACGATTCTTTAACATGTTCTCCCTACCCAGGAATATGGGTAACCATTCGTAATAACTCAAGTGCTGATATTGACCGATGTTGATTTTACGAGCCTCTTGGAATAGAGTGCGATCATCGTAATGGGGATTTAGTTTGGACAAAGTGTCGGCGATACGATTGTGTTCTCTGAGAAGAATCGTGTGTAAAATTGTTAAACCAGGATTTTGATTAACACGGACATCACCGGCTTTGTAACAAACTTCGTTGATTTCAGTAGCATCACAATCGCCTGTAATATTTTGTGAAGATGGCATCCACTCAGCGCCATTACGTTCTTCAACTATCATCCGTCCACCCTGGAAAGCTCTTATTTCACTGTTTTGTTGAACAGAGTTTCCATAAACCAACGACAAATCCATATAAGACGTAACGACTGTAAGTTGTTCAGCTGGACCGCCGTGATTGTCGGGACAGTTTGCATCTCGATCCGTTAAGGTACGTACGAAATTCAGGCATTCCGTGCCAACTTGAGAAAAGGCCGGGTCATGTGGTGGCACAATAATTGCAAAACATGTCTTTTCTGCCAAATCACTGCCAACAAGTCGACCATCGTCTGTACAACAACGAGTAGGATGTTTTTCTAAAATGTAACATAAGGAATTTTAGTCATCTGTATTATGCTGCTATTCTGAAGTGACTATCAAATATAAACTATGTACTATTATTGCATAATTGTCAAAAATATACTGGAGGGCCAATAACTACGGCATCTTTTATAGCGGCAAATTCTAAAAGCAAATTAGTTTGATTGACTTGTTTACTTCGGAAAATAAACTAAAGTCAAAAATTCAATACAAATGCAGACCCTTATCCATACATAAATAGTACCCTATTCTATTTCATAAATAATTTTTTTGGCTTTCATATTTTATTTTAAATGTCAAGTGTTTACGACAGGCAATATCGATTTACATGGCAAGCAACAAATTTGAATGAAAGTTATTTATTTCCATTTTGCAAATTTTATTCCTCCGAAATATAAAAATGCGGACTTGTTGATTTTTGGCCATTTCTGCATGCCAGTGTTCCTTTTTACAAAATATGCAACGTTTACGAAATGTATTTCACAAAAAACTTGCCACTATATACCATTTTTTCCTTCGATTTTCTTTCGAATCGAATTACAGAGTAGCCCCCTGTATTAACAATATTGTTTACACAAATATGTGTTTATTTTTGTTGAAATTGTAATCGTAAAATGTGCATCAGCTTATAAGGGCTAGGGCAATCTGAAAAAAGTGTTACCTATTTATAAGGCAAAAATTATTTTTCATATGTTTAAATATTGAATTTTTTGGAATTAAATATTATTGTTTGTCTTCGTTTCTAATAAAATAATCAAAATGTGTTTAAAAGTATACACGGTTTTGGAATCGAGTAAGTGAAAAGTGTTTCTAAAGTTATTTGTGGCGCTAAATTTAAATCTACACTCGTTTTTTGCCAGAAAGTGTCCGAAATAACGGAAGTTGCTCGACACATACGGAACAGTTGGGCCGATTTTGATAAACAAAACACCGAAGAACGCTGCATAACACTGTATTTTTGTAAGCTCAGCAGTTTCGGAGTTAGTCAGAAATTAGTGTCGTAATGTTCTTTAAAAATTTACAAAAATATAAAAATGGCAAGGAATATCTGATTTTGTCAAAAATCATAACTTTAAATTCATCCTATTTTTATTTCATATAAATTAAATTATTGTCTTCCTTAATTG
This sequence comes from Phania funesta, assembly GCA_963932375.1. Taxonomy (NCBI): domain Eukaryota; kingdom Metazoa; phylum Arthropoda; class Insecta; order Diptera; family Tachinidae; genus Phania; species Phania funesta. Next base: position 64,424,351 of record OZ010652.1, read on the forward strand.
AAATATAAAAAATAACTTATGCCCGACTAAATTTATATTATTTACTTCATTATTTTACTTTATTTGCTTAATTTTTTTTTTCTCGAATACACTTAATTACCCAGATTACCGTTCAAAGCATGGTTGTATTTAATTCCAGTTTTGTCCTTTAAATCAGTTTTTCTAAAATGTATGTAACATATGTAAGTAACTATGTATATGTTGGAAAAGTCAAGTTGATATTAACGTTTTTGTGTAAATGTCACTAACATATGGTCCAATTCACAAATGGTGGAGAGTTGTCAGCCATATTTGTGAAAAATTTACTAATTAACATCAGAGAAAGATACATTTTAACCCATAACTCCGCGCGCCTACTTCTATAACCTAAGCCCGCGCGCTGGCGTACTTTATTCCTTCAATATTTTTCTTTGTTTTTTATCTTTTTAATTGGGTTTTATAAAAGCTAATTATAGTATTTTAAACAATATTATCATTGATTTGAACTTATATATTTATATATTTTTTTAATAAGAAGAAAAACCTGTACCTGGTACCTATTACTAAAAATTTTAATTATAACAACGCTTGACTGATCCAAAAAAATAAAAAAAGTGTAATCTAGGATAAATTCATGATCCCTATGTATTTCAACTAATTCAATTACAAAATACAAATATTAAGAGGGGTATTAAATAATAAAATACTTACTCAGACATAACGCCGAGCGCTGGCGTACTCAGTTCAATTTCTGTTCAATTGAATAAAAGCACAGGAAAACGGTTTGTAAAAATCAAACAACGTTATCAGTCGATTGATAGACGTATACTGAAAGGGTACTGGGCAGAGAGTCGCCCTCCGTTATTCCCACTACTATCCCTAGCCCTTTTTCCACAATTGGCGTACCTGGTACGCCGACCGCGCGGGGTTAAGGGTTAAAGAACAAAGTTCAATAATAGCGCCTTTGTTTTAATATAGCGGGCACTGTTGTGCCGCCAACGCGTGTTTATGACAAACAAGTAAGTTTTACAATCTTGATTCGATAACAATGTAATTTGGTTTTTGTTTTTAAGCTACAGAAATGGCGAAGAAGTGACTCTCCCTAAAAAGATTCTGCGCAATACTGGCAGGTTTCTTCTAATTGTTCGGGTATATACTTACATATGTATGTGTATACATATATGTATGTTTATAAAGTTGGTATATACAAATTTAATTAACTTTAAATCCACACAGAAGAATTAAAATACTTACTGGATTGGGTACTACCAGCCTGCATAGACATATCGTGTGTTATTATCTGACCCCATTGCATATTTACTAGGGTAAAATCGGGATCAGGTACATCCATTTCACCGAAGACAACCAGTGATACTAAACGAGCATTTGGCAATTCTTGTCCAGTTATCGATCTTGTTGGAGCGTATATACCGTCTGCGTATTTTGGTGATAACAGACGTCCATACCTTTGATTGGCCATACCCAATTGTGGTTGCTCCAAGTGATTGCACGAACCATCAAGAGTACGATATGTTGACTTTTCACACACTGGAGGGGGTTGAGCGCACATGGCTTGTCCAGGTTTTGGATAATGTGGTCCATAAAGTCTATTTCCGGCTGAGATTGATGCGAATGGATTAGCCGGCGCTGATGAACTTGTCCCAAAGCTATGCCGTACGTTATTACTGTCGAATACACGAACAAATACTAGATAAGGAAAACAAGTTAAAGTTTTTCAATTCAAATACCTGGATAACGGCAACGCTAGAGGTTTGGTGGCTGCCAAATATTTGTAACCGTGCAGGGCGCTGTCATGGTTTTGATTGTGTAAAATGTGATAGCCAGTGTTAGATACCTTTTCGCCAGACGTTATACTACTGACTGCCAGAAGAAGCAGACATACTCCTATTCTTCTAATCATCTGAAAATGAAAATATAAAATATGCATACAATTTTATATATAAAATAGCTTCACCCAGTATGCTTCGCTACCCCTAAAAACAATAATTAAAAGAAATTAAGTCCCAGATTTAGTATCTTAAGATTCTAAGCCAGTGTTCGACATTAGGCAAGCCTAAGGTCTGGGCGCAATAAATCCCAGCTACTCAAAAAATCTTTAGTCAAGGGCCTAATAGCCGGAAAAATATCAAGAGGTAATGACAGTCATCGAATTGGATGAATCTCACTTTAGAAATAGGAGAATTGTTAGTTATTTGTTATGGGAGTACCCCTCATACTTTTCCTGAATACACGACTGGTTTTAAAAACAAGGAAAATTATTATTTACTCTGTAAGGCAGGTACCCCTCTACCAGCTTCTAACCACTAAATTTGAATCCGTTTACTGTTGTAGTTCTTGAGATAAAGGGAAATTATTAACCACTTTGTATCTTGTTGCGAAGACTTAGGACTTGACTTCATTTCGGTTATGGTTATAGTTATATATCGATCCATACCTGTTTGCTCTTTTTGTGCAGGCTTTGTTGTATTACCTGTTTCGCACCTGTACTGAATTGACTTCCTTCAAAGCACCTTTTTTGCCAGATAATATTGTTTGATGTGTGTTTTATTTAGAAGGCATTCTGGAAGACCTCTACAATCCTTTCTAAAAAATCCGATGCCCATTCTCAATTCCCTTCTTTGAGATGTTCTTCACACGTGCATATGTGCATACATATGTACATACATATATATTTTGCGATTATAACAACCATCCCTAAAAGCGTTATGATATCAAATATGTTTTAAGTGGACAGAACAAAAAATTAGACGAAAAACTCTTAAAATCATAACACACGATATGTCCTACCCGAAAATGTGTCGATGGTTGACTTTTTAAAGCCAGAAAATATCAATGTGAACTCATCTTCAACGGGCTCTTAAGGCGACAAGAAAGAAAAAAAGTTGTAGTCCGGATAATTTCGGTACTTGTTACCATTCGGGCATTAAAAATCAAATACAAAAATTTACCCAAAAAATAATAGAAAATTCAGTAACAATTTATATAGATGTTAAGGTACGAGTAGATGGGTTCCTTTGTGCAAAAATCCAGCAACATCTCTCTGGCCAATAGTGGGCAAATTTTTGAATTTAAGGAGTAAAAACAGAAATATAACTCTAGATCACTAAACGGAGGAATATTATTTGACTTTTTCTGCTCCAAATAATTGTCGTTGTATTAAACCGTTTATTTCGTTAAAAAAAATAACATTTTAATATATGAGAAATTTTTTGAAGACCCTATTGTATTATCTAGCTCAGGAACCCAGGTACATATGTGATTTAATAATGGAATATCAGGAAAATTTTCAAATAAGTTCTATATTCTGTAAAATGATCGCTTTACTAATTGATAATTCTTTTCTTTTAGCTCCACATCTTCATTGCTGGCATTGGCATAACTTCAATGTCATTTCACTTTAATAATCTGAAGAACATAATCCATGACCAATTATTAAAGTATAAGATCCACAAACTCCTATATATCTTAAAGTTATTAATCCACTTAATACAATTCCTATATTTGCAACTGATGAATAAGCAACAACATAAGTTAGTCAGCATTTCTTTTATTTAAAGTGAAAATTGTCCTAAACAAAATTAAACATCAAATATTTGTATTGTAATATAAATTGTACCCATTGTGGCAACAGCAGTGCTTTTGTTGGAAGAAGAGAATATAAAAGAGAATGTAGGAAGAAAATAATTGCGGGATGGTGCAAACCCTTTGGATTTGTCACAGACTGTGAATAATACGTATGTGAAAATATATTATTTAAAAGTGTGTAGATTTTTTCAGTATTACCGGTGGAATAAAGAAACATTCCGATGGTATTTAATATGATGTGCCACATTCATCAATTCCGTTGACGTTGCAGTTGGCAGCAATGGTAAGGTTCTTTGCAGAGGTTTTAAGGATCTATTCTATTGGAAAGGATGCATATATGTATGTACATATATCAATGCATCGTTTAACAATATTGATCTTTTGCCCTGCCTTAAAAAAACACCCGAAATCTTATCAAATTAAAATCTAGTGATGCATGAAAACTTCAAAGAAATTTTTCTTTGAAAAATATCGTGTAGCCGGTGTGATTAGTTGCATAAATGGAACACATGTTCCACTAAAGAGACCTACTAATGAGGTATACCTTTCCTTTAATAAATAAGTTTATTCAATTTACTTTTCATAATATGTATGTGTATACATAGATACAATGTTTCATGGATGCAAATAATTTTCAATTACAGATACATCAGAGCTATTTACGCAACTAGGCCTAGATCAAGCCACGATGCTTTTATATGGAGTATGAGTAAAGCTCGAAGCACTTTTGAATTCCGGGTATGCCTTGGAACCATTTATTATAATTATAGAACTAATCAGCGGTGTAAACACCGAATCAATTGAGGAAAGCTCAGACGAAGCAGATAATGCAATTATCATAGGAGACAAGATTGCAGAAAGCTTAACATTATTTGTCACACTATCAGTCGTTGTATTTAGTGAAAATCTCTTCGATGTGGAAGGAGTTGCGTCTACAAATTCAGCATCATTTTTTCTTCTTTTGTGACTTCCATTATCACTGTTCAATTAATTATTCTCCTGATGATGAAGATTTTCCATTTTCACTTTCATCTCCCACAGATTTTCGATTTGTAACTGGTCATTTAAATTGAAAGTATGATATATTTGGTTTTATAATTTCTTAAATCAGATAAAAAAGGTGTCTCTAATCTAATACATTAATATATGATCAATTGGTGATGCTAGATCAGATCGACCATACATCATATACAATATGACAAAGTATGTAATTTTAACTGCAAGTTTATTTTAGTTGTACTTTTTCCATCCGTTTCCACCATGTATTGGACGACCCAGACTCTTTAAGCGCTACCGATATTTATATTATCGCCTCTTGTAATTTCATGCAAATGATTTTGCATGAAATCAATTAGTGCATCTTTCTGGCGAGAATTCTTGTGTCGTCCCCTGGCAAAACTAAATATAGAATCATATTTCAAATTATGTTTTACAAACATTAAATTTACTTACATTTCCTTGTTCATCTTTTAAATGGTGAGTTAAAAAGAAAACAGCAATTTTAAAAATGCTTTAAAAGCAATAACAAACATCACAGAGCAGAACGATGATTTCCTCTTTGAAACAAATTGGAATTGAAACTGATATAGGAAAACGATTCAAATAAACACACGTTCCTTTTGCCGTTTTGAACTCGTTTTTGCGTTCTTCATCACATATGTACCTGAATGGCAGAAAAGTCTCACAAAAATTGGAAGCTAAAATCAACGGTACTTTTTGAACACATACATATGTATGTGTGTAAGTATTTATGAAGGTAAATCCAATGCAAATCCAATTGAACTGTGCATTAACTGCAGGGTACATATTTACTACAAGCGAAGCGGCGATAGGTCGCATATTTTGCTATTCGCATTTGCGGAATAAATTTGAAAATGTTTTCCCTATTAAATTGTTGACGAAAGAAAGTGCAAAGTTGACAAAGAATTGCAAGACGAAAGAAAGTATTGCAAAGAGAAATCGTTACAAATGCTTTTAGAAATGAAAAACAAACTTTTTAAAGAATAATGTTTAAAAGTAAAAGCAAAGTAAAATTATGGAAACTCAAAATGTTTAACTTTTGGGTTTAATTGTTAATACCATGCACGATGTTCTATAGTAAAATAAGAACAGACGTGTTCTTCGGTTTTAAAGCATAATAGTTACATATTGTATTGTAGTGTATTTATCATATCACACCACATTTTTTATAAATACACTAAATACAAAGTAAAAAGACTCAAATTGCATTTGGCATACATATGTTCGACACAATTTTTAATGTAACAGTAAACCATTAAAATTTAAAAATAAGTAAAAAGTATGACACACTTAAAACACAGCACACAAACAAAACCACACATGTAATAAAATTAACCAACATGGGTCAAAGCACTTGAAAGGGAACAAAATGTTTAGAACTACAGAGAAATGATCAAAAAGAAAATTATAATTATAAAGTGACTCATTTTTAAGCTAATAAGTAAATATTGAAATAAGAATATTGAGTGAGGTCTTGACCAATCAAAACAAAGTTACTGAAGTAAATGAATTTCACTTTGCATAATATAGAAATTAAGAACCATTGTAGAAAATTGTAAAATAGTATATGTAAATAGTTAAGGAATTTTAAATAAAATTCAGAAGCATTTTGAATCAAAAATAATTCATGTGTTTCTCGGCATTCTCATCCAGCACCTTAAACAGTGCAGGAAAGAATTAAAACTGCTGTGGTTAGGCATAGCATTATAACCAATCTACCAAACCCTTACACATACCATAGACACAAAAATCCCCAAAAGTAAAGAAATAAAAATAGACTTATCAGATTATGATTCCGAATTAAAAAAAACTCCTAGTTACATTATAATATATGTATATCCTATCATATTATATGCATACATTGTAAGTAGTATGAAAGTCCTTATTATTTGCTAAGGTCACTGGCATGTTTTTGTTTTACATTACTTTGTAATATTACTGGATGGATACACACAATAATGTCAACTTTCTTTCGTACGCGCACGTAAGTACGTAAGAGAAGTTCCACAATTCTGCAAGCCCAGTAATAACAGTTTTAAGTCGTTACTAAACGTAAAGAAAATTTATAGTCAGACATGTATAATCATGTTTACTTTCTTACGTACACGCAAAGAGTACGTAAGATAAGAGACGTGATTCTGCATGCCCAATTTTTGTCTTAACGTGTAACTAAGCCAATGGAATATATACGATCGGACACGCAAAGTCACCATTACATACCTCCCACATACACACAAAGAGCAAGTGAGATAGGTGATGTGATTCTACATGCCCGATTTGTTTTCGCTTGCAACAAAGATCTTTGAATGCGTATGTATGTGTATAGATTATAATTCTAAATGCCAAACTCTATACTGTTATTTAATATTTAATGTTTTGTTGCTAAGAGTAAGATAGACATTGGCATGTACTATCATGATTATTACAATCATTATTTTTGCACAGTTGGTATATTTTAGAAAAATCGATTTGGAAGTCAACTCGAAAACATTAAAACTTAAGCCTGGGAAAAAACAGGACATGATCCTTTTTTTTTAATAAATAAATTTAATAAATAATATTTTCAAATAAGAAATACATTGTTCGTGTTATTTAATATTCGAAAACCAAAGACGTAATTCATAATCTCGAAGATCTTTATTCTCAATAAACTACAAATTATTTTAAAGAAAGTTGTATTCGGTTTAAAAGCAATTGTTTTATGACTCTGAATAATTAAAATGTTTCGAGTTGTGTCGTCTTTGAAGATAACAGCCAGTTTAACATACACATACTTTTAGCGACCTTCCAAAGGTTTTCAACTAGACCTGCTGAATAAGGCCCATAATCATGCTTGCTGAGGTAGGCTTTCCGCTTGGCTGCTGCAGAATGCCTGCAATTAGGCCTTCTCGAAAAGGGAGCGTCTAAGGCCTTGGTCGGCAATGACATCGTGCGGAAAACATAAATTCGTATGTAATGGCACTAGGAGTGCTTGTGTCTGCTAAATAAGGCCTTTCACATCCATGCAAGTTGCATGTACAGAGAACCTTACAGAATCAAAACTCTTCCGACATTTCATTAATATTTTACTTAACTGGGTATTTGCATGTCTTTATGGTGCACAGTACATTAAAAGTTGAATTTTCCAATTTTATACTGGATATCGATATGACCTCCTTAAAAATGGGAACGCTTTATTCCACTTAAAATAAATCTTAATTCGAACTACCTCAAAGATATCTAAATATCATTGTGGAATTTTTATCCAGTCATGAGAAAATTGCTTGTTATTAGAAGATTTATTACGTAAAAAGTGCACGTATTACTTACTTATATTTTATTACGACACTTCGATTTAAGATAATCAAATCAAAGCAAACAAAGAAGGAACTATATTTTTTCTATCTACGAGTATTTCAAGAACGGTGCTACGGTAGTAGTCTTTTGGTTGCTTTATTAATGCACACAACTTTTTATGCTTCACATCACATGTTTACTTTCAATATTTGCTCCAAATATGTGGTTGAAAACAACATGCAACAATTCGTCCTCCACAAAAATTCACCACAAGTGTTTTTCATCATTTATTGTCATTTATTGTTCTGTTGATCATATCACTTACACACACTGTTCATGATTCAAAAATTCAGCACCGACAAAGTAAAATAAAAATTAAATTCGAAAACATTGAATTTAGTTCTGCCATTTACAATTTATTCAATTCGATGCACACGAGCACACATTCTCATACATATATATATGTATATCTATCCATTAACGAGACTAGACACTCGGTTTCTTTTTTAATGTCACAATTAACGTACTAGTACATCTACTAGGTACACACGATCATAAGTTTCTTCAATCTCGAGTGCACTTTACCCAATCATGGAGTGTAAACAAACGCGTCCATTGATATTTTTATTTGGAGTTGCAAACCAAACTCTTTTTTCATTTCTAATTGTTATTTGAAATAATGGTTCGTGTGGTACAGTGACGGATACATTTTTGTTCAAGGTTTCGTTCGTAAGGCTACATCATATGTTATTTCTTACAGAAAACTGAATATTATGTAAATAACACCAATATCTTTAGTATTATTTAGATACCCAATTCAATTTATGCGCATAACATTTTAAGGAGCTTATTCATTGTTATTAAGTATTTGGAAACGACATCTCATTATTCGAAGTTTGTAATTGATTGATCTATTCGAGAGTATATGTTAAGTTTCCGAACTTTTTTGTTCGCCACTGGACATAAATTGATATACATATGTACCTGCGTACATAAATGTTCTCGTATGTATGTACATATTACAACTACATGATTTTACAATATAGACATAGGTATATGAATTCAAACGACATGCACCTTACTGACACAGTGACACAAAAATCGTTTGAATTGACTTATAGACTTTTGCTCCAATCGTTGATTCATTAAGTGCTTACTTGTACAGTACCCGGCCAATCTACTAGATGCACCATCAATTTTTAACAAGGAAAAGCGAATAAAAGTCTTTTATATAGATATTTGGAAAGATTTTCCATATCTTGTTTCCGAACGAAAAACGACACTGAAGGTGGCACATAGCCGAATCCGGTTTGTCTTCAAACCAAACTAGATAAGGGATGGTGGAAATTCGTTCCAAATATCTATATCAAATTACTTTTTCGAAATATCAAAATCAAGTAAATTTTACCCTTAAGATCCGAACTTTGGTGCCTAATTTCCAAACAAATCAAAACAAAGCTTTACGCGTTAAAGAAAGTGTCCGTAAAAACTACTACACGGCTAGATACGATTGTTTGCAATAAAAATTTTGAAGACAAATAAAGTATATGGTTAATTAAGACTTTTCGAGAAATCTGTCCTGGGACTGTGTATTCATTCGCTTTGTTGTGCAATAAATATTATTTTGGCATTAGCGTCTACAACAGTTGAACGTGATTTTTCATCTATTTATTTCGAGTAACAAGAAGAATTGAAGCAGTTTTTATGATCACACACATATCTTGGACAGTGTAATCCATGAAGCAAGAAATACAGATGACGCAGACGATTGTACAAAATTGAAATCTACTGCGCATGTACGTCACAAGTGGCCAGTGTGTGTGTGTGTGCTATAGCAATAGTATGTGATTTCTTGTAGAAAACGCGAAAGTTGTAAATATAATGCAAGTATAACAATATAATGAAGCGAAAATGCATTATATTTTATAGAAATGGACTGAGTTCATAATTAAACACTCTTTCCCACCATATTTGTTGTTACCTAAGGGTAAAACCAATAAATAAAACAAGTATTTCAATTTATAATTTTTTTATTTTTCTTTTTCGAGACCTAGCGCTATCGACTAAATCTTGATTAAGATTTCTTATTTTAAAATATAATCTAGATCTGAAGAAATGAGTTTTTATATTCTCATCACAATGAATGTGATGAGCCTGATCTATAAGAGACTTTAAAAATTGTTTTTTAATTAGGAGGCCATCTCTATTATTTGCCTCAAATATTTCGTGAAGTTGCTGCATTTGTTGCATCATTTTCTGCGTTGGCTTTGATAAGCCTCCCTCAGATAAATGGTTAACCCACGAATATGTTGTGTCATTTCCTGATATGGCAATATCAGGAATATCTTTTTTTAATTTGTGGCAAATGTAGTCCGCAAGGTTTTCTAGTCCATCATATTGCATGTCATTCAACCCTTGCTCGACTGGTTCTTCAACTTGTTGAGCAATATGAATACTTCCTATTATTGTTCCTGAAAATATTCATTGAACTAATTCTTTAAGTAGCTGCTTACTTACCCATTTCATATTCCAACTTGTTATCAAAATCCTCCGGCCTAAAATGTTCCATGCAGATACGTGAATTTTTTACATTCATTTTATTACCGCGGCAACAAAAACTTATCCATTGCTTTAAAACACAAGCATTTAATGGAAAAGTAAAAAAAAAAATATTTGTTTACAATTATTTAAACTGCTACTCTTGCAATCTTTTACTGCACACTTCATTTTATTTAACAATTTTATTATTCACACTTTATTATTCCCGCTTCATTTGCAAACACGGTTGACGTCACACACAACTGCTGAGCACAAAAAGCAAATACAACAATTATAACGGACCTGCGCAATGCGTAATCTGTATTATTTGAATCATGAGTGTAATCGTTAGTTACCAAGCAAACATTTTGTTTTGAAATTGTCACGTAATATCATTAACTTAAAACATACCAACGATGCCATCGCTATCCTAACGAAGAAATATTAGCGGAGATCACTCTTCGTTGCATATCTGCAATTTTTGCACGCTTGGTATGATTTGCTGCCACAAAGCGTGAGTGTCATTTTTAAGCGTTTAGCAAATTTATTACAGAGTTGCATAAAGTAACGTTGCCGCTTGCAATAAGGTAAGCCGCAGCCAGTATATAAACGCTAACGCCGCCTCTAATATGTTTACGCAAAGAAGGTATTTTGTATGTGCATAAACTTTCTAAAAACTTTTATCAATTTATGGAATTTTGTTTGATATTTTAATTCTAAATATTTTCGCAAAACAATTTTAACAGTCTTAACTTCAATTTTAAGTTTTCACAGGCAGTTGTTGAGACACTTCTACCGCCGTAAAACTTTGTAAGCTCAGGTGTCTAGTTGTCTTGATTAAAAAAAATTATATACACAGCTGTTTTAGCAATACAAATTTCCAATCTGCAACGATTTTTGCCATACCATATTCGCTATAGTGTAGCAAATTTTAGTTCCATATATTTTGTTGTTATGGTTTTGCAAAATGTAGCATATTTGCTAGACTTGCTACATTTGCAAGGGTTGTTTGCAAGTAAGAGTGACTTCCCTATTGTTCTTTTTTGCTGCAGTTCGGAAAAAGTGTTAAAATAGGGAACGTCATTATGATGAAGGTTTTCAAATAAGGGCGCGTCGTCGTTAAAAGTGGAGTAAAACAAGTTGAGTGTAAGGTATAATTAAAACGCCCATGTACGCCATCGTGAGTGGAACATGACATAATTAAAATTGCCATGGTGGCTTCGCACGGTTGTAGGGTGTGATAGGACGTATTTTAAACGACTCTGCCGCATGTATGGTTGAACTTGAGCGATGGGCTGCATGTTGGCTTTGATGGCCTCGTTCTATTTCGGCTTATTGGTAGCCAAGTCACGTATCCTTCGAAAGAGATAATCACACGGTAAAGCATTGAAGTGCTGTCACCTGGAATCACATCTCATCCATAACCATTTTATTCAATTCAGCCCAAAAGAAATTAGTTATTGCTGTGAACGCAGATGTCTTTACCAACAATATTTTGCAAAAAGTACGGACCAATGACGCTGTCGGCCCAAATCCGCAGTAAGAAGTACTTTTCTTGCGAATGCATTGCCTCCTTGTAAACCTCCAAAAATGTCCCTAGAGGATTTTTTTGGTAAAAATCGGGGTTTCTCCAACTACTCCTCTTAGCAAAATCTGAGCTCTTGTGAAGTTCGAGGATGCGACTGCCTTAAGTTCTCCCGCACATTTTTACAGACAGCTGCGAAGTGTTCGGCCGATCTGGCGTTCCTTTCACGTGCTCATATCTAGATTACCGAACCGGTTATCTTGAACTTGGCTACCAAACTTTGGAGAATCAAATTGGAATGAAATTTTTATAATATAGATTATCAACATCATATCAAACAACCCATTTTTTTAAAAATGAAACATATTGATTTATTTAACATGTAATTTTCTTAGAAACACCTGTGGAGACAATTTTTTCATGAACAAATTCTTGATGTAAATGTATTATTATAAAGACAAGTTTCATGAGTCATATTTATAAGAGTAAATCAATCGGTTAATGGATTAAACGGCTTACTTTTTACAACTAACTGCATGTAGTCATCGTTTCAATCTATTATATAAATTATTAATCAATAAAATTTTTTTTGCGATCAATATTAAGATCACGTTTCTTGTTTAACTTTAAAATGTGACATCAATAAAAATCCTTAATTATACCATGCCAAATTCTTTAAATTTGCGTACACTAGCGAAGTGGCGCTGGCGACTTGAACGATATCATAATCCTCACATTGTGAAATTGAGAGAGACCTTGAAATAAGAAAAAAACTCGTTTCTATCTTTCTTATACCATGCCTTATTAAATTTTTCATTCTGCACTACTACTATAAGTTGTTTTACGGTAAAGTATAGGAGTAGGAGCTTATAAAGAGATTGACATTAAAATGTTTGCGGGGTTCAAAAATAGTATGAAAGAAAAAATTCGTGCGTGCATGTCACATGCGCCGTTAAACTTTTTAACGCTTTTATATTTCGTTTGTTTTAAGCCTTGAAAAACTAATGACGAGAACAATAACATTATTTAAACCAAAATAATCTAACCAGATTAACTAAAAATGTTTATGCGTTACATGTCTTGAATAAATATTTGTTTCTTTATTTTCACCATTTATTAATTGAATTGATTTAATAATGCAACGAGCAGCATGTCATACTTATTGCCACTTTGTTTTTCGTTCATAACAATTATTAATAAAACAAACAACAATTTTCATGTCACAATAAATATTCCTACACAACTTTCGCCAATAAAACGAAGTATGTGGCTGCCACATAGCCTTGGCTTCGTCTGTTAAATCTGTTGTTTATTAATTAATCACTGACGCCAAATCATAATGGCAAGTTACAGTGATTGAGCAAAGGATAAAACTTTGTTATCAAAAGACGTTTTCGTTAGTACACACGGACAAATCTTCATCAATTACATTTGAACGATGTTAAATTCTGTACCAGACCTGAGATCTCTCAATTACATTTTGTAATTAAATACGTTATTATAATAAAAAAAAAAACCAAACCCAATTACATGTCATTGTAATGGAGAATTATCAGTTACCTGTTATACGTAATTGCAGTTGAAAATATTCAATCTCAAATCACATGCATAACGTCACATTCACATGATAACAGGTTTCCCATAGTTCTTTCCCAAATTAGAAAGTTTAAAATATTTACAAGCTAGCAGGATGCTTAGAAATGGAATTCTATTATACACATCAACGACTTGGTCCTAATTTTTATCTCAGTACTTTTAACGGCCGAAATAAAAAATAGGAACTTGGCTTTATTTTCACATTTATGTTTTTATGTGGATCTGACTCCTTATTTCCAAGTTATTTTTTTTCAGATGTATACAGATATTTGTGTGTATTTACAAAACTTATTTTATCTTGCGGCCGTATGCAAAAAAACTTAAAGATTTACAAAATGACAGTTTGTACTTTGTTTTGCGATCGTTTTCTTAATAAAGGGTTATTAAGCTTAAAGTGTTTATTAACTAATGTGTATTTTAAATACGACCGTTAGAGTTTACAGACAGTTGAGTTATACCATAATTCATCTCTCAAGGTATAGTGGAAGTGTACCATACAAATAATTGGGCACCCAAGTCCTAGTCATCCCACATAGAGTGTATCTGTTTCAGATTTTTCTGATTACTTATTCTCCCAGACCTACTTGAACACCCGATTTCAGCTCCTAAGCTGCGGAAGCCCCGATTTCAGCTCCTAAGCTGTGGAAGTAATAATATTGATGGTTTAGCAAGCGCGTCAGTGAATACGTACTAAAATATGCACTTTTTGCACCTCCATATCTCGAGAAGCTTTTAAGATAACACTTTCAAACGTCACCTCTGAGGTTATCTATGTACGAGTATATGTAGAGTGCTTATTTTTCAAGTTTCATTATTAAACATTATAATTAAATGAAGTAAAGTTATTATGGGGTAAACATAATAACAATAACCCTACTTATATGATAACTGAGACTTTATATTTGAAAGTAAAACCGAGAGACCGTAACGGTTATAAGTTTCATTAAAAAATTACTTCTTAATAATTATTTTTCAAGCTATACTTGTTGTTTTGAAAATGTACGGACTCAATACGCAATCGGGGTTATCCCCGGAAATTTTAAATTATTTGCACAAAAAAGTATTTTTTTTTCAAACAGAAAATCGCTCTTTACTTCAGTAAAACTAAACAACAAAAAATAAATTGGCCTTCGTACGAGTAGTTTTGGTATTTGATTTATATTATTTATATTAGGTGTGTTCATTTACTAAAAATTTGTACAAATTTGTAACAATTGTTACTAGAAAGCGTTCATTAACCCAAAAAACTTGCAACGAGAGAGCGTCGAAAGAGCGTAAAAAATTGAGAGACAGAAAAATTCTATCAAGTTTTTACAAGTAAAATTTTTATTTGCAATAATTATTCAAACAGCTGTTTTGCGTTTGTGTTTACAAAACAATATTTCTAAATTAAGTTGAAAATAAAAATATTTTGGAAAATTTAAGAAATTGTAAGTAAATGTAAAATTTTAAAACGATAAAAAGTATTAAAAAGATACATTTATTTTGTGTAACTTAGGAACAACAGAAGCAACATAAGATGTCTAAACCTGTGGTTTTAACTGCCCCTGAAATGTTTTTGTTTTTTTTTCTTTAATTTTCACAGACCAGCTGTTATTTTTAGTGTTGTAAATATTATGAGTACGTAGCTACTCGGTAATTTACACCAAGCAGGCAAATAATTCAATTAGTTCAAATATATATTTGCAAATAAATTTAAATTAACACATAATTTATTAAATTACTTTCTTACTGCTTTTGATATTTTATTTTGGATAAAGCTTTTTATTACAATAAAAATTAAAATTGCTTAAATTTGTTTCCTTTAAAAAATATATTTAACCCGTTTTTCGCCGGCTGTTTATTATTATTATAGTTTGGAAACGATTGCAAAGGCAGAGCATTAATGTTAGACAATAACGAACAAAAATTCTCCTTTTCAACTCACATTTGTTTGCGCTTTAATGTAGTTTCTTATTAGTGTTTATTTACATAAATAGTTCTTCATAAAATCACTTTACAAAATACTTAACATTAACAGGTGTCAAAATAATAATATATATTAACGCATGCTTATTCTAACACGCATTAAAAACCCCATTTTATAAAAATCGCTTGGAAAATAAATCACAAAGTTGGAAATAAACATTTCTGCGACCTTATTCCAGGCCGGTGGCCTGGCAAACCCCTGTCGTAATTTGCAACGTATGGGATGGCATAGGTGCTATTCCGGTGGTGCCGGTCTGGCCGCTTAATGACCACCGTGAGATTGAGATAACGTTGGCAGGTGCTCACGTAAATCTAATTATAATCTGTCACGACAATGCTGAATATAAATGACCATAATCACATCATTTTTATAATAATATACATATAAGTATAATTTTTCCCAAAAATATAGGGGTAGTTATTGAGTACTCATATATACCTATACATTACAACACTAATTTAACTTGCAAATTTTAGCTAGTAAAGTGTACATTTTTGAGTAATTTTGGAAAATTTCTTGTTACTCTCTCGTTGCTAATTTTTACTAGTAAAGTAAATGAACACAACTTATATTTAACGAAAAGGAAACAAACATGAACACCGGTACTACTGAAACTTGCGCATAAACGTAAAAAAAGCATGGAGCTGTGTGAACAGTTCAATTGAATTACAGCACTCTAATTGAGATAACTTGGAAGGCTATAATACCAAGCTCGCTTTAAAGGTGTACCAAAAAGATGTCTAAATGTTACTAAAAATAGAAGATATCCTACAAAATACAGGAAGTAGAGAGTAAAATTTGTATACAGAAATTTGAAAACTATAATTATTATGCTGCAGTACTAACTTTTTTAAATATTTGCCCAAGCCAAATCTTCATGCTATTTATATGTTACAGCACTTGACGGGATTTGGATTTAAGAAACAAATAACTTTGTTCTTTTTTATATTGTAAATAAAAGTAAGAAAGAAGTTAATGCGACAACGCGTGTTTTAGTTATATGTCCACCACTGTATACTATATATTGTAAATTTTGTGTTCAATACATAAATTTCAGGCTACTTAATCTGGTTGTGTACAAATGTATATTTTCAAATTTTTTAGAAATAAAATCACCATTTAGTTTCTTTAAAACACTGACTCGGGTATTTGTTCAAAATAATTTTTCTCGCTTTTATAACTTACAAATGTTAGTGTAACACATGACAATTAATAAAAATTTGAAATATATGTTATAATAGGTTCATTCGAGTACTTTTTTAGTAGAGTTTAGTAACTGAGTAAATTTTTCAATTTACTCTCCCAAAATAAATTTTGCCCAAAAAGTACGCGAATGAAATTTAGTCAAATTTATCCAACACCTGATTGAAAATGAATGCAGTGTTGTGAAAAATGTATTCCTTTGACTACTCGACTCTTTTTGTTGTTCGTACTCGGTACAACACAATTTATTGTCTACAATTCTTACGAAAAAAAACGTAACTTGTGTTACTTTATAAGTTTTTTCTTTTATTTATATTGTAAGTTTTTCCTGATTAAATTTGTTAAATAGTTCATTATTACTCGTTTTTGTTATTGATTAGTATGAATATCCAATTACTATATTCCGAACTATTCATCACTTCTACAACACTAAAGAAATACATAAACAATGAAACAAAATAATTTTTTTTCCTAAATCCTAATTAAACTGCTGTGGAAAGGGTAACTTAAGCAAAAAACACTTATTCTTGTATGCAAACGCAAATTAGTACACTTTTTGTTTGTTTACATTTTAAAACATATGTGAAGCCATTTTTAAGACACCTTTATTTATCAAGTTTACCTAAAACTTAAGTTTGTAACGTTATTCGACAATAAGTAAGAACAAAATTTTTTTATTTAAAGTGTTATTTCGTAATTAAAACAACAGAACCCAAGTTTTTTTTACAATCCATTCGGGGTATTTGAGTTCGACTTTCTATAGTCACTGCCATAACACTATCACGATTTTTTGCAATTACTCGTCGTGAGACATGCGCTAGCAACTGCACAGACCGCTCGGTTTCCTGAATGTGCGACGGAATTCCTAGATCTGTAGGGCGATTCACTAACTTTTAACGATTCGACAGTCGCAAAATTTGTTGACAATTTTTGTTGTTTGCAGTAATATTGTGTATAAATGATTTTTAAACAAATTAAAAGTGCCCCTAAGAGATGCCATGAATTTTAGTTTGTCGAATAAATAAACAACACAAAAACATATGTCGTTTATTTTTGTCTACAATCGTTAAGCTAACAACAACAACTGACTAGACGATTATCGCAATCGTTGTTGTTTAAAAAAAGTTACTGAATAGCAATATCGTAAAAGTCGACTAAATCCATATAATCTGTTCAATTAAAATTAATTGGATGCTTTTTATAAGTCCTGAGTTTAGTTTAGTCATACAATTGTTCACGACAATACGAAATTGTTAATGGCTCTTTCACGGACAAGTTTCCTGTCGTCGAAAAGCATTGTTAACAATATATTTTCGGGATGGGCGAAAAGTTCATTGTTTTGTATCGTTTTGTTTACAATTTCTCGAAGATTTTGTGGTAAAAATTGCGTGGACTTAATAAATTTATAAAAAAGCGCATTGCCATGTACTACTGAACTATAAAATTTTACATTAAAATACATCGGTACATAAACTTTCATTATCAAGTTAGCCAATATTTTTAAATTTGTTGAAGACAAACTAGTTGTAACATATAGTCGCAGCAGTCTGCTGGCTTTTGTTAACCAGCCAGAATGAACAATTTGTCCCGGTTTCATGCTAGCTATATCTTGTGGACAAGAACCTTCCGATACAGCTTTGGCTATTCGGAAGATATATAGAACGTCAGTAGAAAGATTTTTTCATCTTTAGCGTCCAAAGGTGGAGGCATATTTTCCAATGAAATCGGTTCAAAATCAGGTAAAGCCTTTAATTTTAAGGGATTTACATAAAGCGTTGGTAAAATAAATGAAGTTGTTCACAGGTCTGAATTAATTTCGGCACAGCCCCACTAGCAGTTTGTGGTCCACTTGTAGTAGATTTTTCTAAAGCATTGAACAAATGGCGAGCGGGATTTCGTTAAAATGCAACAAACAAACAAACCAATGTAATGGTTTATTCAACGAAACTTCAAACTTTCGTATAATTTCATTTTCAGTTCCAGTATTGGTGGGTTCCCCATCGCAGCAAACTTCTATCAAGCTGGTAAGCGATAATTTTTTTTCCTTGAAGAACTCACATAATTGCAGTTGTTTAGTACTGGAGTCCTCAGCGTCAACTTGTATGTGACCCAACAACTTGCTACCCGGCTCTTTAACAATCACTATATGAGACTCCTTTTCCACTCTCGGATGGCATTTTCCACTAATTTCTTCCCGTGTAAGTGCATCATTTTTTCAGTATACGACGAACGGACTCCTTGCTTTTCATTTATTCACGACCTACTTTGGATTTATCCCTAATAATTGGTTCCCCATTTTCGTCAGTAAAGCCAATGTCTTTAAATAAAGCTGTAGCTAAACACGAGGCAACTCTGTCTGAAACGCCGAATCTATCACACATCAGAGCAAAATTAATTGCGTCGTATCTCTTAGTGTATGGTCCCCTTTTGTGCATAATCGGCTCTTTTGCAGCTGGCATTGCAAATTCGATTTCAGACGCGACTTCCATTTGTGAAGAGTGGAACCTATATGAAGGATCTAAGGTAGCTGGGAACTCGCTGGAAAGTTTATCTACTATATTTAACACACATTCAGGAATTTTATTATTTCTGCTGAAGTGTTGATCAATCATGAATGCTTTGAGAGGATCAGGAATTAATCCACATGAGCATGCCATTGTTTTTGTGCAACTGGATTTACCCATATAAAATATATCATTCAACGATGTCTCAAATACTGAAAATTACGTCTTGATATGTTACCTCTTTATAATATTTGTTCAGAAATATATTCAGTTTCTTTTTAAACAACGACGGATGGTTTTTGAACACACATTGTCCGCAGTATATTTCATTCAGCATTTATTTAAATATTTTTACCGCACTTAACTTGGATTTTTGGTAATATCGCTTATTATTACTCGTTCAGTTCGCTTGCCCATAGTATTTGGACCGTCACTTCTGGGCGAAGAAGCTTATACGTATTCCGGTGGCATTACAATTTCTATTTAAAGTATCACCTGTGGAAAATATATTCAAATCTTATGTTGATTAAAACATCTTCAAAATTAAGCCAAAGTCGTCATTCTGTCATAGCTGTATATATGGTGTACACATACATACATACAAACATACATTCATACATACATACATGCATACAAACATACAAGTTTGAAATATGCTAAGTTAGTGATAATACGAGTATCAATTAAGTCGATTGTATTTTTTATTTGTTTTGCAACTTTAGCATTTCATATTGTTTGTTATTCGTTTTGTTTTTCATTCTGAACTGGATCTTTCAAATAAATCTTGTACGAAGAACCGTTATTGTTTGCGTTGCTGGCTGATAATTTTAATAAATTGCTTGAAATTCATTATAAACCGTTAAATGCAAATGTTGAGCTAATAAATAATAATAAATAACAAATACAAATAACACACACGACCTTGAAAACAAACAGAATTGTTTAAAATCCGGATTTTGTTTATTAATTTGTCCTAATTCTATTTTATTAAATAATTGCAATAATAAAAACACCAACCAACCTAATTGCAATAAAGATAAATATCTAAAAATTAAACTTTTTCCTCGCTTAATTAAAAGCAGTAATAAAAAATTATTTCATACAAGTTTCGAACAAAATACAAACCATTTTAAGCGAAAAAAAACAATAAAATAAAAATATTGTTTTGGATCTTTCAAATAAAGCTCTGGTTGTTACCAGCAGTAATGGATGGCTTAATGAAACCTTGCTCGTTTGTAAATGATATAATTTTTATGAATTACATGAATTATTTCATTTACCTGCAATTTTCAGTTTTATAATTTATTTAAATACTCGTAAACTTCATTCGAGTGGATACTTAAAATTTAGTTTTACCATTTACTACTTGGTTGGTTTTCAGTAGCAAACATGCAACTGCGAAAAATGTAAATAAGAAAAAAAATCATAAAAGTTCAGTGCCATTTTCTAGTAAAGTGGTTTCCCGGTTTAACGAATCATATATTGTAAGTCCGTTGCGTTAATGCTGGCATACTCTTTTTTTTACTTTTATCGATAAAAAAAAAGATACTTTGCAGCAGCCAGTAGTACTTGCGGAACAAACATGTCGAAAAACCAATGTTTAAAAAATAATTGTAATTCATGCGCTTTTCGAATGTGCATATTCTATAGACAACATTTTATTACAAAACGCCAGAGGGGATTTGGATTTCCCTCGAAGGTTTTATCTTTTTTAGATCAAAATTCTTTTCTAGATCAAAATTTATCCCCACTTTCCTTCATTACATTTTTTTTATTTTTCATTTTTTGCATAGTTCCACCACGGCTTCATGCTTTTATTTTGAAATCATTTAAGCAATTCAGTTTCGCTTTTTGGAAACTCGCCAGTTTTTGTAGGGCTTTTCTATTCTTTGATTCAAAATTAGTCAAAGTTTTATTTTTGATCTTACAATCGTGCATATATGTAGAAGATTTTGTCAATTATTTTCTCATATTTTTATCCCTGCTGTATATTTTATTTTAGAATGTTCCTTACACCGGGAATATCATTTTTTGGTTTGTTCGTTACATAAGGTACTCAATGAGAAAAAATTGAGCGTGAGTTAAATTGCGAATTTGTTAAACTGAGTATTCGTTCAACCGGGATATCACTGTACATATTTAAATGTAAAAACTATTTGTTGTACACAATAGTTTATTCATATTTCCATTAAACAAAACTAAACAATATAAAATTAAGGTTAAAATGTAGAAAATTCTTTAAGCACAAAAACTCCAAATAGTGTTTAGTAACTTCTCAAATTCTTGCAACGGTATGATTCAAGCCTTACTGAGGTGAGGCCAAACGATACAATACATGCTCTCATTTGTTTCATGCAAACATGCATAAAGTTGGAGAAGTTTCTTATGGTCCCCTTTCTACCTTAACCTCTTCAAAATCATGACCTTCGGGAAATGAATAAACATTATTATTTTATTAACTGACTTTGGTTTCGAAATGTTTACAAACATTCAGCGCCATCGTAACAATCTCGGAGGTACTTACCGTTGATATGAGGTTTTTGAATTCGAGCATGAAGACTCGGGAAAAAAATAAAAAAGTTCTAAAAAATTCTGCAATCGTTATGCACGTGCCAACGCATGTTCGACAAAAAGGTAGTTACGAAGTTGCAATATTATTTGATTATTATTTTTTGTAGTTATTCCATTTTATATTTTTATAAAAAACAAAAATAAATAAATGATCTTCATGAAATATTTGTTAGGAATACGGTAGAATAAATTTGTACGAACTTAGACTATAACACTGTACGACTTTAAAAAAAATAAATCGGGACATTTCGGGTTTTTGTGGCACAAAAAAATTGCAACCCTTTGTGAAGCAGAAAATCATTAGTTTATCGTAAAATTTTTAGTATAAATTTGGAAGTTGTATTTCACTGTTTCTTTGGAATGGTTCTTTAAAACATAATTAAGAAAACATACAAACAAAATACCCTACCGATAAATTAGACCAGAAGCTCGAATTCGAGTTGGCCACGCTAATACACATCCGCACAAAAACATAAATGTGTAAATAAGGCCAAGTCCCTATCCAAAAGTTTCGGCCGTAAAAAATACTAAGATCAAAATGAGGATCAAGTTCTTCATATGTACGATACCATCCCATTTCTAGACAACTTGCTAGACACCAGAGTTGCATTGAGAATACGATTTAATTTGTGGTGAAATTAAGTAGTAATTGCTCAATTTATTATTTGAATTCTCAATGAAGTAAATCTCCTAAGGCGCATGTGTGAACATAGTATTAGGCTAGCATTGCTAAATTTTGTTTCTTTTTTTTTTCTTTTAGCCTGGAAAATTGTATTTTAGCTCCGCCACTTTTTTCTATTTTTTCATATTCACTTTAATCTTTTTAAAAGCTAAATTTTGTTGACTTTGAACAATTTTTTTTATATATTTGAATTCTTGAAATCATTTCAAAGCATGCTCAAATCTGATATATAGTTTTTACATTTGACCTTTAGGTAATGCATGTACAAAATTAAGATATCGTATGAATACGAAAATATTTAGTTCTTAAAAAGGTTAACGGACGACCTTATAATCGTAACACATAGTTCATTCAATAAGTCCGTAGGCTAAGTAAGAAAAAAACAAAATTTTGACAAAACTTGATTTTATTATTCAACATAGTTGCCTTCGAGGGCGATACAACGAATATAGCGATTTTCCAACTTTTCGATACCATTTTATAGTACGATTTATTTTTATCGTCAAAATAGGCCCCAGTTTCAGCGATTCATTCATTCTGGTATGTAAAGTGAAGCCATATTTCATCCATTGTCACATATCGATGGTATAATTCTATTTTATTGCGTTTTAACAGCGGCAATTCGTTGGTGTTTATGGTCAACTGAGAGCTCACGAGGTTCCCACTTCATACAGAGCTTTCGCATACATTTGTGCTGGTGCGACCACGCATAAATCACAGGGTAAGCAGAGGTGAAGACTTTGACACATAAAAAATAAAAAACTCAGTTTTTTTTTTTTACTATGGGCTCTGTTAGAAAGAGAGCTTTTTGTGACGAAATACAGGAAAACACAGCAAGAAAATCAAAATAAAAACAAAAATCTAAAAACAAAACTAAGGCTCTGAGGGAACGAGACGGATAGAGAAAAAGATCACTATACTGTCGTTTCACCTCTGTTTACTACTTTGTGGCATAAATTAAACAATCCACTTCTCTACCATTTGTCTGTATATATTTTTTTTTCATCAAAAAGCAATCCTCTATCAAAACTCGAAATTCCATTTTTTTTCATATTTTTTTGCAATAGCAAAGGTTACTTCACACAAAATGCTATAACTCACGGTTCAATTGTCAGATTGATGTCAAATTTATGCACGTATGGTTTGTAGTAATGCCATCTATGTGCCATCCTATGGACTTTTGGAATGGACTGTTATGTATATGCGAATGGAAGTTCCGATATTTCTAGGGATGAGGACATTATGATATCTGTTACATAAAATACACAAGTTATATTAATATTTGTACATTCTCACATACATACATATATTATGGACATGCTATATTTTGTATTACATAGTATGTAATTACATATGTAAAATTTAAATTACATTTTTTAACAATACTGAGACATTTGAATTAAAATCATTTTTTTAATATTTACACTTAAGTTAATACTCGTATTATAGGTTGGAAACAAACATGTTACTTTTTTAATGAGATACCTGAATTATATTCACAATGTTTTTTTATTTATGTACATACATGTGTACATGTATATAAATATATCTTCAAATACATACTCGTATAATGTATTTTCAGTGGTGTAGCATGGAAGGTGCGAGGGGGGCATCATTCACAGGGCGCCACCCGCAGAGGGGCGCCAAGTTTTAGTTTCTTAAAAGCAAGTATTCTTTATTTACAACTAAATATTTAAGTTTTTTGAATTTTAATCAACAGATATACAGCTTAACACTTATTAACACTTACATATGTAAACGTTGACTCAATTTGGTGTGAAACAAATGCATACATGTAAATTAAGTATCTATGTAACTGTGTACTATAAAAATAAATACGCAGAACTTCGCTCAATGCATCTTTCTTTGACTATTAAAATAGATGGCTTTTGAAATAGAAATCGAAGTATCCAGATTAGGCCATGTATTGATTGACGCTTGCTGAAATTCGGTTTTTGGGCTTTATTGAGTTTTCGATATTTTTAAATTAGTTCTTTTGGTAAAAGTTCTTTTTTTGCAACTATCTAGATCTCTAATTGATTTTCGATCTTTGGTGAATTATCCGTTTTTGTTCAATTTTAGATTTTCAAGTTTTTACGATTTTTCGCTTTAATTATTAGAAAATTGTATAGCTTGTAAAAAATATTAAATTTTTTGGTGATGTTGAAATTTATTGGCGAATTTTCGACATGTAATGAAATATTTTTTTTTACTTAATTTTAATTTATTGAATCTTTTTACTAAAATAAATTTACAATATTCAAATCTTATTTGTAAATTATTATTTACTAGTTATTACCAATGTAATAACACATTTTTCCTATTCAAATCTTAATAAACTATCTACTATTGTGTAGAGAGAGGCTCAATGTGTCAGTTTTTCTAGTCTCGGGTGCCCGTCAAATTGCAATAAATTGCGTGCAAGAGTGTTGGGATGTACGACTAGTTTGTTTACGTATATGGACGTGTATGTTTTAACTTCATTCTGGATAGTGGGAACTTCTAGATCCCCATGGATGCTTTCATTTCTTATAAACCAGGGGGCGCATACAACAAGACGTAAAATCCTAGACTGTCTTCTTTGTAACTTCTGGATGTTTGACCCCGCAGCTGAATACCATATGACCATATTGGCTTTATAACGGATTTTTACTTTGTATTTCAATGCTAAGGTTGAGTTAAGACTTATTAGCCAATGCAGTTTATTTGTTCGAAACTTTATATATGTTATTTTTGCCTCACTGTGATGGGAAGTGTCGATCTAGGTGGATACCTAAATATTTGACGTGCGTTTCCGCTGGAACCATGGTATTAGTTATTGTGATTGGTGGACAATTTTGCCTTCTAAGGGAAAACGTTACATGAGCACATTTTGATGAATTTACCTTTATTCTCCACTGTTTTAGCCAGTCTTCTAGCTTATGAATATGGGACTGAAGTTGTGCAGATGCATCCTTTGGATCATTACTGACACTTATAATTGCAGTGTCGTCTGCAAAGGTTGATGTATATGTATGTGGGCTTGTCGGCATATCCGCTGTATAGATGATATATAATAGCGGCACTAGGATACTACCTTGAGGTACTCCTGCACTGATTTTCCCACATCTTGAAAGCTGATCATTTGAGCTTACTTTAAACGTTCTATATAACAAATAGCTCTTTTTTTACACGGGAGAACCCGTGTAATGAAATATAATTATTTTTTTTTTGTTAAAAATGTTTAATTTTTTCTGTGAAATTTTGGAGTTTGAAAAAATTTTATATTTTTGTAAAATGTATTTCGTTTGGTAATTATATGGTTTGTTAGGGGTTTTTTTGTTCCCAGTCTCCAGGTTTAAAATGCCACGGAAGGTCGTTTATAATTTTGAGCAATTTCTTTTGTCTTAATATGAATTTGTGTTATACTGCCCAAAATTAAGCGCCGTGAAACAGTATATATTATCTTTAAAGTTCACGCTAGTAAAAGCTACCTTTAGCTAAAGTAAGGCATAAAGTCACCTTTAACTGTTGTTCGTTATTACAACTTCTTTGAAAAATAAAATTAATTTTTTGGAAAATATGGCAGAATGCACAGTGTCAACGACTTAGGTTTATTTACTTGTTTATTGGAAAAAAAACCATTGTGCTTTATTTCTATTCAAAAATATTTTCTAGATCTTTAATATAAAAAACCCGGTCTCTTTTCCATTTTCTGTTTGTTTTGTAAACTAAATTAAAATTGTGTTTCTTTGTTTTTCAAAATATGGCGACTCCAAATCGATAAACCCCACATTAAAAGTTAAATGTAAGAACATTTTCCCTATAGCTTATCGAAAAACGAATAATACGTCCAATAACATCCTAACTTTAACTATCGTCAATTAAAAATATGTATGTGGGAAAATCATAATTTGGGTTTTACCGATCCCTATGGCAGATGTTTGAAATTGTTATGATCCCTAAACCAGGGAAGGACTCAAGTCAGATGACGTCATATATGCCCATTAACCTGCTGTCAATTTTATCAAAATTGTTTGAAAAATTACTCGCTGCGTGTTTAAAACCTTATCTTCTTGATCAAAACATCATCCCCGACCATCAGTTTGGTTTTTGAGCAAACCACAGGTCAAGAGCAAGTCCACAGAATTGTCACCGCTATTAGATCTGCATTTGAAAATAAGCAATATTTTTCAGCTTTATTTATTGACATTTCCCAGGCACTTGCTGAAGTCTGACATGAAAATAACTCGAGTTTTACCTTGAAACTCCCACAAGTTTTTGCAGAGCTATTTGATAGATACAACGCGTAAAGTAAGGTTAAACGATACATTTTCTAAAAAGGGAAAATCTCTGCAGGAGTCCCTTAAGGCAGTATACTAAAGTCGCTATTATATATCATTTATATAGAGAATATGCCAACAAGACGGAATACATATACATACGTCAACGTTTGCAGATGGCACTACATTTATAAGTTTTAACAAAGACCCGAAAATTGCATCCGAACAACTTACGAGGGCGGATCAATAAGTCCGTGACTTATCAAGTACCACATGTTAATAGACTACTGTCAAATTTCGAGCAAGTGTGGACATTTACTTTGCGTTTAACAGCTGTTCAAAACATACAACATCGTGTATTTGTTTCGAAATGGAAAAGAGTGAATTTCGAATGCTCATTAAACATTATTTCTTGCGAAAAAAAAACCGTCAATCAAACCAAGGAAAAGCTCGATAAATACTATGGAGACTATGCACTATCGATTTCAATGGTAAAAAAAGTGGTTTACTGACTTGCGTTGTAGTCGCACAAGTAAAAATGACGCCAATTGAGATCTGTACACCCGAAAATGTCGAAAAAAATCCACGATATGGTGTTGCCCCGTCGAAGAATAAAAGTGCGTGGCATTGTTGATATCATAGGCATTTCATATGGTAGTGTGGTTTCGATTTTAAATGATCAGCTGGGTTTAAGAAAGTTGTCTGCAAGATGAGTGCCGCGTTTGTTCTCAATTGACCATAAACGTAAACGTGTGACAACTTCAAAGGATTGTTTGGAATTGTTTAACCGTAATCCGAATGAGTTTTTGCGGCGTTTTGTAACTGTGGATAAAAGCTGAATCCACTAATGTATACCGGAGACCAACCAGCTGTCTAAATAATGGGTTTCTCCGGGTGAACCTGCTCCAAAGAAGGCCAAGGTAAGTTTGCCGGCCAATAAGGTGATGGCAACAGTTTTTTGGGATGCTCGCGGGATAATCCACATCGATTACCTTCAAAAGGGAAAAACAACAAACGGCAAATATTATTCCAACTTATTAGACCGATTTAATGCACAGGTGCATACGTGTGCAGTCTCAATGGTAAAACTCATATTCTCCGGATTTAGCCCCTAGTAACTACTACATATTTCCAAACCTAAAGAAATGGCTCCGTAGAAAGAGATTTAGCGATGAAATTATTGACCAAACAAATGCCTATTTTAAGGACCTCGAAAAATCCTATTTTTTTTGGAAGAGATACAAAAACAGGAGAAACGTTTGACTAAGTAGATTATGTTGAAAAATAAATTTTTGTTTAAAAAAAAAACTGTGTTTTATTCAAAAAGTCAAGGACTTATTGATCCGCCCTCGTACAACTTTTAGATAATTTTGTTAGTTAGGTAATTTAAAATTTTTTTGAATACAGTTTGATTTTGTGCTGAATTTTCGAATATTGGTGAATTACAAAAGTATGGTGAAATTTCGATAAGTTAATTTTTCAGATTAATTTAGATTTTTGTTAAAGTTTAGAACTTTTGTGATTACTAAATTTAAAACTTTTTACTCTCGTATCGTTTGATTTTGTGGTAAATTATAGAATTTTGGTAAAGTTCTCAATTGCGGATAAATTGGATTTTTTAAATATGTAACAGCGACGTTTTACATAAAATACAAATTTTTTGTGAGTTTTTGGGTACAATTTCAGAATATGGTAAATTTTTTTTTGTATTTTTGGTAAAATATCGGTTTCTTATTAAATATAATTTTTTTTTGGTAATTACAAGTTTTTTTTTATTCCAGCTTTTCGATTTCATGGCGAATTTCCGATTTTGTGTTGACTTTTATATATTGTTAATATTGTTGGCAATTTTTCTTTTTGTGAAATTTCGGCGTTTGGAGGAATTCGGTTTTCTGTGCTAGTTTTTAAAATTCTTAGGTTTTAAAAGAACTTAATTTGTCCCAATACTTAGGTCCGTGAGTTATCTGTGGTCCTCAGGTTGTTCATTTCTGTAGTTCGATCTGTAGGGGGACTTTATAATAGATAAATGGTTTTTTGTCCATATCTCGGGAACTTATGAACCGCTTTTACTTATTTTATAATTGTATTATGTGTGTGTGGCCGTATGTACATGCACACGTATACTGCACGGCGAACACAATACAAATTTAGCAAATCACAGCTAATTGTAATTAAATACACGAAAATTTGTTTACTGCTGTTTGCAACAGCACTAAGCAAATAGATATAAATACTAGCGAGATTAATTCAAAAATTTTCGTGTGCTACAGCAAACAAAAAATATTTGGATTGTTCTCTAAGTGATCGTGGGTGCTAATAGAAATTGCTTGTTGAAATTGCAAACTTCAATTAACACGAACATGATGCAAAATGAAAAAAGTTTTATATTTGTTGCATAGTCGTATATAACCAAGACGCTGCTACTGCTGCATATTTAAACCCTGGTTTAAAATGCAGAAAACTTAAAACCTTTAAAGATCCATAAGCTATCGATCATTTTGTAACGTTTTCAGTTAAATTTCAAATAATATTATTTTCACCTTTGCTCTCCATTGCAAGCTTTGAATTTATGTATTTATATGGACACACAAAGCTTAAATAGCTGTTTTGGTACGGAATGCGTGGTAATGACAACCAGGGGATTTGCAACTAGCTACGGTTATGGCAATTTTCCTGAAACGAAAAAATTTAATTTAATGACCTCCATCAAATTTGGTCAGTACCAAGAGATAAACAATAAATAAACACAGAACAATTTTTACTGAAGACCGTTGCTGTTCATGGTCGCATCAAGTTCAAACAGAGTTGTCCGCACAATAGTTCGCATAACTCTATCATGCCATTACACAAACAAAATACCCAGAAAAATAAAGAGTACGTATGTGTATGTGCGCTCGTCTGTAAACATCCGTACATAAACAATGCAAAACAACCATACAATTTCTATGACAAACAAAAAATTGTGCTCAAACTGAACAGAAACGACTACATTTGGTGAGTTTACCTGATTAGTCTACCCTTGATAACAGGTAGACTCACGGGCGAATTCAAAGAATTTCCGACTTCGTTACGGATGTCAAACTCCAAATAAAACACGTCCCGGAAATGGCGAAAAATTTGTTTAATGGAATTTGCAATAATTTTTTTATATACATACTTATGTACAGACATAAATAAATACGGGTTGATTTGAAATTTTCCGCTTTGTAGTTTTTGCTAAATATTATTTATTATTTCTTTTTACAATAGTGCGTCAATTATGTATTTTTTATTTGATTCATTAATCAATGTTGTTGTGAAAACCCTATATGGACAACTTCAAAATTTTGTAAAAAACCTGTAATGAAGTACATATTTAAATTCTTGTCAAGTTGTTTATTTGATTACATACATACATACATACATACATACATACATACATACATACATACATACATACATACAAGTACATATTAATGTACCATGTATTTACGAGTGGTATTAGTACTAAATGCTGCATACATATTAATGTACATATATATGTAGATGTTTAATAAGTAACAAGAGCTGACAATTTTTTCCAGACGTTTAGATTTAAAAATCTCTTTGTTCTAAATTGGGTTCTGATTATTTTTTATTCTATACGATTAGAATTGAACTGAACAAAACTTTTTTTTGTAGAAATTGTAATTCTCGTCTGGTTAAATGTTAATATTAAAACGGTAACATTTTATTGTATTGCATTTTTAGCTTAAAAAGTGAATTAAGCACATCCTACGGCTTAATTTATTAAACACAACGATCAAATTTATATTGAAAACAAACAAAAAAAAAGCATTTGATTCTCGGCATATAACACGGTGCTGTCCGTGCCGCTAGCACCTGCTGTTTAAACAGAAGTGGAATGCAATTTTTGCTCACACTCGAAAGGTCGAAGTTAAAACGCTTTTGCAACAAGTTCAACATTCCTATTTGATGGGTAATTAATAAGCTGTTGATTTTGATTAAATATAAAATAAATGAAGAACTAATACAACGTGCGGACATGCATCATAATTAAGCTCAATTTACCGTACACGAGCTCAATAAATTGAGCAATAGTATTTAATTGTACCATTAATTGAGTCAAATTCGAAATGCAACTCTGGTACAGTGTTTAGTGAGTAGACAAATTGGGTTCAATGACAAAATCAACGCAATTTCAACCAGCTTAGTGCAGCAGCAATATAATTACATTTTATATCATGACAATTTCCAAAACATATGTATATAGAAAGTTAAAACAAAAATAAAACAACGGTAAGTGAAATTGGCGGTTAGTAAATATCATGAATTTTTTCAAGAAAATACGATTTAAATAATTATTTTCTTTATAAATAAAAAAAAAAATCTTTAAATAAATTTCTCTTAAAGCCAAATTTTTCTTCATATTTTCAAATTAACAAGCAGAAGTTTTGCCAGGTAAACTCCGGCACATATTTTTAAATGGAGTTTTACCTCTGCAAAGAAACCGAAAATGAGTCTAATTGGTATCGCTTTGCCTTGCTAAATTACATATGTGTAAACACCAAAGTCCATAACTCAATTTAAAATTTAATTGCCTCAATTACACTATATCCTGACTAGCACATAGGGAAAGGATCTGCAGAACAATGAGAAGAAATTTGTTTGTGATCTTTTGTGTGGAGAATACGTGTAGCTGTTTCTGCTCAGTTTTAGCATAATTTTTTGTTTGTCATCGAGAGCATTTCAATGTTATCAGCATAGTTTATGTACGAATGTTTTATGGCTGGTCAAGACGGCATGTGAAGATCCATGTCTGAAAATAGTGTAGTATACATCAGTATAGTTTTTTTTTTTGAAATTCGGATATGTCAAATATAACTGATAAAACACCTTGGAACGGAAATGATAAGGAGAAGTGTAGTAAAGTACATGTTGGTGAATGAAAGAAAGATGAAATAATTCACATAAAACAGCTCAATTTTAAATATTAGAATTATTAGACAATTGAAATGTTAAAAATCTGTAAATAAAAGAACTACTTATAAACCAGATACAGATATCGTGGCTAATATATATATATATATATATATATATATATATTTACATATTTCGCTAGTATGCGAACTCGTGCATATGGAGCGTTAGGTAGGTGAACATCACTTTCTCCATTACAAGTGGCAATTATATAAATTCTTTGAAGAAGCTCCGGTTTTAATTGGCCCGAAGTGATCGACAAAAATGTTTCGCTAGGGCTGGACGGCTTATTGTTTTTACAAACAAATTTTGTTGCATTTGCATGCACATAAAAATGTCAAATATTTTTAGTTTTTATATTTGGTTTTGAAAATTTTGGCAAATCCTATTCATGGTTAGTTTTTGGATTGTTTATTAAAGACCTAGGGCTTCAGCATTAGTTAGCAAAAAGTACTAAAACCACTATAGACAAGCGTGAATATTGAGCTCCGTCGAAACTTAGCATTATACACACTTTTTATTTGCCAAAAACAATTCAGCCGATTCGTAACTGAACGGAAAGTCAAAACTAATAATACCTTAAGCGGTGGGACTGACGTTATAGTGCGCAATGCCAAAATTTAGCGAAGACTTTTTACAAGCGACCACTATAGGTCTTACTGACTTTAAAATTACAGTTTTTTCTGTGTATTGCCCGCCTAGACATAAGATTCAATGCGATCCATTTGCCAGGTTCTTTTCTACTTTAGGAGAAAAGTTTGCAGCTGGAGACAACAATGCAAAGTACACCTATTGGGGCTCTAGATTAACTAGCCCTAGAGCACAAAGTTGTAAACAGAGGTGAAACGATAGTATAGTGATCTTTTTCTCTATCCGTCTCGTTCCCTCAGAGCCTTAGTTTTGTTTTTAGATTTTTGTTTTTATTTTGATTTTCTTGCCGTGTTTTCCTGTATTTTTTCCTGTATTTCGTCACAAAATGCTATATTTGTCTCTTTCTAACAGAACCCATAGTAAAAAAAACTGAGTTTTTTATTTTTTATGTGTCAAAGTCTTCACCTCTGGTTACCCTGTGCCTAGAGGGAGGCAGCTGTCACAGATTACATAGATAAGAGAGATAAAAAACCTTATCGTTTCTAATTAAGCTATCTCTTTCATGTAATCGGGTTAATTTAAAATTTTGTACGTAAAGACGCATGATCTGATTACACGCTTTTTCAAATGTCATTGTTGGGTATTCTGTTTATATTCTGTGACAGATTATATCTGTGGCAGCTGTATAACACAGTTCAAGCTAATAAACTTGATGTCGTATCTATTTGCCAACAGACTTTAAGAAGCTGCCAGACCTTATCGATTTTGCCTGAACAACTTTTAGTCAGTCCAGCGTTCGATTTATCAGATTATTCACCTACAGTCATTAGTTTTCACGACAGGTTTTTCAATGCGCCTGAAACTATTACTTTTTACCCAAATAAAAACACGAATTGGATAAATATAAAATGTATGTGAACTATTACCCGACTGATATTCAAGAAGCTGTGAATTATTTTACAAACACCGTGACTGTATCAGCCAGATGTACAACGCCAGCAAGCCCAATAGTTAAAATAACTTCGCAACAGTCATCAGCTGAGAAATATGAGTCCAGCAAGAGTTATTTAAAAAAAATTTGGATCCAACAAATAACACGGGTTATAGCTTCTGAAAAGCTGTGTGGCGCTTAAAAAGTCCAATTCCACTAAGACTTGAAAACCGCACCTGGGCCAAAAACTCTTTTGATAAGTTAAAAGCATTCGCAAATCTCTTAGAAAAGCACAATATAAAATAAATAGCTTCACTATTCCAAATATTAGTGACACTATAAATCACTCTATGAAATTTTGCTTATCTTCATTAGAATGGATAATCAAAAATATAAATATGAGAAATTCACCCGGACCTGTCAGTATTACAGGATCAATTATAAGGTATCTACCAAACTATGCTGTGAGGATTTTACTATTCGTTTTTAATGCAACGTTACGAGTTGGCGTCTTCCCTAACCCAGGAATGGACTCAAATCAGATTACATCCTACTAGCCCATTAGCCTACCCTCAATTTTGTCAGGGATATTTAAAAAATTATTCGTCTCTAGTTTAACTCCTTAAAATAATAATAGTAATGAACAAAACATCATCCCGGACCATCTACTTATGATTATCAGGACTAAACATATGGAAAAATTATTATAGTATGTGTTCCATAATTTATGCTTAAATTACTAAAAACTCTATAGTTTTTTAACATGCAGATCACGTGTACACGTAACATAATATGAAATATGTTTGTGTCAGCAAACGTCAAATTCAATCGCAGAGAGAATTTTGTTATGAGTAGACTTCAAATCAAACCGTATCATACCGCCCTGACTATCCTAAATCTGTTATGCCAACGTAGAGATTAGTGTTCGTACAGGAATTCGGCTCGTAAAGACCGTCGCAGATGATCGTCCATTCGAGTTCAAACAACGTTTGACACTACGTCTTGACCACAGATATAAAAAGCACTGCACCTTAACTACTCAGCAAAATAAAAAGATACTAAGCAAAAATCACAAGATTTTTGTGATCAATAAAATTCAGTAAGCCTTAGGATTTTATTATTAATCAGAATTCTATATATAGCTTTTATGTATGTATATTAAATTACTTTGTTAGTAATACCATAGATTTTGGATGTTTAAATTTGTGTGATTCCCTATCTTAAAAAGAAAACGGAATATAAAATGACATGATATTATATTATAGCAGAATGGCAATAAAATCCCAAGAGTCTGCTGAGAAGGTGCTTGACAACCTTAGTCCTTACACTATTTCCAACAGTTATTTTTGATATTTTTTTTTTAATTTCAAGCGTAAATAGACATACTTTAATTTTAAGTGAAATGTAGATTTTTTCCATATATTTGGGTTTATCTTAAATACCAGACACATGGATGTAAGGAAACGATAATCATATCATATTGTTAGTATATGCTATGCTAACGAATAACGAAGTTTAATTATAGTAATTAAACTCAATTTGTATCATAAGATGTCGCCATCCAAACCATTGAGCTACACAAGTTTAATTTGTACTACTACTCACTTGAGAAATTAGATCTGAGTAACTTCACAACTAAACTGTTTTTTGAACTACCACTTTTACATTTTATATGTAATACATATATACTCATACGTTATTCTTATCATGTTTTTAGTATCTTAAGTTTTTTTTTGTATTTATTGTACCTGATGAAATATATATGTATGTATATAAACTGGTCTAAACGTGAACGTTAATTATTTTATTTTTATTTATTTAAATGTTACAATACAATTACAAATTATATTGCAACTTAAATTACCGAGCATAGTAACAAAGACCTTCACTCGTTGTAGTGAAAACACCCAGAGTCTTAGGTGGGAATCGAACCCACAACCCCCAATTGATAGACTAGCACACTACCAACTAGTACTTTTACAGTTGGGTGAATATCTTTGGAAAACAAATTTAGGAGAAAGAGGGAATTTTTATGGGATATATACGGATTTTTTTAAATTGCTTCTGGCATCATTTCTTTGCACCCAAGTAATGAACACCACCTTTTCTTTTTATTTGTTTGTTGATGGTTGGACTTCTTATCATTTTCGATTTGCTAATTATTCACGACGGCGCTTTGTAAAGTAAATCTGTGCAATCGTTAAGCTTAACCGTAACATTTAAAATAAGTTTTAAACTCTCCGTAGTGTAGGTCATTTCATTGTTAAAAGGAAAAATGAGTAGTGTTTATGAAGGTTACAAATCACCACTCAGCACGCGTTATGCCAGCAGAGAAATGCAATATTTATTCAGTGACCAACATAAATTCTCCACATGGAGACAATTGTGGATTTGGTTAGCAGAAGCTGAAAAGGTTTGTAAAACTTGCGAACAGCTAGAAACAAATTCTGAAAAGTTTATTTTATTCCATAGACCTTGGGCTTAAATATCACAGATGAGCAGATTAATGAAATGAAGGCCAACGTTAAATTGGTCGACTTCGAAGCAGCTGCAGCAGAAGAACGTTTAACACGCCACGACGTAATGGCACATGTACATGTATTTGCTAAACAGTGTCCATTGGCTGCCTCCATTATTCATTTGGGCGCCACATCCTGTTATGTAGGTGATAACACTGATCTGTTGATATTGCGTGATGCCTTAGACCTTCTTCTTACGCGTGTTGCATCGGTAATTTATTGCCTTAAAGAGTTTGCTTTGAAATATAAGAATCAACCAACTTTGGGATTCACTCATTTGCAACCTGCTCAATTGACCACGGTGGGCAAGCGTGCGTGTCTTTGGATTCAGGACTTAGTCATGGATGAAAGTGCTTTGCGTCGGTGTCGTGAAGATTTGTGTTGTCGTGGGGTTAAGGGTACCACTGGTACGCAGGCATCTTTTCTGCAACTATTCAATGGAAATGGAGAAAAAGTTAAGCAGCTAGATTTACTTGTAACTAAACTGGCAGGATTCCAAAAGCCATATGCAGTAACTGGTCAAACGTATACTCGTAAAGTGGATGTTCAAGTCATGGGTGCATTAGCAAGTTTGGGAACAAGTATACATAAAATGTGCTCAGATTTAAGAATCTTAGCCTCGCTCAAAGAAATTGAGGAACCCTTTGAAACGACCCAAATCGGTTCGTCAGCAATGCCCTACAAAAGAAATCCTATGCGTTCTGAACGTTGTTGCGCATTAGCACGTCATCTCATTACTTTATTCTCCAATGCCGCAAATACTCATGCTACACAGTGGCTAGAACGTACTCTTGATGATTCAGCTAATCGTCGATTGACTTTATCCGAGTCATTCCTATCGGCCGATGCAGCCCTTCTAACATTACTGAATATTTCGCAGGGTATGGTGGTTTATCCAAAGGTAATTGAACGTCACATATCTCAAGAGTTACCATTTATGTCAACCGAAAATATAATCATGGCCATGGTAAAAGCCGGTGGTGATAGACAAGTTTGTCATGAAACTATTCGCGTTCTGTCTCATGAAGCAGGCGCGCAAGTCAAACAACATGGTAAAGATAACGATTTAGTGGAACGCGTTCGCAGCGATCCCTATTTTGCTCCTATACTAAATCATCTGGATTCGATACTAGACGCAAAAACTTTCACTGGACGTGCTAGTGATCAAGTTGATGAATTTGTTGCTGAAGAAGTCGATGGTGTTTTGGAACGTTATAAGGACACTTTGCAAAATATTCAAGCTGTTCAGTTAAATATTTAAACATTAAGGGTAATGAATCCAAGCTTTTTACGACTATATACATTTGTACATAAAATATTCAAGAGTTTTCAAAACTCAATATATAATAAAGTATATGTTTGTAATATATTGTGGATTTATTTGCTTGGGTTAATAACGAATGCACCTATCTTTAATTAATAGCACCAAACCCGAATCCGTCAGACAAATTGCAAAGTTGGATAACTAACGTGAGACGGCTGCTAAACACATTAATATTCAGCACTTTGTTACCATATTCTGTGCTCTTCGCCGCTTCGCCTTACTTTTTACATAAACCTCCGCAATGCTCACGAAAAAGAAAGTGACTGTTCAAATATTTTCACAGAAATCGAAATCACCCAAACACAAATTTTGAAGCTGAATAATGAAATCCAGCAGCCGCTTTGAATAAAGGTCATATAAAATTTATTGCAATTTTGCATATTTGCACACAAAATGTCAAATGATCCCTTATAAAATACCTGTGTATTTAACTATATTTTTATCATAGGATTGTGTCGATCAGTATTAGGTCTTTTTTTTTTATATTTTACACCCGGTATTTGGCAGTTGGGCTAAGGTTTAAAGGTAAGCATTTGTAGCTAGCTTTTGCATCGATAGATGTCGAGGATATTAGAAAAAATTTTAATTTAATTTATTCAATTACAGTTACATAATTAGTCTACAGGCCATAATCGGTTTCTTGATGATGTTTCACTTATGATAATTTTGCAACGTAAACTTATCTTCTATATGGTTGTTAGGACCGTTGACGTCAATATCTAAATAATTGAATGGATTTATTTTGTTTTTCTGATTCACAAATAACTACAATATAAAGAATCCATTTGTTGTTGTGTTAACTTGAACTGAGGTTATCACTAACAAAAATAAATAATTTTGTTAAGCTTTACGTTTTGCGTTTTTTCGTTTATTTTATATTTCATAACAAAAATCTAAAACTAAAAATAAAATTTATTTCCTTAAGCTGTCCTTACACTATTCGAATTCATAAACCACGTAAAGTATGGCAGCTTAGCTAAATAGTCTAACCAAATTATTCTGATTTAAAAGCAAAAAATATGAAGTTTCTAATCTAAATTAAAGATGTCTCGAGTTAACCAGTTTAAAGTATTTACGTGTGTATATAATCTGCGAAAATGTATATGATCAATATTTAAATATAACGAAAATGTAAAAGAAAACAACGATTACTAATTTTTATTATTTCGGCTAACATACATATGCATTTGATATTGATAAACAAACTAATTTTTAGATTAAATCGAGGGCTGCAAATAATCATCATTTTTCGAATTTCAACAAAAAAAAAAAAAAAAAAAAAAAAACATAATGATAGAGAAATGCTACAAGATTAAAAAGTAACCAATGTAATCCTTGCTACGCGAAATACCATTGGGTCCATTATTTTTAATGTTTGATTTGTATTAAAAAAATTAACTTTAGTATTTATTTTTCAAGGTATATCTCTTGCTTGGAAAATAATAGTTATTTTATGAGTTTTATAATTTTCTTGCAAAACAGAAAGGAAGACCTTTTGCCTGGTTTTATTTAATTTTTGTCAGTTAACAATTCAATGAAGAAAGATAATTTTTTGCCCTAAAACTATATATCTTTTTTTGATTCTAAAATTCGAAATATCTAAATATCTTAGCTTAAGATCGAAATAGGTATATACATATGTACATATGTGCTTATGTAAATCAAATCAATTAAATATGTACATGTATGTGTTTCATAATACATAAAGAGTTTTTAAGGCATGTCGTAAATAGAAAAACCACATCAAATTCGGAACTTTTTGAGTGAGTCGAAGACGAATCATCAGTCAATGCGAGACAGGGATGCAATAGACTTGAAGACCGAAAAACAACACATGGCTGGTTGTCCTTAAAGTGTGTTTTACACAATCACACAAGTCTTGCGATAACATTTTTGTGTAGAGGAGCACGAATGGTATCCGTATGAAGGTAATGTGTAATGAACGGTACGACATTGAGAGAATATGATAGTCATATTCCTCTCTTTGTTTTTTGAAAGTTTTCAGAAAACCATCAAATGTTATTAAATCAGGGATACATTTTTTTTGTAAACAAATAAAAACAGCTAAAAATATACCGAATGCTACTCTTCATTACATATTTCCATTCTGTTTGACAATGTTTTATATTACAAAATAATTGGACGTGTTTATTAATTACGGACATACC
Source organism: Phania funesta (assembly GCA_963932375.1). Classification (NCBI taxonomy): domain Eukaryota; kingdom Metazoa; phylum Arthropoda; class Insecta; order Diptera; family Tachinidae; genus Phania; species Phania funesta. The sequence continues at coordinate 64,463,574 of OZ010652.1, forward strand.
GTCTTGAGGATCTCGACATTTGTTCCCACATGGAGAAAGTGTCTGCTGAATAATGAAAAGAAATTTGTTCGTGGTCTTCTGTGTGCAGAATACGTATAGATGTTCCTGTTTATGGCTAGTCAAGACGGCATGTTAAGCGATATTGACAATGACACGTGAGTTGTTTTTCAACCCGGAGCTGCATTCATTAAATTGAGCAGCTTGCTGAATCTTTCATCTACAAAGATTTAACCAATATGAGTGAAGCGCTTCCTTTAACTAAATTAAAAGTATTCAGTCACCACGTGTTGTTTAAAAAATATATGTTTGCAATTATTCTACATTGAAGTTAGATAACTGGCAGGTGTTAGATAATTGACATATGTAGGTATTTATGTATATATCGTAACCAATACAAATTAAAAATAAAATATTAAATAAAACTTTGCGTCTTTGTCTCAACGTACCTATACCATATATAAAGACTCTTTATCTTATAGATTTTTATATTAGACAATAAAAATTAATGTGCAATTTTTGTAAATTGAGATAAGAAACGATTACATATATATATATATATATATATATAAATGAATTATATATATATATATATATATATATATATATATATATAAATGAATTATATATATTATATATATATATATATATAAATATATATATATATATATATATAATTCATTTGCACGGGTGTTTGTTAAAAATTCATTCTAAACGGCTTGACCGGTATTCACGCTGTGTTTTGTGTGGGCCTCTTGATGGACTAGATTATGCATTGAACCAGATAGCTCGCGCTGTGATCGGATTCTAGAACTTTTTTTGACTTATGAATTGCTTTAAATATGTGATAACAGCGCTACTATATAAGTGGCAGGAAAATGTTGTCTATATAGAAAACGATCTGCGACAGGAAAACGTTTGCCCGGGCGGCTAGTTTTAAATATAATTTAATATTAAAATAAATTTAAAAAACTCATTTCAAGTTAGGTACGTACTCGTATACAGGGCTCAGTCAGCATTTTGAGAGTTCAGCAAAATGTCTCACAAATTAGTTGCAACTGGGTTCTGTTTTCCATTTTCTCTCCACTGGATACAAATTTATAAGACAAATTCATTAATTTTATATATTAATGCACATTAGACCACCCGAATTCGCAAAAGCGTATCCGCTCCACCGGCAGGAACCGATAGATGCGACATAATAAATAATGTGTGTGTGAAAACGATATCGATAGAGTGCATACTGGTCAGTCACTTTGTACTTTTGATCCTAAAAATAACTAACTTCACTGCCATTCGGCATTTTTCGAAAAGAATTGCATATTTCATTAGTCCTAACAAATCGTGATCATTTATAGTGGCGAAGTAGAATTTTTCGTAGTCTTAATTTCAACGGCCCTCGTTAAAAAATGGACAGCAATTTTTATAATCTGTTAGCTCTATTTTATAAAGTAAGATGTTTAGTTAATTGTATTATGGTAGTCTACCATAGACTACCATATTTGCAGGCACTTGTAATACGCAAACAAAATACGATAACAATAGATTGGTACCAAAAGGAAACGGCTTCAGGACGAATTATAAACTTTTATTCAAACCACCCTAAGCATATCAAATTGAATACAGCACATAATTTTGTAAAAAGAATATTTCAAATTAGTGATGAAGTCTATCACATAGACAATATGAAGAAAATAAGAAGTACGTTACAAAAGAATAGTTTCCAAATTATATTATAACAAATTTGATCAACAAGGCAAAAAGGAAGTTTAACACAACGTCTGTAATAACACCTACAGAAAAGATTTTTAAATCAATGACATATATCCCAGGTTTTTCCGAACGTATTACCCATTCGAATATTTTTGATAGAGATAAAGTAAATATTGCATTAAAAACGGAAAAAACGTTAAACAAACTCTTTTCGAATGCGAAATCTAAAATAGATATATTGGACAAATCAAACATAGTTTACAAAATACCGTGCAACGGAAACGGTTTGGACGAATGTAATAAAGTATACGTTGGAACGACAAAGTCAAAATTAAGAACAAGATTAACGGCACACAAATCAGATTGCAAAACATGTAAAGGAATGGCTGAACAAAAAACAGCATTAGCAGCCCATTGTGCGATCACTGGGCATTCTCCCAATATATCAAGTACAACAATATTACAACAAGAAGACAATTACAAAAAGAGATATACAGTAGAAATGCTACACATAATTAATACACCAACGAACAGAAGGATGAATCATTAAACAGACACAGACAACTGCGCACATACATACAGACACATAATAGAAAAATATAAATACAAGAATATTTAGTGAGCATTGAATTTTAACAGTGGACAGACGACGGCTTTACTAAGTAAGAAAATATTATTAGAATAATATATATATGTACATATGTATAATATAGTGTTTATATACGTGCATATTAGTATAAGAACGAACATATGGTTATAATATTTGTTTTTGTGCTTTATATTTTTTGTGTATTCCAGCTTGTTCCTGAAGAAGGGGCTCGAAATATTGAACAAAATAAAATAATTTATATTTAGTAAAAAAAAAAAACCAATCAAGAGTTTTATTTACATATAAAAATTAAAGGACTGGACCTAGAGCCTGCATAGAAAGTAAGTAAGATGTTTAGTTTATATACACAAATTTAATTTAGAAGGCAGCCCCATCATTCCTACAGAAGGATCAACATATAACACACCGGCTTAATAAATTCCTAAAAGCCTTGCTATTTTGGAAACTATTTGCCGATTCTTTATGTATTAAAGGAATTGATAATACATATATGATTAAAACTTTACACAGAGACGAAAGCAAATAAAAATGCCCCACACAAAAAGTGAAGATGTTGGTACTGAGATGAATACATTGATATTTAATTTGAGTACAGAAGGTCACTCCGACTTTTCGAAACGAAGACTGTGTCTACTAATGAATTCGACTCAGTGGAATAATGTGAAAGACATATATATCTTTTTTGAAACTATTTTACAGGACCAATTTATTCTCTACAAAATAGAAGAAAACTACAGAGATATGCATTCGAGCAATTCCTCCAAACAAAAGTTTATGAAAATACATAAACAACAATTTTCGAAGAAAAAATAAATTCTTCTCGTTGTGTATAATCGGCGGAATTTGTAATCGTTTCAATTTTTCAACTTATCGATCAGCAATACTTTATCGTAATGAAAAATCCCAATGGGAAATGTTTAATTTTTATAGGTCTTGAAGGGCAAATTGCCCTTTTCTTTTGTAATGTTGGTTTCTTTTTCTAATGGCTCCATAGAAACTGCTTCTGGATCTGATAAAATCATTGTCATGTATTTTTTTGGTTTTACGCTTTTTCGCATTGCAAGGAATATTTCTATAAAATAATAATGAGCGTATTAAAAGCCTCCTAATTCCAATTTACAACACTAAATTACAAAATGATTCGATACGCATCGACCCACAGAATTAAAAATTGCGAACTATCGAAATTAATTGCGATACGTAATTTTTTTGCTATCGACTCTCAGCATCAGCCCCCTGGTCCCATTCATTAGAAGTAATTTTAATAAACCATTGCTAATTACGTGTAATATATTATTTATCACTAGAATATAATTTAAAAAAGTGCACTATTCTTTCCCACTTTTTCCACGGATAACAGGTCTTTAAACAATACTGAAAATATGGAAAATTCCAATAAATACTTCACGCACACACGTATTTCACTTTTACTAAAAGAGAATAATAATAATAAAAGGAGAAACAGGACACTGCGACCAAGAAAATGTATTGTGTCGCCTGTCAGGTCTAAAGCACCTTATCTACCCCTACTCTCCTTAGGAATCTCAGGATTGAATTTATTTGGTTCTAGGGTTGGCAGAACCCCATCTCAGTAGGTGCTTCCCCAGCTTGGTGGATATGTTATAACATAAAGCAACAAAATCCTTCAGAATATCACTAGATCTACACTGGCTGCTGCTCTCAATTCCAAGCCTGTATAGGTGCTTCCTCAACCTGCAATGGCCTGTAAGGAAACCAGTGAACCTATTTAAATTCTTTTTACTTACAGACAAGAAAGCTTTTTGGTTATACGAGTATATCCCAATTGCAAGGTTGCCATGCCTTACTCCTGGGAGGCTAACTCAGTGATCATCCCTGCTGTTTCTGATCTCCCTCCACATTTCCTCTCGGACTCTAATTAATTCAAGTAAAGAAAATGGTTCAAAATAAACAGGTTTGTTATACCGTTAAGCAGCCAAACTTCTCTCGACCAAAAGCTCATTAGTTCTCAACATTTTGATAGAAACTTGGGTTAAATGAAAAGATTCCCGTAAATTGTAATGAATGTTATAATTAACTTAATTTTTTTTTAAAACAAACATCTCATATATGCCATTATGTAGAGAATACTACATATATCGTTGAAATGTACGCCCGCCGCCACTTGGCACGGATCGGAGAGGTTCAGGTTTCAATGACTCTGCCGCACACATGTACGGCTGCAGAAACCTCAGTAAGTAAGAGTACCGTGGGCAAATCGGACGATGTTGTTGACCAAATCACTTCCCCTTTGCCAGAGATAAATATACCCTCAAATTCTTAAATCCAGAACGCACAGTATGGTGTTCACTGTGTAGAACGTAGCGCCGTCATTTTTGTGCATGTACAGCCACTATGTTGCCAAAACAACATGGCGACCAAAGACGGTCGACATCGAAAAAAATACGTTTGCATATATAGGTAGACCGTCTTAAGGGAACTTTGCAACTTACACTTTTACTAATCGGCTCTCTAACTGAAAAGTATTCAATGCCATCAGTTCAATTTTCTAAATTTAACGTGAATGACTAACGTGTGATGACAAACACAGTCCGACGTCAAAAGGTTTGTTGGGTATAAACGACTATATGTAGGTGGCTTATAATATAAATACCTACCGAATATGCCCATATGTATATAATGTATATTCGTCCGATTAGCGCAGTGGCAATAGCCTTAAACCAAAAAGGAGTACTTCTCGTATAACAGAACTCGGTAGTCAGTGGTTACTGAAAACGCTTACTTTGTATGTGTTATGTATGTATGCGTGTGTGTATGTACGTGTGTTCATATATATATATATATATATACATATATTCATATGTACGTGTTCATATTTATTCCTAGTTGCCTTTCGATATTTTCAATAATAAATTCAATAAACTTTTTGAAAGATGACATTTTTAGAAGTGATTTCAATTATTTACACAGATATTTTTGCACTAAACATGTCTGAGCCTGTTGTAGACTAGACGTGGGAACAAATTTGGTGCTTTTTTGTTTGCACATATTTTTTTATTTATGTACATATCTACATATACACATGTTTACTTTGTTTTAATTATGAAATTTTAAGACATATTTGTTTCACGTTGTGGCATTTTCATGCAAAATTGGCCATTACATACACTTGGCTTCAATAAAAATTTCAACTCAAATTCTTGTGTTTTGGACTGAAATAAACATTGTTTTCATTGCATCTGGTACAATCCAAATAAGGAATGGTCTACAATAAAATTAGGACGAACAAATGAATTGAAAATCTGGCTTGGTTTGGTTTCTTTCTCAATTATAAATGAAAGAAGAGGAAGAAAATATGATGGAAAAGAAAATACAGGCACACTGTAGTTAGTTACAAACGGTGGTGCACGTGATCAATTAAAAATTAAGTCAAATTGTATTTATCTGATCATGTTAGTTAGTGGGCAATGGTACTTCATGTTACTAAGAGAAAAACACCCGAAATCAGTAAAAAAAAGTCCCGTAAAACAGCGGGTGTTTCATTAGTGTTGACAAAATTGTGCAGAACACTACAAACTAAAGTCGATAAAATGGACGAACAACTGGACGAACAACTGAACAGAGCACAAATCTCACTATGAGATTTTTTAATGTAAGTTTTCATAAAGAAAAGAGTATTATTACAGAATAGGGATGCACACTAAAGTCTGAAATGAAAATCCACAAAAAATCTTCTACGAATTCGCCAACCCCCTAAACAAAATCCCCAGTTTGAGGGCCAATTCCTTAATCGAACAAGACTTAGATCAAAATGTTATAAAGATGAAAAGGCAAAGCTAAAAAAGCAAATTTATTATTTAAGTAAAAAAACGTTTAAAGCAGTTAATCTTTAAAAGGAGGTAAAGGTTGACCGTTGCAGGTGGCCAACTTGGACATACTATAGCGCCAACTGTATATTCGCTGCCAAGTCCCAGCCTAACAAGGCCTGGTGGCTATTTATTTCGATTCGAAAGAACAAATTTTCCAAACAATGAATTTACATTTAATTTGCGATCGGCCCACTGTGAATTGTTAATTTAATGCTTGAGTTGTTCCTTAATAATTATCTCTGAATGTGCGACTACTTCGCAATGTTGTAAAATCTATCCACGATTTTTAAAATAATAAAGCATAAAATTAAAATACAAGTATCGTTAAAATTACACATTTTTATAAAATAATATTTTGTCAACAGTTGAACATTATTTCATTTCAAATTACCTAAGACCAAAAATGACCACCTTAAGTCTGTATTGTCAATATAATGCCCCATAATCTCAAATCAAGCGAATAACTTTGTCTTATGTCAATAGAAACATATGTGCATTGATTCAAAGCCACTTACATATGCACTTAAACAGGTCGTGGTATGTGCAATATTTCATTATGAACAAAACCAACGTTTGAAAGAAAAACTTACAAATACAAAATGAAGCTAAATAATAGTGTTCAAACTGCCGTATGAATCGTCATGCATGTGTATATACAGTAAAATCTATGCTGTTGGACAAAAAACGTAAAGAAAGAATGAACCACGATGTTGAAAATTATTTTGATCCAGACGATAACATATCGTTATCAGCGATATTGAACTTCGACACACGTTCCGAGTGTAAGGATGCTAATTTTTAAGAATTTTTATACATCCAGCGGTGAATGCATCGCACCGAAAGTTGCAGCATTGAAATTAATTTAGAATATTTTACTAAAAAAATTTCGTTTGAATGCTTTCGCCACAACTGATTTTTCAGCATACGAATATGAAAAATTAAATAATTAAGGCCAAGGCATATTTAACCAGGTGGCATTACTACTGCAGGTGACAATTTTTTGCTTAAATTTTCGTTTTCCTTTGTTTACACAATTTTAATGTCAAACTATTTTGTTTTGCTTGCGAATAATCAAAAAATTTATTTACATTCAAGTCTCATTGGTTCAAGTGCCTTAGTGTTTTTATAGTTTGTGTATAAATAAATTAAAAAGTGAAGTAAAAACAAAAAATAAATTATCAATTTGTACAAAATTTATAAATAAATTTGTAATTTGTACCAAACAAAATTTATTCAACTTTTTTTCTTTTTATACATGTTTTTGACAGCAATATTGGGTTTTACACAAACAAAACTGCCTGCTGTTGTTGCATTTGTTGTCGTAGCAATGTCACCTAGTTAGATACGCCTTGAGTAAGGCTAAATCGTTCGAATGGGAATATTGACAGAGGTTGTGAAAGTGTGTCGATAAACCAGGCACTGGGATGCGTCGTCGATCGCAGCAACTGGGCGTTAGTTCCCTATCCCACTACACAGCGAATTTTGACAAAGGTTTTGCATTTGCATGCATACGAGATGTAAATCACTCAATACCAAATGGGAACAATAACTATGGGCAAAGTGTAAAACTTTTTCAACAATGTTATTTTTATTTGTAATGATAAAACAACTTATCAGAATTTTTAATATCAAAATATTTGTATTGATGAAATAAAAATATTTGGGGTATTTTGGGGATATTCGGAGAGCCATTTGCAGGGGAAGCTAAAAAACGGAAAAGCTGACAACCCTGCGCATGCATGTTTTGTGTATTTTTTAATGTCCCTGCAAGCAAGTCGAGCGTTTTACTATAAAGTAACATCATCGACTTTGTATCCACTTTTAACGACCAAGTTACTAAAAAGATGCATTAACTCAAATATTGCTATTCCTTATTTGTTTATAAACCGTCGAAAAATGACTTAGATAGTAAAATGTGGAAGACGCGACGGACGCTTCCTAGTAAAATGCATGATGGTAATTTACAAAAACAAAAGACATTAATTTTGAATATTGCCCCCCTTTGCTTTGTTCGTTTATTACTTTACAAAAACATAAACTGTGCTGTGCGGTCACAGGTATCTTTGACTAATATTTGCTCATTAGTCGCATCGAGGATTCTTTTTAAGAAATGTAAAATCTCAAATATATGATCAAAAATTAAAATTTGTGACGATATACGGTAAGCCCCATGATCCGATTGATCTGTAAAAATCGTATGCGTTCGTGTACTAGTGTGACATTGAAAAATAATTTTTTCGCGAAAAATTTCGGATTGAATCATACGGCTACGTAAGATACACCTGCCTAAGGTGATTATTCAATTTTAAAAAGAAGAAAGCAACTTTAAACCTTTTTTTAATCATTCGTTATAAAATGAAGAAACTATTAATGCACCAAAAAACGCTATACATTATTCCATTACCGGGTAAGTATTAAATAAGTCTTGCGATTTCTGTCGATTAATGTAAGTAGTTTGTTAAAATTTTCTACAAGGAGCAACTTAATTGCGTTCCGTTTTGTTTGGTTTACCGAAACTTCCAAACAGCACCAATACTGCAATTTTAAACAACAATAATTGATTCTTGATTTGATAATCCGACAAGATGTTTTGATGTGGATTTTTGAAACGAACTTCCGTCATCCCTTGTCAAGTTTGGTAGCAAACCGGTTTCGGCTATGTGCCATCTCCAGTGTCATTTTTCGTTCTACATAACTATAATTCGTCGCCCAAAAGGCGCCAGTAAGACACTAAAACGATCCGATCATTATGTATTAACTTAGTTGCTCGTTTTAGCACGAATGGTGTGCATTTTTTGATATGAAAGTGACATCATATTCGATGATTTTAGTCATAAAAATCCAACGAAAATACTTAGAGGGTTGTGTATTATACCTCCTAAAATATTGAACCAATTTAAATAAAGTAATGAATGTGGACATCTGGAAATAAATACGTTCAAAACAGTATGTTTCTTGTCAAAATCGTGCATAATCTGAACGTCAAAGATCTCTCCTATTAATTATATATTTATGTGGATATGTTGTTCCTAATTCTCTTATGAAATATAAAAAAATAAATGTTACAATATATCCAGACATCTCCGTGACCGGACAAAACACTGTCGGTGTCTGCCTGCGGGAGCTTTCACTGTTTTTTATACAATTCAGTGTAGCAATTCATGTTTAAAAATTTATTATATTTCAGTTTAAGTAAAAAAAGACAATTACTTGAACAACCATGCCTGTTTAAGGGTGGTTTACACTGTCTAACAAGTCTATGACATGTAAAATTTTTGTGTAGAAGAGCACTAATGGGTAGCCGTTAAAACAAATAAAAACAGCTAATAATATTTTGAATGCTACTCTACATTATATTTTTCCATTATGTTTGGTAATATTCTATATTACAAATTGATTGATTGATTTTGTTATACATAATTCTTTGGTTTTCATGAATAACCGCATAAGTCTAAAAGCCAATATTTTAAAAGTGGCCTTATACCAACCATGTACGAGTATGGAGATTTTGACACATACACCCACACACAAATAATTAAGAGTTCATATAAACCAAGAACTACAGTGCTGTTCCACATGTTTTCATTTCACTCGGAATACAGAACAGGGACGTTAAGTTAAAATAAACCACTTATGTCCACTTCCGAGTTATTATGTTGTTATGCTTTAAAATCTAAAAGTTTCGATGAAACATTAGATACCTGTCCTTAGCTAAGTAACTAGTGAAATAGTTTTTTCAGTGCGGGAAAGAAGCAAATGGCTCTATGGTAAAAAAGTTAATCAAATTTTGGTTTCCCAATAATATTTTAATTGTTAAAACAACTGAATTAGATTTCAAATCTCTATTTAAATTTAGCTCTTTCTTTTCTCCACGTAACCAAAATTTTACTATTTCAGCGTTTTAAAAACCCATTAACGAATTTAATTTAAAGCAATAAAATGCTCATGAGTTTCCAAACTGTATTTTAAAGTTAAAACAACTTAAACTGTTTTGAATGCAATAGTCTATTACTACAGTATATAGGCATCTATGTATGCATGCATGCATGTATGTATGTATGTATGTATGTATGTATTTATGTGTGCTAATTGTATATGCAATTGTATTTACATATAAAAATATTTATTATATTTTGGAGCTTGTATAGGAATTGTGCAATAATGTTTATACGGAATTTTTGTCCCAAGTTTCAAGTATTCGATAATCGGTTTTAAGAAATGTCGAATAATTCATCAGTTTACGATATTTGTACATATGTATGTATGTATGTGTGCATAATAATTGTAAATTTTGAATATTTAAATACAACTTTCAAGTTTTCAAAGGCGATTTTCAAATTGCAGTAGTAGGAAGGAGCGGAACTGAATTTACTACAAATAAAACTCATAGTAATTGTTTCCGGTTATCTGCAGCACACAATCCCGATGTTGTTGCCTTGTTGTTGGTGATATTGTAAAACATTTTCCTGAGTTCCATTGTAAACTGCTTAGACTACATTCAACAGTGGTACGAAAATTCCATATTACAAAAGCAAACAACACACATTGTTTACAATAACTTCACATCTCACACACAAAAAATGTCACTTTTTATTTTTATATTTTTCATATTTTGTATAAATCCAAACTATCAAAATGAGAGGGTATTATGTGTTTGTGGTGATGTTTGTAACGCCCTAAAATGTATTGTCGAAATCTCTTATATGGAAATGTAAGTGTAAACAGAATCTATGTCGCTTGGGAAATTCAGTGAAACTGATGCAAATCAATCTATTAAAATTATTTGTCTTGATTTACCGACAGCAAATACAAAGTAAGTACCAGCTTTCAAGCTGAATTTATGAAAGTCGGTCTAAAATTACCCAGGTGTGTCATATAAAACCCACTTCTGAAATTGAACCTGCATTTTTTCCTTCAGTTTTAAAATTGCTGCATATGAATATCAGCATAAATTACTTTTACGACGATAGACGTTTTGATTGGATTCTAGCCTTCTTTTCAAAGTTATCCAATTAAAAAAATAAGCTTGTTGTTTCCAATCCAGCTCTTTCATTCATTTAACCATTAGTGCAGGCTATCAGAGGAGTTTCGTAGGCTTTGGCAACAATTTCTTTTTATTTGCTTTTATTGTCAAAATTCCATTTATTTTAGTTGAAGTGGTGATAATGAAGACGAGTACGCGTTGCCGTAACCAATTGAATCAAAACATCAGATAATTTTGTTTTTAATTATTTCACTTGAAAAATCTAGAATTGCAACCGATTACACTCTAATAAGCAGATGGAGAAATTTTTAATCAAGTTCTGTATTGACGATAAAAATAACTTCTAATAATCTATTTTTTTCTAATACTTTATCAGTTCAAATGAAATTATTGTAAACATTGTGTTCGTGTTTTGTAGCAATAAAGGGGTAAAAGGCAAAAACTCCAGTTTCTTACAGTGTTTTGTTGTGGCAAATAAAGTTAAAGTTTATTTTAATTATTCATGTAGTTCATTAAGCAAAAATACAAAATGCATATGGATCTTACTAGAGCTGTATCGATCGCATTCATTTTAGGGATTTTGTGTGAAAGGTGGTAAGCAATTCGACAACAATTTCTTATCAAATGAAATGTTTGTTGTTTGTGCAATAATCTATAAAATGAATGTTGTGATTCATGACCGAAACAACTCTAGAGTTTACAGCTCAATAATAAAAATAAATGCATTTTTTGTGTTCGACTTGCTTAACGAACTTTATTGGTGAAACAATAAATGATAAAATCCAACTCAATAGAGCAATAACGCTCCAAAGCTGCTCGAAATTGAGGATTGTCGAAATGGTGTGAATGTTACAGCGACACGAATGTACGAATCCATATGCATTTGTAATGTCTGGCAGCCATTGAGGTAAATGTGAGAATATTAATGGTATTTGTGTTGATCTGTACTTTGTGGTTGAACTTCAATAGTAGAGTCGCTAGATAACGTGTTATTTCTTAAAGCCAGCATTTGAAAACATTTTGTGTGTTACCATCCAGTGTTGCCAGAAATTTAAAAGGTAAAATCTGCAAAAATCCTGGAGTTAGGAATAAAAACACTGTATTTTATAAATTTGCAAAAAATATTTCAAAACACATTTTTTTTTATTAATTTTTTATATTTACAAAAACAAAAAATATAAATTAACTTTTCATCCATACAAAGACTCGAATAAATGTTCATTTGTATGCGAAATTCGATTTCAAGAGATATACGTATACCCTGCTCTACAAGGTGAATTTACAGGAGTTTTTGCAAAAGTTCAGTTGTGTTCAGGAACCCACCTCAACTCAAGCCTTTTCAGCTTGAATTATTTTAAATGCTATTTTAGCATATTTCGTTTAGTTTTTTTTAATATCTTCCGGCGAATCTTTTATAATAATCTTTTATATTTTCCAACGACCCGAGATTTCTTGGTCAATAGTGATGCATATGTATGTATGTTAATGAAGTTTTCATTATATCAGTTACATTTTTCGAATTGACTACGCGAACTAAGGAGGTTGCATAACTCAAAAATGCTGGCGTACAATCGCTATAATTCACACGTTTTCATAGCGAGTAATGGAAGTTAATCGAATGTGCTGTCTTGTTTCTCCATAAATTGATTTTATCATTCAAAATATATAGTATTCATATCCCAGTAGAACGATGTCTGTTTGAGTCAACGCTAAAAAGGCTTTAGAAAATGTCATTACGTGTGAAAGCGTTTACGCAAAATGTACTTTTTCTTTATGCTTCACTAACAATGGCTTTATTAAGTGAAAAGTTTTTAAGCCGGCTTTTTTTATAGTTTATGTTCGTGGATTGAAAACATGTTTTGACATGTTCGAAACTAAGGCAACCTCCGTTTTTAATGTGTTATAATAAATATGTATGTATAATAATAAATTGTTTAATATCGTATTTTAATGGTATCGAAAAAATGATTATATAAAATTGTTTATTTCATTTAACATTTAAGCATAACGTTTTGAGAGACTTGGCATTCTTTAATATTCTTTCTGGCAACACTGTGTGTTGCATTTAAAATTTAGTTTTAATTTTTCGCCCATCTTTCGGTGGCATGAGATTTCGTTAAAATTTCCATTATTCCAACGACATAATAATCTGCGATTCATTTTAACCAAATTATTTTGTAGTTGATTGTATGGTTATCACTATAAATCTTCGCGTGTCTTGTATTTCGAATTCCTAAATGCAGCGGCAGCTGAATATAAAAACAATTGTTGCATTTATTATAAAAGTGTTTCCCCAATCAATTGAAATTCCACCACCGACAACAAAAGTTGCAAATAAACTTTAATTACAACACGTTTATAATCTTGCTGCACTTGTTGAGGGGCAAACAAAATCAAACACGAATCGTAATATGTGCATACAAACAATTAATGACGATCATTAACAACATCCAGCCACAAGAAAAGTGTTTCATCAGTGTTGCCAGCATAACTGTCAAAAGCACCTACACCCCAGAAAGAAGTAATGCAGATTTTGTAAGCGGTGCATACTTATTCTGGAGCGCAAATGCCATTCGTAGAAATCGCGTATATTTTGCATTATTTAATGCAATAGTTTATGGCTGAAAATATGAAATTATTTCTATGTATTTTTAGGCATATATTTTTTTAGCAAAGCAGAAGAAAAATACTATTTTTACACTTTCTCTTACAATCGAACATCCCAGAATGCACTAGTGTAACACAATGAACACAATTTATACATTATCACGGAGAGTTACGGACAGAACACGACTAAGCGATAGTAAGCATTCAGTGAATCCTAAAGTAATTAAATAAAAATGCTCCAAACTAGGACATCGCGAACAAATATCATGCCATACGTAAGCAGCTTCGTGTACACTGCCAACCCAATATTCCCTTATAAAGCTGCAGTTTGATGGCTCCGTTATTTATCACTACAGCGAGCAAAGGCCTATAGTACTTACCGTTCTCGGCAATTTAAGTTAGAATATAATTTGTAATTGTAATCGAACATTTAACAAATAAATCAAACTTTACGAAAAACTATAGTCTGAATATTCTTTCTTGACAAATTGTTGCCATTCTTAAGGATCTAATTCAGTATGAACGAATGGTATTTTAAAAATATTGACCGTGGTGTGAATTAAGACTAAAGGGTTTCCACTGTATTGTTTCGAGATGGAATAATTTGCTTGTTGTTTTCGAATAACAATTATCTGATAATCTGATAAACATAACGAGCACTCACTCGATTTCTTTGAGCCAGGTCTACTTTTATACGCTAACATGTCTTACAATTTGGTCTTGGTGGAAATTCTCGATATGCATTCAGATGTGCCAAAAACTAGTTTGGAGAATTTATTGGTATTCGAGACTATTCATTGTCATTAAGTCTACCCCAGACGCACCCTAAGTCGTTGAAAAAACTAATATCAAAATGTTTTTACGAAAAAATTAAACAAACACAAGAAATATAAATTTTGTAAATAAACATGACCGTGACTGACACTCGTTCAAACATGGAACTTTTCTTTATTTTAATGCTGCTCTTAATGACGCATTTAAACGCTTCGTAATGTTTGAAGAGGGAAGAGCGCATATTTTTACTACAAGATTTGGCTGGTACTCATGCTATTTTTCCCCAAAAAAAAAGAGAATATTTGACACAGAGGGTTAAAATTTTGTTTCCTTTTCTAAACGTTACCAGAAGTGAAAGTTTGTTTTTTCAATCGTTGTAAAGTTTCTGAAAGCTTATGCTACTCTTTGGTTAAATTCCATATAAATATTGTAAAATCTTTCATTGAACTTGAGCCAATTTCGAATTCAACTAGAAGGCAGCTCTGAAATCGAATTACGTCAGTGAATGTTAGCATTGATATTGAGACAGAGTAAGGAATTGCGGCGTTTACGATTATCAAGATTATACGAGTAGTATGAAGTTTGTTAACAGTCTGTCTTGTCTGGTGACCATCTACATAAATGCCGGCCAAACAAGCAATTTCCAGTTTTTCTCTTTATGCTGTTGCTTGCACAGAAACTATGAACGACCATTAATACGGGCGAGGTTATGGTGAATGGTGAATTTATTGTTTTTGTTTGATTTTTGTTGCTATTATTTGCTACGTGAAACAAACAATGCCAAACATTACTTCCACCTTCTGCTGAATCGATTCGATACCAGAGTACTTGTGCTTATAAATGTTTTCCGAAACCGTAGCTACAAATTTTGATTTGGAAATGAAAAATATTTATGATGTCTATATTGTGATAAATACAGCACGTGTTTTAGATGAATAAGTGAGTCTTGTTGTAATGTGACTAATTATAGCCCCAAAGAGCAACAGAGTTTAATGAATGAACAAGTGAAATTCGTTCATTTCTAAGAATTATCATATTTTTAATTCACAAGTGTTTATAAATTTGCAAGAAATTCAATGTATGTCTTTTGACAGGTTGTTGGTAATTTTGTTATAAATTACACAATTTCAGTTGAGTTTTTAATGATAAAAATTTCTACGTGGCATGGTGTGGCTCAGAATCGTTTTCCGTAAACCGGGAGAGATATGTTAAAAAGGTTTTCATAGTGAACAGATAAATTTTAGCCACTTTTAACTTTATAACAATCGCTAAAGCAGGAATTGAAGATTTTAAATTGTTTTAAAAAGTTGCCTAAAAATGTGGATTAATTTTAACTTCCCTATTTGTTCAAAAGACCATGTGTGGATAAATAGACCAGAATAAGTTTTTGAACAGGTAGGGATAGGTCACTTCTAAAGGTTGTACCCCAATAGGTCAATTAATTGCATTATTGGACATGTTTGAAGCACATAATTATTAGCCATTGTCTCCGAAATTCTACTGTCAAATATCAGCGAAATCGGCGGGTAAATGATTGAGATATCGGAAAATAACGACAATCGCCTCTGTTTTTTACCTAAATTTCAAAACAGAATTTTATTTCGTTCAGTCGCAGATAAGTTTTAGATTTGTTTTCTTATTTACATATAATAAATCCAATGGACATTTTCGGACCAATAGATGCATAAATAAAAAAAATATTCTCCTTCTGAATAGAAAGAAAAACGAACTCATGCCTAAAAATTAAAATTACTTAATAATTAATAGTATTTGTGATTCGAAAAAAGACAATAAAACTTAAAAAGGAAATAGCCAGAAAACATGCTTGAAAACCATTTAGCATTAAATAACGCACTCTTATGTATTAATGTTCGTTCTCTTACTTAAATCACCGTGAACGCCAATTAAAACTCTTATTCATTTGACGTGAATAATGCTTTCAAATATTCCAAATTTTCTAGCGTCAATTTGTTCATGGCATGTCAAGACCTGTTATTTCGGCAGCTCTTTCGGGATCTGAAAAGAATCTTCTTGATGTATTCCCATCATTGGCAGTGGTTGATCTGCAATCAACCCCTAATTGAGAAATTCATCATAAAACTAAACAAATAGGTCGGCATTTTTAAAGTGACATTTTTTAGTTCATTGCTAACAGGTCTGAAACTATTAGTTTTTTGTAGCAAAACTTGCTTCATATAAACGTTGCATCTATCAAGATTTTCTACAAATATATTCCTAATTAAAAAGCATCAAACATGATCTGGTTTTTCTTGGCTTTATGACTTCAAAATGGTTATTAGTTGGATGTAAAAAATAAACAGGAACAAGTTTTATATAAAGAAATTGGTTGGTAAAAGTTATAGTTTCAGACCTCTCTAACTTGCAAAATCCCCGCTGCAGACATCAGGACCCTTTAGTTTCTTTAAATACATGTACCAGGGACCAACTGTGCCAATTTCCCGATTTGTTTGATTTTGCTGTGCTTAAAAAATACCCAAATCATATTTTAGCATATCAGTTCGTTGTTTCAATACTAATTCTTGAGTAATTTTATTAATATTAAAATTGTGTTCCACGGGTAGGCCTAGACGGCACTAGCAGTACATATAGGATTAAAGATTACACTTTCACCCTCTCTGGGTGGTCTGTATTTCTTGATATATTCTGTAAACGCTACAGTGGCCACACACTCTACATTTGTTTAAGAAAACAATCCTTCCGACTTTGCAAAAAAAAGAGAGCAGCCCCATATCGATGATAATTTGCGCGGAATGATAATTTCTTTCTGATCAAATATAAATAATTCACCTTTTTCTAAAATAATGTAAAATATTTGAGTTTAAAAAGCCTGCCACAGCCACCATTACCAATATTTTAAGCTAATTTTTTGGCTGCCTTAATTTTGATATGGTCACTAATAACGTTAAAATTTGTGTTTTTGTCAACGAATTCAATTCCTGTACAATAAGGGAAGAGGTCGATATTGAAATGGAATAAAACAAGATGATACGAGAAAGGTCAAATTTTAATGAATCTGCGTTTTAGGGCATCGGCCGATTGAGGCTTATTGGACAATCATCAGTGAAAATTATAACCAACTGATTTGACAGAAGCCGTCAAGACAACACTACCGCCACAGACTATCAACATCGTCTCGACCTTAATGGAAACCCCTTTGTAGGGATAGCTAATCTGTAAGTTAAATACGCAACATATAAAGATAATAATAAAAGCACACGCAAAGTTACTTTAGTAATTTGTGAATTATTTCCAATTAATTTTACGAATATGTAAAATAGAGTTGTCTATTATTCGAATCGATCGCACGAAGTTTACACCGTTTGTTAATTTAAATTTTCTAATATAATTGATTTATTGATGATGCTACACAAAGTTTTATTAAAGACATAAAGCTTGAAAATCATTTATTACTTAAGTAATTTATTTTAATTTTCCTGTATTAAACTTATTATATGAATTAAAAAAATGTTTCCTGACAAAACTATTTACAAATAATAAGGAAGATGAAATATTAAAATGAAGTCCAGTAAAAGATATCCGTTCAAAGGGGGAAAATTCTTTCATTAAATCTTTTAAAACGAAAACTCAATGTCGATTTCTTTTACTTAATTTTTAATTATCTCTTAAACTACATGAAATAAAATTAATATAAAATAAATTATCTCATTTCGGTAATTATGTTTAATTGCGAGATAATTGTATTAAAATTTTACTCACCGAATAATATTTATTTGTGAGTTTTACTTTTTTGATTTAAAAATAACGATAATCTTTATTTTTTTACTTATAAATAACAATTATTATCATTATTTTTTTTTTCTGACCATATTTTAATTAAGTTTAACAAATAAGGTTTTGACTTAAGATTAAGTTTCAGCTGAAAACGCTCTTTCTACATGCGTAGCGGGCACTGTGTATAAAAATATCAAACAAATTTTAAATGAAATAAAATAAATAAATAAATAAAACACAAAAATTATAATTATACAAAAACAAAAGTTTATTGCATAAGATTGTTTCAAATTAATAATTTTAATGCATAACATCATCATGTTCATAATATTCTTGGATCATATGAATTTTCAGCTGTAATCATTACTTTCGATCCCCCATTAAAAAACAACAACTATTTCACAAATAAAAGCCTTGAAAGTTTAACATTTTATTTTTAACTTTAAGCACAAACTTTTATTATTTACATTCACCTGCTCTCAGCTAAATTTGTAATTAACTTCCTTCAAATTCATGGTTACTAAAACAAATGTTTACTGAAAAGATGGTCATTCATTTCGCTGAAACGATATGAACGATATGTGACATAACGACAATAAAATCAACGTGTTTTTAGAGTCGCAACTAAAAAACGACTAAAAGAATAAATAAAAGCTACCTATAATGATTTTATTTGAGTTTTTGATTACCAACAATTGGTAGGTAGTGCAATTATTAATAGTGCTCATGGCTTTGCTTCTGTGAGTCCATATTTAATAACATTTTCTAGCTCGCAATTAAGTAATTGGAAATCTTACTATTTGTCGGCCTTTGTTTTTAGTTTCACTGGAAATTGTTTTGTTTGTTTTATGCAACGGTGTGTAGCACGGACCTTGGCTTTGAATTGCAACGCACATGCTGATGAATGAAACACAAACAGATCATCTATTCACAGAAACGTCAGCGTTGCTCACCACAAGTCTTTAGCTCACAAGCGAAATAGTGGAGCTTCAAATCTTCAAGGTGAGCTAAGATTGTTTTTCAACCCTCCAGCTCTCATATTAAAATAAGATATGGGTAACGTATGCGTTAAAATATTGTTGTCCAATTGGAACACCTGTACCATCACAGAGCATTTTCTTATAGCATGCTAAGGGAAACAGGAATAGATTGACTACAGGCATCTTTTTAAACTCTTATGGCGTTTTCGTTTCTTAACTAAAATGTTGCCCTGTTAAAGAGTACATGTTTAATGCATCCTTATTATTTAAGATTTTATGCAGATTATAAAGGGCAACGCTAAAATAAAACACCAGCTATTGTGGGCGTAAAATGTTAATTTTTTTCCAGAACTAAAACACCATTAGTTTTAAATTATCGTCAACATTAACTAAATTATTCGGTTAATTCACTATTTTTCCCGATTAATTGCAATTGATCATATTATCAATTAATTTGTTCGCTAACCATTTTTGCGCTCGCATCGAACAAATCAATAAACTAAAGCGTCAACAAGTAAACATGAATAGCGAAGCGAATGACGAAATTTTTCTTGTTTTATTTATTTACGTGCGCAGCAGGTAAAGAAGAAATCAGCTAATGGAGTAAGTAAAACCGAAAAAATTCCACCTAGTTGGGTTTCTAAATCACTAAAAAATTCTAATTTAGAAAACATCACAATCCTCTTACATATAAATAGTTCGGCATATGGCAGCAGACTTTTCACATCTTCTAATTTTCTGCCATTCACATCTATAGCAAGCTCCAATTCCATGATACTTCTTTTCGCCATTACAATTGCAACATTAGTTAATAATGAGAAAAGGCAATAAATATTAAATTTCGTTACATTTGAAGATTGGATATATGATGAAAGAAATTTTTAATGAATTGTTTGTCTTGTCATCAAATAAATAATTAAATTTATTAGTTGTTCAAAAATTAAAGTCTCGTTGCAAAAACAGGGCAATCAAAACACTATATATGAATACTCGTAGTATTTAACACAAACGAAGTTAAGAAGTTCATAAAAGCAAATAAAGGAAAATGTTAAATTCGTAACATTTAAATAAAAATAGAGGTGTGTGTGTGCAGCAACACACAAGCAACTAATGAAATGAGGTTAAATTGTAAATATGTAAACCAGTGTGGCTGGTCGAAAAAACTAGTTTAACTTTTAAAAATTAAGAGCATACCTTTTCTACTTCATTTTTTTTTTTTTTTTTGTTAAATAATATTAAGATGTAGAGCTTGGAATTTCCCAGACTTTTTCACTTCCCGGTTTCAAAAAAAGTCTAAGTCGCTTTCCCCGGGAATACCGGGAAATTTGTTTTCATAAATTAAGTAAATGTGTCGACTGGAAATATATTTAAAATTCATTGTTTTATTAAAATATCTTTTTTATATACAATAAAAATAAAAAGTAATACAGTAGCTACGTTGGGAGTACGTTTTGCCACATTTTACCAAAAGGCGTTCCCGTAATAGAGAGAGTAGAGCGGTTTTGAGAGAATTGTGTTCCTCTACTTCCTGTTCGAAACAGCACATTCTATACTCCTTTGGTCAGGATTGGGTAAATTGTCAAACACTCAAATGTTTGAAAAATAAACATTGAAAATTAACAAAAAATAATTTGAATAAACAAAAATAGAAAATACTTTTATATAAATTTTAGTTTATTAAAATTCAAAATATGAATGAAAATTAAAAAAAAAAAAAATGCAGGAAACGGAGTCATGAAAAAGTAAAAATAACAATTATTCCGCTCAGTTTCTTACAATACTCGTACATTTTTATTTCTGGTTTTTATTGAATTCATCCACCCGTATTAAACAAGTGAAGTCATAAACAAAATTACATTTCAATTCCATGGCGGGGTTGTGCGGTATAGAAGTTTGGTTTTTTTTTTGTGTTCTAGCACTTTTATATATATTTGCTTCTTAGTGAGAGTAATTTTTGTTCGCTCTCATTTAACCGAACTTTACCAAAAAAGTCAAGAAACAGACAGAATAAAAATTCAAAATTTGTACATTAGGGCCTAACCAAATTGTTCACATACTACCACGAGATATTAGGGGGTAGCCACTATTGCGTATGCATTTTATTTAAATAAATTGCAACGCCATCATAAATACAAATTCAAAACTTCACCGCTGCTGGTGCATGAACTTTTGTGGCATCATTAAATACTAAAAACCTATTCCTTTAGATATTTGTAAAAAAAAAATTTAAATCTAAAAAATTCATTAAAAATATACCTGTTTCAAATGACTTGCATTCCTTTTTGAATGCTTTTTATTTATTTTCCCTTAAATTATTATAATGTTATTCAGTTTGATTCTTGATTTGATATTCCGACAGGGTGTTTTGATGTAAATTTTTGGAACGAATTTCCATCATCGCTTGTCTACTTTGGTTTGAAGACAAATCGGTTTCGGCTATGTGCCATTTTCAGTGTAATTTTTCGTTCTGGTTATTCAGTTTGTCTCTAAAAGTTCAATCCTTTCGGAAGCTCCACAAGAACTTGTTGGTCAATTAGCAATTGTTTGGAATATTATTTTAAACAATTTTACCGTCAAGTCGACTAATTATTTTTTGTTTTATTGACTTAAACATCGCATCGTCTTTGAAATAGTAGCGTTTAAACTTTAAAGCCGTCTCGCATAGTTTAAATAATAGTGTCGGCTGTTAATATGGAATTTGACTTCCAATCAGTTAAAAAAAAGTACTCAGCTGCGTTGGTGAGTTTACCTGTTTAGTCTGCCCTGGATGTTATATCAGCCCTTTTTGTAAGAATATTTTCACACAAAAAGCAACAAACTCATGCCGTTAGTGGCTGTAAGTACATACTCTTATGTACATTTATTTAAGTTCTGAGATTACATATACTCGTATATATATATATATATATATATATATATATATATATATATATATATATATATATATATTATATATATATATATATATATATATATATATATATATATATATATAGTATAGTTTCTACTATATAGTTGCATTTGCAATAGGGGCTGTTCTTGCAAAAAAAAGTGTTAAATAATCCTATTATTCAGGAACTCATATCCAATTCTTATTTGAAGTGCGTGAAAAAGTAACGCAAATACAACCGAAAAAATAATTTCATACGAAATTAAACAAATGTGTGTCAGAGTTTCATTTTTTGCACTCCAAATAGAAGTTGGATTTGAATTCCGCTTCCAATCCAATCCGTGTTGGATTTCAAGAACAGGCTGAATTCCTGTTTTTAAAGCTATTTTGATGTTACATGTTGCACGTGTGAATTACAATTTAAACATATTTTATGCGTACCTGTAGCATTTATTCCAGTGTGAAGCGTCTATGGTTGGGTTAAGTGCCAAAATCGAATAAGTCTAATATATCGAGACAATTACTTTACATTTTAACTATGGCGAATGAAAAAATTTTATCAGAACGAAAAATAATGTTTGAATTGAAAAAATTATAAAAAAACAGCTGGGTTAGATACAAATTGGAGATTTTAATATTTTATCAAACGGTTATAGATTTTGCCACTCAATTGTTTTTAAACTTTGGACGACTCCGATAAATAAAATAAAAGTATTTACATACACATTCGTAGCTTTTCCTAGTTTTGTTTGATTGTAAGCTTTCCCTTGAACACTTGACACCTGATGAATAGATATTCACACAGAAGGCAACTTAGCGCCAACGAAATTCTATTTGCTCAAAGGGATAAAAATTGGAAACACGTTGGACAAAGTGTATGGATTTTAAAAGAGATTGTGTTGAAAAATATTTTTCATTTTACAGCCCATATTTAAGTCAAAATGTCACAGATGTATTGCCGGTTTCTTGGAATGAATTATTACGATAAGGCTTTTGTAAAAACTTAAAACAACTCGAATGCAATTCGACAGTTAATGTTTAATAAATTAAGTACCACAATTTATTTCTCATGTCTACGGGTTTAATGTTTCCAAATTTGTTGGCCATTTGTTACTTCAGACATTTGACCCCTTTGACATGGTTACAAAAACTGACATGCATGTCTTTTAAGTCACACACTTCCAGCAATGGCGAATGAAATCGCTGATACTGCAATGACAGATAATTCACTTTCATTTTTTTTTTGTTGATCTCGGAAGCAACACACTCAAAATTAAATTGACACAACGAGTGCTAACATACATTCCCTAATTATGTAATTAACAAAACGTAGACAAAGACATGAAGAAATAAGACATCATTGCTTCGTGTAAAAAAGTTATTTGTGAAGAGAAATCAAACAAACAGATTATACCAACACAGTACCCAGCAGCAGCTACATATTGTATAGTCAAATCTTTACAACACAAACGAACGAATTCAAACATTGTGGAAATTGAAAGTTTACTTGTTAAAACATTTCGTTTTATCAAGATGATCTAAATATGTTATTGAATTGTACTTTCTTATAAAATTTAAGTCCAATAGATAAATAAAACAGAACAATTAAAACAAAGATACACGTCAGTTCGAGAAG
Source organism: Phania funesta (assembly GCA_963932375.1). Lineage (NCBI taxonomy): Eukaryota > Metazoa > Arthropoda > Insecta > Diptera > Tachinidae > Phania > Phania funesta. The sequence goes on from OZ010652.1 coordinate 64,487,366, forward strand.
ATAAAAAAAAATTATGACTCGGCCACGTTTGATTACAAATTATGTTACGATTAATGCAATGGAGCAAACCCAGGATTGGATTTGGAAAACTTTGCAATTATTTGTTATCGATTTCATTAATTTTAAATCGCGAGGTAAATAGTTGCAGTCGACCATATGGCAGGTTCGATTCTCCATCTACAACGAAATCACCGTCTTGATACTTATCTGTTATAAAAATAGCTTAATATATTTTCCATCTACCCAGTTTAGATAAAAAAAATAATAATATAAGTACAATTAATATAAAAACATCCATAGAGGATACGGAACTGATACAGAACTTGTCACGTGACTGGTTCTTTGGGGATAGTAACCGGTTCGAGTTCTAACACTTCGCAGAAAGTTTCTTAGTGAAGCAATTAAACCTTGAATCTTCAGTTTATTAAAATGTTTTAAGTACTACCACAAGCGAGCGACACATCAACGAAATTTATGTGAATAACGATTGTAATATGGAAACGGGATGTAAATGTAAGAAAATTGACTTAAGTACCGCTATAAATTAATGAATCAAATTCTCATACCCATTAAATATCACTATTGTTATTTGTATCCTTACTGGAATTATTATTAGAATTTTAAAAACATATTATTGGCTCTTTAATACAAAAGAAGGCCGTCAGCTGGCAGGTACTGTAACTGAGTGCACTCTCAGAAGTTCTGGCTTTTATCTCCACGTGGTGGCGGCCGGTAACAGGTTCATGTTTCTGCTAGGAGTCTGCCTAATCAGTCATGCGGAGAGAAGTTAACAGTCTAGAATAAAAATCCCTAAATCACGGTATACGAGCATACGCCAGGGATGCCTGGCCAAGAGGGTGCTTGGTCTCAAGTATGCGAACTCTGGATACCAGTCGATCTCCAGTTTTAATACAGACTTACCAGTCCATATAGACATATTTTTCTCCATTAGAGCCTCGCTAGAGGAGGAGAATTCAATCTCTACGGAAACTACGGCTTTAATTAGCCAAAGAAGGAATCCGGAAAAGATGAACAAGAATGCTTCGCGAGAGGTTAATCTCTGTAGGAACTTTTTTGTTTATTGGCCAATGGAGGAGTTCTAAAGAGTTGGACAAGAAAACCTCCCAAGTGTTAGAGGGGCCAGCTTCGAGAGATACTTCTGAGGAAGAGGCTGAGACAGTAGCACACATTCACTGTTCAGCATAAGACATAGGATCACGGGCAGACACTTATTAAGTACAAATGACATGGAGGACCTAAGCCTTAAACAATTGCTAGCAATTAAAAGAAACTCGGTGATGAGGAAGAAGGTCGGCAGTCACCAGTCTGAAAGCACTATGACGATAGTGAAGGCCAGTGGTAGCACGAGACTTGATTGAGACTAAGGTAATCGTAAGTTACAAACCGATTGCCTAAAATCAATTCGACGAAAAAAGGGGGGTCGAAAAGGGATCTATTAAGTTAGCGGTCTGTTTCGATATCCCCCCTACATTTAGAAAAAAGATTACAAAAGAAATGTAAAAAAAATACGAAATAAGAAAAATTTATTAAAGTATATTTCCTCTGCTCCTTGGTTTCATATTCCAACAGGGGTGATTTGATATAAATAGATTTTTGGAACGAAAGTCAAACTTGACAAGGGATGAGGGAAATTCGTTCCGAAAATCTATATACTTCCCCAAATTGTCCACGATTATCTTTTTAAAATACAAAAATTTTATTAACATAAGAAATGTAAATCAAATAAATAATGTTGATTTTTTTAATATTTATTTAAAAAAAAAGAGTCTTAACAAAAATTCCCATTACAGAATTCAAAAAAGTTAAAATTGACATCATACGGAATATCTTGGCAGCTTGAACACATTTCAACCCACAAGAATTTACAAGTCAAATGCTCGTATTCAATTCAATTTACGCTTGAGTTATTTCAAGCGCTTGATCTTAAATAAATTTCTTTAAATGCAAACTTCAATATTTTAACAATTGATTTATTTCAGTTGCAATATTAATCCACTTACCCTCTTCGTCTTTTCTTTTATGCTTCAAATGGTTCAGTTGCGTTCGATATAAATAAGTTCGTTCGTATGTTTGTTAACACGAATATTGAAAAAGAATTTCCTTTTATCAACACTTTTTTATTTAATGTAAAAATAAAAAAGAAATGTTTTGTTTTAAATGTTTAAATTGTTTATAAAATATTTATTGTTTGCATCTGATATAAAATCAAAAACAATTTCATACGTGTTACACTTCCTTGTAAAATTTTACAACGCTATTCGTATTTGTGTTACATGCGAGCATAACACAGTGTGCTAGTAGTGAGTTCCTTTATTATATGTTACGTTTCTTTTTTATTATAAATTATTTTTAGCTTTTGTTTTTCTTTTTTTTACTTGTTTTAGGAATATTTAATGCACTTAAAAATAAACTTTTTAAGCAGTTAATATTTTGCAAATAATTCAAAACTGAAACTGTATATTCCACGCAATAACAACTACATACGAGTACAAGTTAACAATTCACTTTTTAACCGATAAAATTAAAAGGCCAAAATATTAAATCACTTTATTAAGTTTCAATCGAAGATCGGCCGGACAATTGAGGCTCCTGGCAAGGCACTGAGTTCCAATAGTTAAAATGACGAACTAACTTTTTAATTTAGGTTTGTGGTTATTTATATCCATTGCTGCACTTGGGCTAACCGATTAAATTAATGAATGAATGGATACTTGTTGTCTGAGCTGTGCCGTTTCTGCGCAAGCGTAAAAACCAATCGTAGCTTTGCAGCGGTATTTTGTTGGCAACATTTTAATGCCGGCACTCACTTACTCACAAACCGTTCCTCACTTCTTGTTTTGGTTGTTTCTTGTTTTTTTTTTCAAGTCTTTTGTTAGTATTATTAGGTTTACTTTATTCTCTATTCAACAGGAGACATCAATGAATAATAGCTGCGGATACCTATGTACAGCCATTAGATTATGCACATATAGTTTGCTTTGTTGCTTGGCTGGCAAAACAAGGAGACATACATAGGGCTCATACGAGTAGTAATAATTTTAAGTGCTATTGTGATTCAACTAACTGTAAGCTTGTTCGAATACCCGTACATGTATTTGCGCCACCACTGTAATAGAGAGCTTTGCGGATTTGTAGCTTTTGGGGGATCTAGTTTTATGTGTTTGTGTGTCGAGAGAGTGTGTGTTTTGAAATTTCTTTCAATAGCTTTCTTTGCCAGGTTAGATTATTTTTAAAGCATTTTAGCATTAAAATTGTTTTAATATTTATTCACTCGACTGAAAAAAACTTGCAAATATTTTTATTACAAGTGGCCAAGTTCAAGGCACAGGGTAACCAGAGGTGAAGACTTTGACACATAAAAAATAAAAAACTCAGTTTATTTTACTATGGGCTCTGTTAGAAAGAGACAAATATAGCATTTTGTGACGAAATACAGGAAAAAATACAGGCAAACACGGCAAGAAAATCAAAATAAAAACAAAAATCTAAAAACAAAACTAAGGCTCTGAAGGAACGAGACCGATAGAGAAAACGATCACTATACTGTCGTTTCACCTCTGTTTACTACTTTGTGTTCAAGGGTTTATTTTCAGTAAAATCTCATTAACCCTGATTTTATTCGGCATCATTTATATCCAATACAAATTAGCTTTACAAATTTGTTCAAGCTCTTCTCTGTGGACAATGCGTGTAGATGTTTCTGTTCAGTTTAAGCACAGGGTAACCAGAGGTGAAGACTTTGACACATAAAAAATAAAAAACTCAGTGTATTTTACTATGGGCTCTGTTAGAAAGAGACTAATATAGTATTTTGTGACGAAATACAACAACAAATACAGGAAAACACGGCAAGAAAATCAAAATAAAAACAAAAATCTAAAAACAAAACTAAGGCTCTGAGGGAACGAGACGGATAGAGAAAAAGATCACTATACTGTCGTTTCACCTCTGTTTACTACTTTGTGGTTTAAGCATAATTTTTTACCTCTCATCGAGCGTGTTTCATTGTTCTCAGAAGTGTTTACAGACGACCGCACTCTTTCATATTTTTAATTTTGCCTGTGTATTTTGTTTGTTTGATTGTCGAACAACGTTGTGCGGACAACACTGTTTGAACATGACCAGACCATCAACAGCAACGGTCTTGACGAGCTATATTCCTCTGCGAACAAACAAATTTACGATGGCTGAAAAAATTTAGGACTTGTCAAAATGACAAAATTAATCAAACTCACCATGCAACTCTGTTAAAGTCTGTTTAGCGAGCAGAATATTCTGTAAATGTAATAGACCACTTATTGTACCCGACAACTTATAACAATATTACTACCGGCCACTACTATTGTTACCAATTTAGCTATCTCTTTCATATTATTGTGGTAATTGGATATATTGTACGCTTAACGCATGATTACACTGGTTTTCAAACATCATTCTGGGTTCATGTAAACTTTTTCAGCCATCACCAAGTTTTATAACTCAATTTAAAATTAATTGCATCTGTGGACGTACTATTCCATTGCCATCAAAAGCTTGCAAGTTTCAATGAGAGAGGAAGAAACATCTTATCATATTTACTTCCTTTTGTCTTTAAACCAATCAGCAGTTTAATGGAAATATAATTTTTTTAAATATTGATCCAAAGATTTATTTTATAAACAAAAATACAAAACAAACGTTTCAATGGGCCGGGCTCTCTTTATTTTGTATTTTATATTTTTACCAATTCGTGTTTTTATTTGGGTAAAAAATAAGGGTTTCAGGTGCACTGAAAAAACTGACGTGTGAACTAATGTCTGTACGTAAATGATCAGAAGATAAATCGTGTGATTAACTGACTAAAATTTGTTCACGTCAGATGTTTTTTACAATAGCGAAATCGATAAGGGCTGTTCGCCAATAGGTGCGTTTACCTCCAGACATATCAAGCTTATTTGCTTGAACTGTGTTATACAGCTGCCTCCCTGCTGAGTGAAGTGCATTTCACAGGCTAAAAGTACGTCTATTCCTTGTGTTAGCAGGAAATGTTCTACTTCATATTCATGCTGGGAGAGTCTATTAGCGTTCCAGAAGTATATTTTCAACTGGTTCGTTTTTTACTTAACACAATTTGCAGAAGCATGTTTCGGGGTTGCATCATTTCCTGAAACGTACCCTGCATAGTCGTCATAAAATTGTTCATTGTTTGTATTCGATTTTCGATTGAGCTCGAATTATTCGTAATAGGTATCTCTTCTCGATTAGCATTAGGTAATTGTGCATCATTTTTGAGTGCTTCAGCATACGAATTTTTTGGTCTACTATGTGGCTGCGTACTAGTACCAGCATGAATGAAGCCTTGTTGTGTTGATCAAATTCGGGGTTTCGTACTATTTTTGCATTTTTTACATGGTGGAAGTGTGGTTTTGACTGCAGTTGCTACATTTTTTGACCTTGGAGTCAGTTTTTGAACTAGTGTATGCCAAAGTTCGGTGAGCATCGCCGCAAACAACGCGTACTTATGGTAACTTGCAGTACGTTTTAGTATGCCCGAATTTACGCGGCTCGTCTACAGTTATTGCTCTGTTGAGGTGGTATCGTAAGTTGTGAATAGGGTGTACGGATTTTTAGATTTTAGCTGAGTGCACTAAATACAAACTGAACCCGATGCATTGGTTGCGGAACTTAATTATTGTTTAGCATGTGGTGCACTGCCCTAACGACGTAACCTTCCGCTTCTGTGCCACTTTTTATTTCCACCGTGGGAACAGAACTGCCAATGGCTTTTATGCCAATTTTTATTAATTTAGGTGTGGTAGCTCTTGTCCTCGACTTGCGATGAGCCGATAAATTTTTTTTGTGTTGGCTTGGATCTTTCTCTTTTGAATTTGTCCTCTTCGTATGGAGGCATCATAAAAGTATTCCTTACAACATGTTTACAATCGCATTTGATGTTTGCCCGCGCAAGTAAATCCGTGAACGTTTTTGTTCCCTGACAGCGGATTGAGCATCTTCATCATCCGGGGTAGGAAGCATGGCTTTGCAGCTACTTCAGAACTTTTATATTGCTTCGCTGTGCGATCCTGTTGCGAAGATTTAGGACTGGCGTTCCTTTTGGCAGTTTTGCAATTTTTTTATTATATATTTTATACTCGTATTCCCTGTATCTTTTTTTTTTTTTTGTTTGTTAATTGTAGTTGATAAGTCATTTTTAAACTATTTATAATATAATATTAAGAAAAATTTTAAGGTAATTTTATTTCTCATCTTCTACTATATTATTGATTACAATCACATCATACGTTCACGAGTTATGGTGAAAAACACTGTGTGACCGCCTATTAAAAATCTGTACGTTATAAAAAAAACTGAAAACAGACATTTGAAAAGACTGGTTCAACAAACGCTCAACAATAAAAAAAATTCTGGCAGCACTAAAGTGCTACAAAATCGCTAAGTTTGCATATCTATAATTACATACATATGTATGTACATATATGTTTACATACATATATAGATATTAGGGACGAATGTCCATCATCCCATGCAAAATGTGGTTTAAACACAAACCGGTTCTGGGAACGAAGAAGCATATAGCCGAAGCCGGCTTGTCAACAAACCAAACTCGACAAGCGATGGCGGAAATTTCTAGATTAAATCACCCTGTCGGAAAATTGAAATCAACAATTAAATACATATTTTTTTTTTAAATTGTGAATAGTTAAATATTTATTTCGTTGAAGATATTGTTTCTATTTGATATTAAAATACTTCATTTGGCCCGAATCTTCGACTGTCAACTTTTTGTCTAGCTCTGGCCAATTTGGCCGAAAGCTCAGACGAACGTATGGTTTTGTACTAAACAAATTGAATGGAAACAAGAAAATGTAATTGCACATTTTTCGGGGTAACTTAATTGCTTTCTTACCTCGCAGATATTTTTCTGCAGAACAATTTGTGATATAAGGCGTCGACTTTCTTTCTGGCCAAAATATCCTTCTATAGAAAAGGGCGATAAGGCGAACAATTCATCTCCGTTAAGGCCAGACAGTTTTTTAACAATAACGTCAGAGAAACCTTTGCCACGCAACCATTCCTCAACTTCTTTGGAGCTGGAATGTTGATTGATATAAATCTGTGGAGTTTTAAGAATTTCCAAATCTTTTCGTTGTTCTCGTTGCATTAGAGTGAATTTTAATTCATCAGTTATTGTGTTTTGCAACATCAGGGCATCATTTTCAGTTTCGCAATCATTTCGGGCACGCATTGCTAAAAATAACCGCGTACGAGTACTACGACTAAAAAGAAGAGAAATGCGTGTATGTTTTTTAACTCACCTGCCACTGTGCCAGCTACGGCTATATTTCGTTTTAAAGTTCCACTTGGAGTATTTGGTTCGGAAGGTGGAGGCATGGGTGGTGGGGTTGGTACATTTGGCATACTATACGATCTAGGCATAGGTGCTTTGCCAGAACTGGCTTGGTGCAGCGCTTTTTCATGCTCCGATGGTGATACATATGTGCTGACATGTTGAATATTTTCTACAAAAAATACAAATTTATTGCATCGATTTTATTTATTTAATAAATGTTACAACTATACAATAACAAATTATATGCTAACTTAAATTACCGAGCATAGTAACGCATACTTTCACTCATTGTAGTGAAATAAACTAGGGTATTTGGTGGAAATAGAACCCATCACGACCACCAGCCTGATAGACTAACTTACAACTAACTACACTAACCATCATACCGAGGCACCCCGTTGAATGTATCATATGTTTCGGAAAAAATGTTTTTAACCTCACACAAACATTTACCGAATTCACAAAGTGTTATAAAGTCATAATTTACTGTAACGTTTAATAAAAATTGTATAAATAAACCATGAATAACTGCGATATGTTAACACCAAGAGTAAACTAACCTCCAACAATTAATACTACAACAGAAAACGCAGTAAAAAAAATCGTAGTAAATTTTATAAAAAAAAAAAAACAAAAAAAGAAACAAAAAGCACGACTGAACAAAAAATTTAGAACAAAAGGTTTTATTATTTTAGGACGTTTTTTGTTGGAAACGCAGCAACCAAATTTTTTAACTATGCCTCGTAAAATTTTAGGATATTACCACAATATGACATGGTAGTGCAGTTTGTGATTTGGACAATTATATTGCTAAACGTTTTTTTCGGTTTATAAAGGCACCTGCAGCCGAAATAATTTCGTATAAGTCTACACTTAAATAAAAATGCTATCCTGGTAAAATAAAAAACATTTTCAAGTCTGATGCGAACCTTACGCCTGTCAAAATTTCCATACGTGTTTTTATCAGATCCATGAAATATTTGTTTCACACTATAATATTTACTAATTTTATTTGAATTTTCGACTTTATCTAATAGCGTGAAAGGGGCTTTAATAATTACAGATATTTAACGTTTGCAAACTGAAAACTGCTTAAAACGCCAAGTGCAAGTATCGCTTGACAACTAGGTTGACCCTCTATACTGCGGATAGGTATTGCAGGATGACGTTTTTGCGCCAGTCTCCTACCAGCTTCTGATGTTCTATTAAATGATAATTTTTGTTATTGTACTTTAAATTGTTTATCTTCTTGAAACTGCGGTTGTCGAAAAGTAGGGTTATATTTCTCAGTCGTTTGTAGTAATTGTCAATTAAACACAAACCTGGTTTAAGTTTATCACACGATACATTCAATGAAGTTTATAATGAGGAGCGTTTTAAGGATCTTGATCCGTTTTTTAACTAAATCTACAGAAATACTCGTATGCACATTTAATGGAGCAAGTAGAAGTTCTAAATAAAATTTGAATACAAAGAGAAATTTGGTTATTAGAAAAATAATATGTAATTTTACCGGCTCTTAGTCTGTACTTTGCTTTGTGACTGTAGGCACTACATCAGCGTTGCTAATAGGAGAGGAAAATCCCTACAAATAAGTTATTTTCATAAAAATTAGGGATGCATCGATACACCTTTTTGCCGATATGATACCGATACTCAAACAAAAATATCGACGATACCGATTTACTAGTGAATTAAAACTCAAAGTAAATTGAAACATTTAATAATGTATGATGTACACTTAATCAAAAACAGTATCGTTATTCATGTTTTTATTTTACTTGTGTCGCTTACCTTGTCAATCCAAAAACATTTTGGGTTTTTGGAGTTGTGACTCTTTTTGATTTACTGTGCGATACGCCAATAAAAATATTACCACAATACATATATACCGGAAAACTTGAAATATCGGCGATATGTCGGTTTCGGTATCGAATGCATCGTTAATGAAAATATGTTATCATACTTGTTAAGGAAGAGATTAAGTTTTTTTTTTTTTGAGCAAAATGTAGGTAGAAAACACGAAACTTCTTAAATTTAAATGTCAACAATCTTTCAACAGACTACAAATTTTTTTATTTAAAATTGTGCCGGCAGGAAAACTTTGAAAAAATGATTACCAACAATCGTTTCAGGTGATTAATTTAATACATATGTAACATGCTCCTTAATATATTTTAGTTTTGTTCTATATCCAACGTTCAAAAGGGAATAAAACGTAGGTATAATTGTAGTGGAATTTAATTTGCATATGTAGAGGAAAAATAGACTTTGGCAACACTGACGCACCACATGGATTAATCAAAAAGTCATACTTTGTACTGAATGTAGAAAACAAACTAGAAAATAATAACAAATTGAAATTCTTGCCCGCTTTGTTTTTTGGCAACATTCTTTTTTCTATTTACTTGATAGCAGCTGCAATCAAACTCGACTGACCTTCTTCCTCTTTCTACGTTAAGCTCGTAACGAAATGTTTCTCGTAATTGAGTTTATGAGTGCAAAACATTCTTTAGCACATCTACTCGTATAACGTAAAAAACTTCGAGATTTTTGATTTTTCTCGTATCTACGCGCTCAAATTACTAAAGTTATGACTTTGCAGATACGAGGTTAGCGCAGAAATGTAAATATTGAACCTTTGAGTGACATTTGCAACTTTTCTTTATGGGTGCATTTCTTTTTAGTTCTTTCGTGGTAACATATGAATACGATCTCAAGCCTAGCTGGTAATGCTTACTTTTTATGATAAAATATTAAAATCGTGGTCGCTAGACAAAAAAATTTATAATATCTGGCAGTTTCTTAATAATTCTCTGTAAACAACCCACTGTTAAGGTTCTACTCGTGTGATATAAGTCTTTCTATTCTTGCCCGAATAATTTACAGTTTATCTTACCATTTTCGAAGAGGGAAGAATTTAAAGAGTCTGTATCTGGCCCTGCATAAAGAGAGTGTTGATCGAAATTCATCGGCGACAGTATAGTGTGAGGTACGTAGCCAATATTTCCAGCTGCGTTACGTGCTTTCCACCAATTGCGTGAATCATCGATTATCTGCATGTGATAAGAAAAGAAAAACATTAATGTGTGTGTGTGTGTGTGTGTGTGTGTGTGTGTGTGTGAAAATGTGGATAACGTTTGCACTTACCTCAAGATGTTCTCCTTTCGTCACGCTCAACTCTTTATAATTGCTGGCGACTTTATTGTAGATAGCCTCCGCAATCTTAACATTTCTGGATTGCAAACGTAACAACCATGTAGCATTGTAGCTCAGGGCTGGTGAAGCAGAACCGTTTGTTGGTTTTGTATTTGTTGTTGGCTGTGGAATGTATGGAACTTCCTCGTCTACATTCCAATCAGGAGACCACTCATCGTAAAATGTTGGATGATATGCAGTGCTGTGGTCTTTAAATTGGTCTTTAGAAAGTGTCCAATTTGGCCCAAGTGTTTTCCAAAATGTCAATTCTTTCTCGTTAAAATGGTTATGAAGGAATGTGACTGTTTCCCGTCTCAACAAGGGATTGACAACATTTTCAGCAATCTTCGCGCCAACATAAACATCGTTACACACATTGACAATCGTTTGCAGAGAGACAAACGTATTGTGTAAGGGCTCGGAAGGGTCTTGGAAGTGATTTTCCAATTTCGTAACGTAATTGAAAGCCAGCTTGTGTTTTGCCAAAATATCTCTAAATTCGCTTTCTGTAGGCGGGCGGGAGCGTGTAATAAGCAGACCCTCCCCATGGCTGTTGTGTTCATTTTTCCGTAGTTCTAACTCACGTAGAGCTTCTACTACGTATTGCAGACGGACAACAAATCGTTCAATATCCTCAAAACAATGATTTAAGACTTGAATATCTTTGGCAATATGTTCTTGATCTTGAGCATTTTTTTCTGCTGCCACTTCAGCCGCCGCAATGGCAATACCATAATGATCTTTAGACAATTGCATTGACTTACCCGCTTGAGCCAATTTGATAGATGTTTTGTTGCGATCTATTGTTACCATTTTTCCTGACCTTAGTTTCTTCAAATCCTCAACCATGTGCACAGCGGAAACATCACCTACCTGTTTGTATTGGAAAACCCATATATGTGTGTGAAATTATTTTACTACACTCATTTTATTACCTGAAAAATATGCATTTCTGCATTTCCAAGCGAAGCACCCGGCACTGTAAATATCAAAATATTGTTGAAAACTTCAACTGGATCTTCACTTATGAAAGCTGTTGGTTCCGCAATTAGAGCTCCCGGAAAGTTTTCAATTTCTTTCATATCACTATCCAATACCACGAGCCATTGTCCACTAAAACACATGTACATTTTCATTGGCCAGACACCACCCGTTTTGTCCAATTCAACAAGAGTTTTTAATTTATCCTTCGGTCTTCTGATTTCCGCTTCATTTTTTATTTTAAAAGTTGCCAAATGTTCCACGCCATAGGTCGGTTTAATATCAGCCGAATTTTGATCATTCGCCATTGTGTTGCCATTCCCGTACCCGCTCAATACCATTGTAAATTAAAACATTTGCTAAAAAATAAATAATGAATTATTAGCAGTTTATTACAGCTTTATTAATGGTTTATTTATTTATTTAATTTCATTGCTTGTACAACAAGACTGAGTCTTATATTTATAGTACAGGAACGTATTGTGTTGCAAAAGGAGTTATTTTTCATTAACATAACAAAACTAAAAAATTAATAATATAACAAATTTAATACGAACAACATTGGAAAACTTAATTGAAAAAATTAAATGCAAATCTTTTTAAGCCATTAGCATTGCTGTTTAGTTGTTGATTTAGTGGAAGATTGTTCCAAAGACGAGCGGCATGCACATAAAAATGCCAGACACTGATGTCGAGGTATTATAATATTTCAATACCGTGAAGATTGGAAAAAACGAATTCTTTCAATTATATAGTTGGGGGGTTTGCGTGTGTATTACTTTATGCAAAAAAAAATAGAGTACGAATTTTTAAAAGATTTTCAAAGGCTACCACCCCATAGAGATTATTCGAAACGGCGGAAACATGGTCAAACCTTCTCAACCCGTACACCTATCTTATAATGTTGTTAACCAAAACATTAAGTTTTCTTCTGCTTACTGAGTCACAGTTTCCAAATAATTCACATCCATACAATAAGGAAGGAATTAAATACGTTTCGCGGGGTGAACTATTGAGTGGACCAGAGAGCGAGTAGTTTTACATAAGACTGACCAACCAATGAGTTTACGTGATCTGGCCATGTTAGATTGTTATTGAAAACTATCCTGGTTTTTTTTTGCCGACTTTAAAATTTCAATTATCTCACCATTTAAGACGATGTTTTGAAAAATGGGCGGAGTTATGCTTTTTTTGTTTATTATGATGCACTTAGACTTACTCGGATTCAAACAGAGTCTATTTGCACTAGCCCAGAGATAAATTTTGTTGAACTCGTCGTTAAGACAAGAAATACCAGAACTGCGCTGCTTAGAGTAAGTTGCACGTCATCTGCATACAAATGGATTTTGCATTTAGAAATATCTTTTGGCAAGTCATTGACATATAAAGAAAACAAAAATGGTATATAGAATATAGAACCTTGAGGCACTCCTTTAATAAGGTCTAGGCTATCAGACCATACATTATTTAAGAACACCGATTGTGTGTGATTCGAGAGATAAGATGAAATTAGTTTATTCGACGTGTATGAAAAGCAAAAAAATTGTTTCAATTTTTTAATCAGTATATAATGGTCAACGGTGTCGAATGCCTTAGAGTGATCTAAGAGAACTAAGAAATTAACGTTCCCATTTTCCAATCCTTGCCGTAGGATTTCACTAACTTCTACGAGAGCTGTAATACAGTTATGACCCTGACGAAAACCAGATTGCATACTAGAAAGCAGGTTATTTTTGCAAGTTTCCAGCTCACCGGATACGTGCATGACATAATAGTGTTAAACAAATGAGTGATGTACGGAAGAATCAGGGGCAAAAGTAGTCTAATAAATTTTGGGTGTGTATTATCACTTCCCACTGCATTTGATTTAATGAAAGAGCATACTGACATAACATCGTACTGTGTAACACTAGAGAATTGAAAAAGATAATAACTGGGATTTTCTTGGAATGTAGGGATGTTAGTAAATGTTTTTTTAAGTACATTTGCATCAATCTGGCAGTCAATACTGTAGTTCGATTTCCCTATTCCTATTTCTCGAATGGTATTCCAAGTCTGTTGAGTGTCAATTGCAATTGTAAACCGTTATGAATAACATTCGGTTTTTGCAAGTTTTATGGATTTGTTAACACTTTTTCTAGCAATGGAGTATGGCATTGCAACGCAGGCGAATATAGCTGGGAGAATGGATAGCTCAGAATCTATCAGCAAGAGGTGGGCACTAATTAATTGAAAATTCTCTGAAAATTCCTAATGTGAAACCTCCGTCGGATAAATTCTACTTGTTTACCTACAATTAACGTACTTTAATTATTCCTGTTCTGTATTCAGAATCCGCAATATTTTATTCTAGAGTGGAAATTTCGGAATGTTTTAGCTATTCTATATTCCACTTCTGAATAATTTCTTTCGTTTTATTTCGATTAAAAAAGTTTTGTGAAATGCATTAGAATCAGGTTTTCTTCAAATAAAACTATATTTAAATGTTTAAATGATAATTTTGTATTAAAATATGAAAGGTTTTCATTCAATTTTCTCAATGTATTTTAAGTTGCATATAATTGCAAAATATGTGAAATGCAGAACAGCTGATTTTCGAATTTTTCAATTCCGAGTGTTTTTGCAATTCCATACGTTTTCATTCCACTCAGAATACAGAACAGGGATGTGTGAAACATTTTTCAAATGTAAAATTATTTAAAGTTTTTGTATTTAATTTGTATTTAAAATGATTTCTTTATATTACATGCAGTCTACACGTAATATAATATCAAATATTCTTGTATCAGCAAAATTCTAATCGCAGAGAGAATTTCGTTACGTGTAGACTTCAAATATTATAAGACGGTTGATTTTATTTTTGATTTGAATCAATTTGTGCAGAATCAAAAAAATAAATTTATTTATTTAATAAAAGAAAATTATTTGCCTGTACAAAGAAAATTTTAAAACTAGTATGAGAGATATTATAATTATTAAAGCAATACGATTGTGTTCCCTTTGTATAATAAGGGAATAGATATTCCGCCGACGTGCTCTCTGATATTATATCAAAATTTATATCTGTTGTACACCCTATGTTATGCCAAAATTTGTTCATATTTGATTGATTGTTAATTGAAGTTTTTGTAATATAAAAAAATAATAAAATTATGTTATAAAAAGAATTTTGTGCTTAAGAATTTATTTAAATGAGACTTAATTTTTTTAATTTTATTTGAAGCAATGTTTTTCTAGAAACTAACAACGTTGCGCAGTATTAATATTCCCTTCGCTCTATCTTCACTATTCTAATTTTTACATCTTTTTATGTTAAAACACTCGTTTTAGTCCATTCCTTTAAATTTATTAGAGGTTTATAAAAATAATTTTAGTGATGTGCATACAATCAAAACAAATAAAAAGCTCTCTTTATTCGAATACAATTTTCACACCTTACGAGTCGTGGGAGTTCGTGGATATTTATTTGATGCCAATAATTTGATGCTACAATTAATGTGAATTTTTATAAAAAAATAGAAAGAAGATATCTGTAGTAATTAGAACAATAGAAGTCTATCTTCAAATCCGACTACCTGGATCAACTCAAACATTTGTGTACAACAGTAGCTTGAAAAGAGAATACAAAACGTATATATATATATATATATATATATATATATAAGCTTTTCATTCCGTTTGTAATTTCTACAATATGTCCTTCTGTCCGATGTTGACTTTCTGACGGCACTAGACGATCTAGCATCTTGAAACTTGGACCTCTTGATCAGTGAACTTGACGAATTTCCGCTATTTCAAATCAGCCATATAGGTCCACAAATTCCCCATATATAGGTCATAAACGATAAGGTTTTTTTTTGGTATTATCACTCTATCGTGGAAACGTTCTGAACCCTTACCAAATTTGTTAGATTAAATTATCATCTCAATGCCCCCATATAATCTACGGACCTAAATGTTGAATCGAATTTAGAATATAAAAAAATCCCAAGTTTAAAAAATAACAATAAAACTAGAATTCCTTCAATAAACGAAATTTCAAAAAAAAAAACAAAGTTAACTTTCACCGACATTTTAAGCTTACCACAAATTTGAAAAGCAAGAACAAAGAATTTTTTTTTTAAATCCAAATTCAATGAAAAACCGAAATTTTATTAGGAAAAAAAGGAACCAGAATTCATCAAATTTTGATACACCACAAAAATTTAAATTTCATCACTGGGTGCCCCGGTAGACTAGTTGGTAGTGTGCTAGTCTATCAGTTGCGGGTTGTGGGTTCGATTCCCACCTAAGACTCTGGGTGTTTTCACTACAACGAGTGAAGGTCTTTGTTACTATGCTCGGTAATTTAAGTTGCAATATAATTTGTAATTGTATTGTAACATTTAAATAAATAAAAAAATAAATAAATTTCATCACAAATTGGTATTTTTACCAAAAAGCCGAAAAATCACAAAAGTGATATGTTGTTGTATGGCAAAAGTCAACATCTTAACAAAATCGATGTTTAACAAACACGTAAACTTCATCACACGTGGTGAAGTCCCAATCAAATTAAAAAATCGCTATAAAAATAAAAATTCACCAAAATAAAAAAATAAAAAAAATACCATAATTTGGGAAAATCAAACTATACCTCAAAACTTTGAAATTACAAAAGTATTATAATTTTCTGAAAAATCTAAATTAAAAAAAAATGCGGAAGCTCAACGAAAAAATTTCACAAAATTTAGCCAAAATTTTCAATTCACCACATATTCAAAAATTCACCTCAAAATCGAAGAACTGAAATAAAATATTAAAATATCAATTAAAAACCGAAATTGTACGAAAAATAAACTAAATAAACCAAATTAAAAAAATTTTAATATTCACCACAAAGATTTAAAGGTCACCACAATTTTGTTATTTTGCCGCAAAGCCGAAATATAAAAAAAAAAACATTTTAACAAAATCGATCTTTAACAGACATATAATAACAAAAATCTAAATTTACCATAAGTGGTGAATTCCTTTCCTAAAAAAATTCTAAAATCCTCAAAAAATTAAAAAGACATTAAAATATTTAAAAATTATAAAATTTATCAAACAACTTCTTAGGTATCCAAAATCCGAAAAATCACCCTACAACCAAAATTACATAAATATCTTAGTTTAAAAAAAAATTCATTTAAAAAACCCAACTGCACAAAATTTTTAATTCACCACAAGTTCACAACAAAATTGGAAAAAAAAATTAATTGCTTAAAAATGAATATTTAAGAAAAACAAACCAAAAAAAAACTAAGTATTAAAATTTCAGCACAAGGAAATTTGTTTTATGATCACTTGAAAAACTTAGTGACCTATTCTTCTGGTCAGAGATAACTAGTGAGTACTCTGATAAAATACCTAAGTGGGTTACATTCTTATGGCTCCTACCCAAGCTACTGTAAGTACCTCGTAAAACAAAAAAGAATACTCAAAATTTCCTGGGCAATTTTTTAAGAAATTAAAACTCAGTTGTGTTTGTTTCCTTGGAAATGTGAAGTATGAAGTGAAGACTGCAGAAGTAGAAGGAAGACTGTGTTTTATCTTTTATCAACTCTGCAAGACCGTGTTATTTTTATTATTGGAAAAATATTGCAACATTTGTGACTTTAAGCTGACGAATTAATTTGTATTATTTAAAATCAGTGACGATTAAGGAATATAAAGAGGCGATTTCATGCTTGAGGCGATGATTCACTATCAGAGTTAGTCGTTAGATCTACCAAAAGTCGTATGTGTGCTCAAAATGTATGATAGTGTGGATTAAAATTGAATGTGTGTGACAAATATATTGTCTATGCGATCGGAGACTGCTTAATATAGTGAATCACTGCCTTTAAAAGTATAGGCGTTAATCATTAAAGCCAAGAAATTATCTGAAGATAGATATTAGAATACAAATTTTAATGAAACTACAAAAAAGCACAACAATATTTATATATATTCGATTTAGACTTTTGGAGCTGAAATAAAGTTGATACCAGATCAGCGATTTTCCATACCCCTTAAAATAAGTTGAAAATTTCTATTTCTGTCGGATGGCTGATGTATTTGGAAGTTTCAACTGAGTATTCACACTATTTCCTTTTTTCATTATTTCTGTTTGCGTGATTACACCCACACACACACACATACGCATACCTTTTGCCAAATAGAACATTTACACATACATACCTAATAAAAAAGCCGTAATTTAAGTTACTTTTTTCCACTTTAAGTATTTCTAATGTGTCATTTGCCCCGCACATGGAACATTTAGAATTTCTTTAAAAATAAAAGACAGTTAAGTAGAAGCAGTTATCATTACCAAAAATATTGGTTTGGAATTAATGAAATTTATAGTGGTGGAAAATTTGTTATAACAAGCAGCTATTTATTCAGATTTGTTTCAGCCTTTAATGGCCACTGCCAAAAATGGAACTGTTGCCAATATATTCTTTCATGCTTTTCAACGAAAGAAAACCATTCTTATCAAAACGCATCAAATCTAACTTATCAATTCAAATTATAGATATAAATGTTGAAACTATTGGTATCTTCTAAGTTATGTTTGCGCTACAGTTGGCTCTCAACTCATACACGTACAAGCTTTAATTAATCCACTAAATGTTTTCTTGTTTGCGTCCGCGAAACAGATTTATGAACACACGAAAATAATTGAAATTTTGATAGGGAAGAGTATGATTCGATATTTGATTTAATTGACTACATTCACCATGGAGAACAATTCACTGATTTCTGGGGTTGTAGAGTGCCAAATGAATCGGCGTGTTATCTTTATTTAAAAGTTTATTTGTTATCATATAAATATTTCTTATCTTATCGCAATATTTATAAAATGCTAGAGAATTTTATTTTTTATTTTTATGTTTATGAATTAAGAGATCGAAAATTAATTTAAATTTTCCTCGTTGTATTAAGTTGTATTTTGCTTGTACGAAAAATAAAAAAATTATATAAATTAAAGATTCCTTAGTTGAAAGTCTTAAAAAAATAAAATCTTTTTTTCTTTTTATGGTCAACACGACCTCACTTTATTTTTCACAAAACAGAACTTAACTTATTTTCACATAAATTCTTAATTAATACTAAAGTAAATCTAAAGGTGGCGTGATTTATTATTTTGCAATAATTGCATTATTGCTACTATTGCGAAATAACTTACAATTATTTATTAATTGTCAAATTGCATTTTGTTTAACTTAATTTATAGAAGACGCTGATTAAGCAACCTGCTTTAGTTGCATTAATATAGAATATGCTTATTTATTAACAAGAGTTCGTTAACTCTTATGGATTCAAATTATTTATTTATTTTATTTATTTATTTATTTAATTTCATTTCCTGTACAACAAGACTGAGTCTTATATTTATAGTACAGGAACGTATTGTGTTACATTATTTTTCATTAACATATCAAACTAAAAAATTAATAATATAACAAATTTAATACTAGCAACATTGGAAAACTTAATTGAAAAAATTAAATAAAAATCTTTTGAAGCCATTAGCATTGCTGTTTAGTTGTTGATTTAGTGGAAGATTGTTCCAAAGACGAGCGGCATGCACATAAAAATGCCAGACACTGATGTCGAGGTATTATAATATTTCAATACCGTGAAGATTGGAAAAAACGAATTCTTTCGATTATATAATTGGGGGTTTGGGTGTGTATTACTTTATGCAAAAAAATTAGAGTACGAATTTTTAAAAGATTTTCAAAGGCTACCACCCCATAGAGATTATTCGAAACGGCGGAAACATGGTCAAACCTTCTCAACCCGTACACCTATCTTATAATGTTGTTAACCAAAACATTAAGTTTTCTTCTGCTCACTGAGTCACAGTTTCCAAATAATTCACATCCATACAATAAGGAAGGAATTAAATACGTTTCGCGGGGTAAAATATTGAGTGGACCAGAGAGCGCGTAGTTTTACATAAGACTGACCAACCAATGAGTTTACGTGATCTGTCCATGTTAGATTGTTATTGAAAACTATCCTGGTTTTTTTTTGCCGACTTTAAAATTTCAATTATCTCACCATTTAAGACGATGTTTAAATTAAATTGGCGGAGTTATGCTCTTTTTGCTCATTATGATGCACTTAGAATTATAAAAAAGAAATCGTCAACATATTTATTCTTAACTTATATTTTTAGAAAGTTTGACGACTTGGTTGCAACGTTAATGATCTTGTCGCTAAACCTCATTATATTTTGTGCTTGTATTCGTAGTGGCAACATAGTACCTATGAAAAATCCAAATTAAAACATTGTACTAAACTTTAACTTCCTCTCCCACATTAATAGTACTATTTCAAAAATTCAAATAGACAGCTTGTCCTGTTTGAGTTTTTTGAATTATATGGTGTAGAAAATTTAAACCTTTATTGTCAATTTATATATTGTTACTATAATTTGGTACAGTATTTACTCAACGCTTCAGATTGGAAAAGAGTACTTATAATATCGTGAGGTACCACGGTCTTTCGCAAATCTAAAAGTACTGAAAATTACTCCAAATGGCTTATTTGCAAAAATGAAGTTGTATACAAAGTTGTATTGTTTGAACACCCAACTTGATTAGCAACCGAGTCGCGTCTATCAATTGCTAGGTTCAAATTTTAATAAATAATGATTTGACTGATAGTATTGATGGTTTAAAAGAGAAAATTATTGTATATAATTAAATTTTTAAGAGTATATTCACTAGCCGTTTTTTTGGTCTTCTTAGTAAGGACTTATTGACTTAAATAAACAAAACATCTAGGGCTTATATAATAATGGATATTTTGTAATTTGTTTTATTGAAGACTTTGAACTCTTTTGCTTGGACTATAACGTGCCATAAACTTAACCATATAAAACAAAACAGCTGTTCGAAGCAACCTTATGGGCAGCATTGTATTCGATTAGTACTGACGAGTAAAATGGACGAAGAAACACTAATTAAGTGTATGCTCAACTAGCTGCTAATGGTTGTCTAATCGATTATTAAATATTTTATGGTAATGGCTACGGCATTACGGAATGGAAAGTCTAATTGAACCTTTAATTTAATACCATAAATTTTTCAACTGGCACAGTACAACAATGTATGAGAGTGAAGTTTTTCTTTCATCTTTTTCTAGTTCTGTGTATTTAGTTTTATATTGAATATATACTCGTATGTGCGTGCATATCGCTCGTAAACTCAAATAACGTCATAACTCTAAAAATGTCATTTTGAGATAAAAGCGACTAAGGTTTTCTAATTGTTCCCACTACCTACAAAAGATTACGCCATATTTGCTTCAAACGTGGAAAGTAGAAAAGATATAAAGATGAAATTGATACACCATAGAATTTTATGATTTATGACGTTGTTTAAGTAAACGAGCGATATGTATGGTTTATATGGTATTAAAGTTCTCCCAATTAAAATTAAAAAGGATATGTGGCAATAAAAAAACTTCCACTTCACAAAAACCAAATCTTGGTGCCACTCTACGAGTGGCGGCCGATGCTGGATAGATCTCTTCCCCCTGTCGCTTTCCCACTAATAGAAGATTCAAAGATATTTCAATTCCGCTGCTGGCCCACTTAAAATAAAATTGCAAGTGTTCTGAGCCTTTCTTTTCGTACGAAATCGCCTTGTTAAACTACTAAAAATTTGGTTTTAAACTTTTTTTAGCTGATGGTGGACTAAACAAAGGAACGCAAATGCTTTTGATCTATCAGATTCGTCCATATAAATGTTTAGTAAGCTTTCTTGTAATACTATTATAGTAGAACATTTTTAAATGCGGTAGCTTAATGCAATTTTTCATTGAGCTGCATTCAAAGACATTCCAGATTTCGTTGGACAATCCATAAACCAATTGCCACATTAGCGTTGTTTGTCAGTATAACTCACAAATAAGGTAGTGATCAGATAACGCCAAAATCTTTTCAAGCTAAAAATATTTTTCTTCCACGTAATTTCAACACAAAAATCACAGAATTCCAAAAATAATGTTCTATTTTTGTGCTTCAGGAAGGAGGTTGACGTTTTAAATAACATCATTTCAAATTTTCAAAAAACAACTCATTAAATGGAAGATACGGATTATTATTACTGAAAAAATAAGTTTGTTGCAATACAAAAAATTCATTTAATTTAATTCAAATTCGCACGACAACTTCTAAATGTATGCACATATGCATGAACATAACAAAACACAAAACTTGCGTATGCATATGCCAGTACATGCATATGGATGTTATATACATATGTATATGTGTATTTATATAAAACCTTTACTACATTTACATGTACGAGTACATACGATTTTGAATATTATGAAATCTTTATTAAATTATGTAAAATAAGTAACTGAACATATTCGCAACTGATCATACAATAGTACTATTGTACTCGCCTGTGTGCTTCTTTGCATGTTTACATTTGTTGTAACCTTTAAAAATTAAAATTCGCAAGATTTTTTTTACCAAAGAAAAAAAAAACAAGTTAATTTATATAATGAATTAAACAGACATAATGGTATTATGCACTGGTATTACATTCATAAGTGCAGGCAATTGGAAGGTGCGCCCTAAATAAGAAGGTCACTTAGTTTTTGTGATAGAACTTTTGTGAAGGAATAAATTAAACCGCTAAATTTAATTATTTTAAGCATATAATCAAGAAATACAAATTGATGCATAAATTAAATAAAATATATTGGTGCAAAATAATGTGGGTACTTAAATGACCGTCCTTATATCGGCACGGTTAACATAAATTGTGTCACTTGCTTTTATAATGAAATATATCATGACGTGACTCTAAACATTCCCGGGAAAACGGGGATTAATTAGAATATTATTTGGTTTTAATATCGAAATAAATGTTCGCTAGTGCAAACGTTGCGCTTGTTGCACCAATTTTCAGTCGGCTCTCCAACGTTTAGTGACTAAATTCGAGACGACCGGTTCTCTAAACATTCTGCAAACTCCAGTACGTAAAAGAACGCCAGAGCAACCGAGATCAGAAATCCAACCGACTCAGGTGCCTTTTGTACCCGGAGTAGGTTTCGGATTGCTTGTAAAAGAACCTCAATTTTGGCAGAAAATCATATTTCGTCACCAGGCGAATATTTGAATTAATGGATTTATTAACAAACAACAAAATTGCCGTGTACGATTGCGTCACGACGCCAACCCACGTTCACGAGGCGGTAATGCATTCATAAAAAGTAACAGTTTGAAAGCAATTTTAAGCCATTGTTGGCTCTCGCTGCCTTCAAAGTCATCATAACCCAGACCGTCTCCTAAATTAGGCCGGTTTGTCATACAATTTGGGGTTTAAAATGTGAATCGGGAACATTCGCTATCCAACATTCTCTCTAAGCTGCGCGGTTACATGGCCGCAAACTAACTTTTCAAAAGTTGTGCGGCAGTTAAGGAATTTCGCTGCGCACAATGTATTTGTTCGTCATTTCTTGTGTTAATTATATAAATTATACATATGCATGTATCTACATCTATATGGTGATTTTCATTTATAACGCTTTTTTCGTGTCCTTTGAGAATAAACGCATCAATTTTCTAATTAAATCTGCTTTAACGTTTAATAGGTATTCTCTTTATACAAATTGACTTGTCCCAATTGCATGCAGACGCTTTTCCACAGAGTGAACGCTTCAAGCGAAGCTATAATACCAAACTACAATCACAGGGTAACCAGAGATGAAAACTTTGACACATACAAAATAAAAACTCTGTTTTTTTCTCTGGGTTCTGTTAGAAAACAAAAATCTATTGTGAATAAGTGCAAATTTTAAAAAGGAAAATAAAAATACTGTTAATAAGTTTCATTATTTGTTTTAATAAAAAAATAATATTAAACAAAATTAAAATGTGTTTAAGTGCATAACCCACCTTTATACTTACAAAAAAAAATGTGTTTTAATAGCACCAAAAATAAACACGGCAAGAAAATCAAAATAAAAACAAAAACCAACTAAGGTTTTGAGGGAACGAGATGGATAGATAAAAAGATCACTATATTGTCGTTTCACCTCTGCTTACTACTTTGTGCTACAAACGACTCCTTGCCCTTTTCTTATGGGTTGGCTCAAAAGCGGTGAGAGTGAGAGCGAATATGAATGTGAGTACTGGCTACAAAGCAACCTCCGAAAAATGGTTTGTAGCACGTTGTATGTTTAGTTCACTTATTAAATGTGCATGAATTTTTTATACAGCTTTTGCATTCTTTTTCTTTGTGTATTCCGTATTAATACCAGAAGTCTTTATTCTTCCTTTTCTTAGGAATCAAACATGTAAAGGCTACCACAACAGAATTGGTATTAAGTATGAATTGACATTAACACTTCGGCTTTTTTATAAACAAAAGATTTGCCTCGCTCAAGAACGCATTCTCTCTGACAACTTGTAGCATTCATAAAGCGCACACGGTTATCGATTGTAGCGCGCACTCTGGCATCAGCCTAAAGAAGTATGAATTCGTCAAAAACCGGGAGTAATATTTTAGCGGTTTTAAAATAATTGCATTTGCTGTTCTTGTCTTACACCTCAAATATTTAGGATATAATAGAGATTACGATTTTTTGCAATCATTTGTTGGTGTCCGCGGTTTTGAGCATTGAGCTTTCTTCTTTTTTTTACTTGCTTCATTATTATTCCGTTTAACAGTTGAAATCGCATTAACAATATTTAATAATTTAAAAGTGTTGTGAATTTGTCAGAAATTATTGTATTGCTAAAAGTTTCATCCATCGATGATGGTTTGTTTAGAATACAATTTATTGAGCGTTATTTAAAGAAATTTTTAATTATATAGGGAATTTTTAGTGTATAATTAAGGAGTTTATGTTAAAACTCATCGAAGATTATTCAAACAGGAAAACTACAAAACTAGTTTTAATTACTAAAATGTTTGAATCAATTAAAAAATGTTTAAAATTGCACCTTTCGCCAAAATTATTAACTTGATTATAAAAATTGTAACAATTTTATAATAGCAGTCTCTTTTTCAATATAAAAATTTAATATAAAAATTTAAAGTTAAATAAGTATGCGTTAATATCAATTCTTTCAAGCAGAAGTTGTTTTGTACTCAAATATTTCTGAGGTTGTTTTTCATTCTTTTAATTGCTTAAATATCGATACCAGTACTTTTTTCGTCTGTGAAGCAAAACCAATCATAACTTTCTTTAAAATCTTGATGTAAAAATTTGAAATAAAATAAATTATATAAATACATATTACAAATTTTTGACGTACCCGGTTCAACTTCATCAGGAACGGATAGGTTGTAGTTTAAAGGACCTTTGGCAATTCTTTTAATATTTGCAAATTATTGTAATTTTAGCTCGTTTGCCTCCCTATTCTGTAAAATACTTCCTTATATTTTTAAAACTTAAATTTTATTTGATTGAAACTATATAAAAGCAAATTACAATAATCATTAAAATCGAATCCCTACATTATTTTTGAATTATTACCAGAGTAACAACTAACATAATTTATTGTATTCAAATCTTAATATACTATCTATGATTGGGTAGGGTAAGCGGTCTCGCCAGGCTCAATGTGTCTGGTGCCCGTGGAACTGCAGGAATTTGCGCGCTAAAGTAATGCGATGGACCACTAGTTTGTTTACGCATATGGACGTGTTTGGTATAGCTCCTTCCTGGATAGTGATAACTTCGAGATCTCTATGAATATTTTCGTTTCTTATATACGAGATTTATCTTTGTAGTTTCTGGATATTTGATACGCCAGCAGTACGCAACAGTTGAAAAAGGCCATATTGGCTTTATAACGGATTTGTAAAAAAGGATTTTGTTTTTCTAAAGGCAAGGTTGAGTTAAGGCCTTTTAACCTGTGTGGTTGATTTGTTTTATGTCCGTATTTTTGCCTCAGTATGGCGGGACCAAGTTAGGCGTCGATCTAAGTGGATACCCAAATATTTCACTTGAGTTGCTGCTGGAACAGTGGCATTCGTTATTGTTATACGTGGGCAATTTTGTCTTCTGAGGGAAAACATAACATGAGCACATTTAGATAGATTTACTTTTATGCTCCACGTGTCATCTGTACACGTTGACGTATATATATTTGAGCTTGTTGGCACGATATTTGATATCGGCCTTAGTATTCTGCCTTGAGGGCCTCCTGCAGAGATTATCCCTTTTTAGAAATTGTATCTTTTGCAGGCACAAAAATTATGTATACGAGTATGTGAAAGAAAAACAAATTTTAAAAAATGTTTGCACTTAGTTTTTGTCTTTAATTTTGCATGAATTGTTCATTATTAATTTGCAAATACCTCCGACCCGGAACCGCATACAGAAACCAAATGGAAGTTAATTTTATACAGCATCTTTTGGTGTTTAATTTGTGAAAGTTGCCCATGAAAAAGAATTTGTATGTGATATAAAAAAATTTAGAACAGATTATTTCTTAACGTAATTTAAATTCAACCTACTCTTATTCAAAGGAACATTTTATTGCAGAACATGTTATCAGTGACATACTGGAAGTAGTATTTGTCGAAAGAAATCCTTAAGAGAGGAATAAATATTAAGGATTTGCTTTGCTAACTCTTACTAAAGATACCCGACACCTGCATCGTGTTCCAGGCGGAAATGTATTATATATTGGGAGCAGCTTGGACAATTTAGGAACTTATAACGGAGGAGACGACTGTTGATTCATTAAAGCCTTAGATTGAAAAGTTGTGAAGTCAAGATGAGTACTGACGTGTGTTCAATCTCTAGCCCTACTTGGACGAATTTTTGAGTTTTGTTTGAGTTCCAGGGCATGATGGCATTTGTGGAACAACTTACGGAAATGGACGCTAAGAGAAAACCCTCGCTGCTGGTCTACGATAACCGCTTGCTGTATGATTGGACGAATGTCAAAGCGTATAGGAAATTTTGTGCTAAAAGCTGTAGAAGCTGTATGTATGAGGAGGAGGAAGACAAAGTCCAGCACCCACTCTACGACCTCTCGGATTTTCAAAAACACAGGTTCAAGAATCTTTCAGGACCTCAACTGCCTTACGAATGCGACACTGACGAGCCGGAGAAGTTTTTGCACACCCTATTGTGCTAAAGAGCACTGCATACCATATCGTTCGGATTTGGTTTGGAGTACATGGTTACCACAGGCCAAAGTAGTGGTGCTATAAACTTGTCGGCTGCTGGTGTCGTCAAACTTGTAATTTTCCTTTATAAATCGAAAATTAACCAATAAAAAAGAAAATTGGCATACGAACTAAATTTTCTAATGAACTGAAATTTTACCAAAAAAAAAAAAAAAAATAAAAATCCGAATTCAATCACATTGAAATTTCACCAAAAATTTTAAATTTTACCGAAAAATCAAAGACATATAACTAATTAAAAACTATACATTTCACCAACCACCGAAAATTAAATCGAAAAGTCGTATCCGAAATTTCACCAAAAATTGGGAATGCACCAAAACATTCTTTAAGGGCAAAAGGTATATGTATATGAGATTGTTATTCCGCTCGTAATTGCTACAATATTTATTTGCGACCCCATAAATAATTTACATTCCGTATTATTATAGGTAGAACAATACATTTAAGAATTAACGTCTGGCCGATGATGAAATCTACTATCTCAAGGACCTAAAAATTTTATATAATTTACAAACGAAAATATCTGAAATTTAACGACAAATTTAAATTCACTAAAAATTCTGAAACTCAAAATAAATCGAAAAATTGCAATAAACCAAAGTTATATTGACAAGATTTAAGGAACGAACTGCACGTTAAAAATTCACCCTAAAAATTATAATTTCGCAATAATTTTGAAATTTTATACAAAACTCAAAATTTAACCCAAAATCAACATTTTATTCAAAAATATTAAATTCCATGTCACCAGAAAATTTTTAAATATTTAATTTAATAAAAAAAATGTACTCTTACTAAGATGTGTAAATTAGGCGGAAACATCATCAAAATGTCGAAATTGCACCAATTCAACTAAGACCGCAACCACAATATTGCCGACATAAAATTTAAAATCACCAAACGAAGGAAATTTTCGAAAAAAGCGAAATTTCACAAAAAAAGCCCAAAATCGATTTCGCTAAACTTTAAAATTTTACCAAAAATATATAAAAATATATAAGTGTCCCAAGGAGGCGAATGAAAAAAATTAAACTTTTACCAAAAATTAAAATTCAACGACAAATCGAATGTTCGCCATAAAGTCTCCAATTCTCCAACAAATTAAAAAAAAAACATTAATATAGAGAACGTAAAAGAAAAATTTAAATTTCCAATCGCTTACAATTGAAGCTTCGGTTTTCCAAAGCCGAGACTTCGCGGTTTAAAATATGATATGTTTAATCAGTAGAACATCTCCCTCAGTGCGTGAAAGTAATTGAAAATAATCACCGGCGCAAGCAAATCCAAAAATACTAAAGAAACCCAAAAAAAATATCCGTACTTACAATAAGGAAATTTCACTGAGATCAATAATTCACCGAAAATTTCCAAAAAAATTTCTGGAAATCGCAAAAATTTAAAAGAACTATTTCTTAACAAAAAATCCGAAATTGTACAAAAAATATAGTACAAAAACAAATTTTCAATACATTTTAAAGTTTCACCAAAAATTAAGAACTTCTCTAAAAAGTCGAAACTTTACCAAAAAATAGAAATTTTATCGAAAAATTTTACCAAAACTTGATATTTCACCAAAAATCATAAACAAAATTTAATTCCATAATAAATAAAAAATTCACAAATAAATCAAAAAATTTCAATATAAAACCGTAATTTCACACAAAATAATCAGAAAATATAATTTCACCCAATTTTGAATTTCCTTAAGTCACAAAAGGTATCAATCAAAAAATGCAAATCGTCGTTCGGAAAGTATTGTGTTCTAATAAAAAAAAAAGTTTTCTTCGTAAGTACCTGTTAGAATTTAATTATTAATTACAAAAAACTAAACCGAAAAAAATTTCCCGACCAAGTAAAGTTCCAGACTTTGCGGTTTTTTTTTCTGTGAAACAAATTTATGTCTTTGGAAACGCTTCTTACTCTTACGCTACGCTTACATTTGTCAAATATTTGCCATTCGTACAAACAAAAAAGCGGAACCAATATTTTTTTCAAATATTTGTTCAATATTAAATGACATATAAGTACATATATGTATGTATGTAGAACAAAATGAAGCTAAATTATATAATAATGAAAGCATATTGCCCTGTATATTAAGAATAAACTTATCTTACTTTCTTTAAAGGAAAATATCGTATTAGTGTTTTAGTGGTTTCGCTTTTTTGGTCAAACATTTGGCAAATGTGAGCGCACCTTTAGAGTGAGAAGCGTTAAAAAACAGTTTTCTTCTACATTAGAATCGCTGCTACACACTTCTGGAGTTCTCTTTTAGTAGTTTTTGTTACATACATTCGTACATACACTCGTAAAAAAACAGAGCTTTTTATTCTAGTGAATTTAAACGGTTCTTGATTGTTTTGTGACATTTCTAGTGATATAAATGAAATCCTTGGTATTAGGTTATGGGTACAATTCTCAACCCTTGTTAAGGTAAAGGTTCATCATGCGTTTACGAGTCTGAGCGTTGCGTGTTTTTTTATCTTTTCTGAGCTTTAAAGGTGGCAACTTGCACACCTTGCGGTTAGACACCTTTTTCGTTTCAAATTCTTTTGTCAAAACGGACAACGAAACAAGTTTGCTTTAAGATTTTATTAACTTTTTAATTATAAACGGAGAAAATTAATTATAAGTGAAGAAAATTGCCCACCAATAAATATATCTGATGTCACTGTTCCAGCGGAAAACCATGTGAAACATTTGGGAATTCATCTCGATCGCCGCCTAACATGGTCCCGCTATATTGAGGCAAAAATAACAGCTATAAAAATAAAAGCTGCTCAGTATAAGGTTCTCCTCTAAAAATCCATTATGAGACCTGTATGGACATGGTATATAGCTTTGGGGTACTGCTTGCACATTAAATATTCATAAATTACAAAGAAGACAATCTAAATCACAACGACTAATCGTCGGTGCTCCATGGTACATACGAAATGAGAATATTCACCGGGATTTAAATAGTCGCACAGTCCAGAAAAAAATTAAAAGTTACTCATGCAAACGCGTAAGTAAATTATCAGTTCATTCCAACAGAGACTGAGAAAAATCGATACCCTGCATCTTGCGAGCCGTCCCCATTAATTTGGATTACGATTCGAAAACTTATAATTTTTTTTAAAGAAAGATTCAATAAGTTATTTATAGAAATCGAAACTGATGCAAGTGATATCAAAATTGACATAACCTATCTCAGTGGCATGGGGTACAAAATTTTGACGAGCTTTTTGCGGAGCACCGATTCCTTGTAGTCTTTCAAAGATCACGAATCCCAACCTCTAGATTAAGTGGCGTAAGACTAACAATATGTCTCCTCTTCTTAACGTTAACTTTACATTAAAAACAATAAAATAGTTTAGAGACAAATTATAAAATGTTTAAATAAAACAGACTTAGTTACATATTTTATATAAATAAGTATTTAGTTACAATTTTATTCGATCATTTAATAAAACTATGCACGCACCACATACTTACATATTTAATACCTCTATTGTATCGAAGTTTTTTGCTTTTGTGGTAAAAACCTTTTTACTTAATTTATTGTATTTTTTCCATTATGTCGCTCTTTTCTTAAATCGTTCCTCTCTGGCGCATCTTCGTATATACATACATACACATGCACATAAATATAAACATATGTATGTATGTATATTCTCCTACGTAAAGTAATATTCTTGTTTAAAATCCGTTAAAAATTAGTTACAATATTTTATTAAAAACAATATTTAATTAAACTTTTTGTAATTTGCCATTAAAATTCAGGTTTTGTAAGCGTTCCGAACAATTAACCACTGGATTTCTGAAAATAAAATTAATCATATAAGTATTTTTTTTTAATTTATGTAATTAGAGAGCTTAGTATAGTATCTTGGAAAACCACAGGATCAAATAATAAATACATAGACTTTAAAGATTTAACGAAAATTCCAAAAAAATGTTTGGACCTTTTCCACTTCAAATACGATAAACCAGCATTTGACGAAAACTTCTTCAGCATGCCCAACAATTCTTGTCTAAATGCAGAAAAAGCTACTGTTTCAAGAAAAACTTGCGGCATAATTTATCAAAAGGGAAACAAAGATTGCTGGGCCCGCAAAGTTGTTTCTCTTTCTAGTAAATGTGATATCGATTCGCATAATTGTTCGAAGTTCGTCACCATTGCCCGGAGTAAAAACAACTTACTCCCAGTACCACCTTTTGTAGATATTCTCTCCTAACGTACCGTTGGAATTGGTATCCTTTTATAGCCTAAACAAAAACTACAGACAGCTCCAAGATAGAGGAGAGGTGCCGGGTCACTATGGAGTGGTGAAAAATGAAGAAGCCAACGATCTGGCATTTAAGGCCAGAGAGCTCCAGGAGGTGGGCTCAAGTAGCGCAAAGCAACGAAAAAAGTCAGGTTTAATTAATTAATGTAGAATTTTGGAACGAATTTCCGTCATCCCTTGTCAAGTTTGGTTTGGAGACAAACCGATTTCGGCTATGTGCCATCTTCAGTGTCATTTTTCGAACGAAAATACAAAATTGATTTTAATAGAATTATGCTGAATAGACATAAGTTTAGTATATAAGCGCAGAATTGAGCTCAATAAAACTAGAATTAATTTGACAAGCATAGAAAATCGTTCTTTTAATTCTCAAAATAAATCGGCGTATAAACGCTGGCATAAAAAGCGGCAGGAGTGCTTAGAAATACTCAACGTTTTTTTATTTATTTTCAAATTTAATTACCACATAATCATAAGCCTAAGTGAGTAGATGGAAAGTTCCCTTAGTTAAGTTAATTGTTAGTTTTTTGGCATCATCCATAAGATATGCAACACAATTAGAATCACGAGATTTAAAATTAACGGAATAGTTTTAAGAACTAAAAATTTGATGACCATTATGTGCAAGTACGAAATGGTATAACCACCAGCGTCGCCACTGTTGGTCTTTTCCGACCAAAATGGTCGGACAGTAGTGGTTTTGGTCCGATTGTCGGCTAAACCTTATTTTGGTCGGTTTGAGCAAATCGACCATATTAATTTTAAGACATTTGACGCTATTAAATTTTCCAGTTTTTGGCAACACTATTTTCTTTTCAGCAACGAAAAACAACCAAAGCAAATGTCAAATGTGTGTAAAAAGCTATAAAAAAATCGGATGAGCCCATTTGCAAAGTGATATTACTTATACAAAAAACGCATAACAGCAACAAAAGGAATGTTTTGTTGTTTTCTTGCATTGGCTGTGTATGACATTCAGCGTTGCCGTTTAATATTAACCAAAATTGGTTCATTTTTTTTAATGTGTACATGTGTATATATTTTTCAATATGGTTATTTTTTTTCTAACCAATTACTTAAACACATAAAAGAATGTTTCTATGCATCATCGTTGAAAAAAATTTACATTCAGAATAAAAAAAAATTGATTATATAGTTGTTGAATTAAAAGTAATTGTATTAAAAACTTTAATTCACCTCAAATGAATGCGGAGAAAATTTTGCGTTTATGAATGCGGAGAAAATTTTGAATCATATTTGATAAAGATGATTGACGGTGTCCTTCTCGTCTAACGAAAAGTTGAATATTTTAGTGAAAATAGAAGAATTTACAATGAACAGACGTAAATTATTCGAGCTATTCATTAATCGAAATTGGGTGCTTTTACTTACTCTTCCATTATTCGAGCAACGATTAATCGATTGGGCACTCTAGTTCTGAGTTAGTGTCATTATTTCTTCTGCAATTCAATTTGAATAAAGTTCCACAAATAACTTAATTATAATTTCACTTTTTAACTCTAAATTGTAGTTGTTTTTATTATTATTATTTTATTATTATTTTTTGCTTTTTCATATGTGTTATGTAGTTCAAAAACATTCAACCGAACAAATTAAGAAATGAAAATAACAACACTATTGATAATTGCGCCTTGTTTAAGCTTTGATTTTGTACAATGCTATTTTGACTAAAAGTCTTATTTAGTAATTAAGGT
The DNA here is from genome assembly GCA_963932375.1 of Phania funesta. Taxonomy (NCBI): domain Eukaryota; kingdom Metazoa; phylum Arthropoda; class Insecta; order Diptera; family Tachinidae; genus Phania; species Phania funesta. Next base: position 64,520,094 of record OZ010652.1, read on the forward strand.
TTCATGCATAATAACCTTTACCTATTCTAAAGACATTGCCTTTTAAAGATTAGGTGGCCCTAAAGAAATAACAATCGAGAATGCCTTTCCCATAATGATCTTTAAATTGATGTAGTTACTAGAAAAATTGGAATATAGTAATTGTTTATTATGTTAATTTTATCGTTGTTCGTAGTATTTACTTTTTTTATTAGAACGTTAAAATATATAAATATGGTTTTGATTATTTTTTCCTCATTTGGTTATTTTTTTAAAGAAATTTTGGTTACAAAAATTTTTTGGTCGTGGCAGCACTGATGCCATCAGAATTGTAAAAGATAATGTGTGTAACTCTGTGTAAACAAGGCAATTGTAACGGCATTTTATTTCTGCTAATATCAGTTGTTATTAAATGAATTCTGTATTTGTTTTCGATATATTTTCATTTTTGTCGTTTTTTTGTTATTATTAAACATTTTATTGAATACAAATCAAATTTTATTTAAAAAATACATGCATAGTATGCATATAATTGTTTTTTATTATAAAAAAAAATGGTCGGTTTGAAAGCATTTTGGTCGGTTTTATAGACAAATTTGGTCGGATAGAAAATTTTTGAGTGGCAACGCTGATAACCACGAATGGTACACCAGGTAAAAAATTGGTATAAAAGAAGTGGCTGTAATCAAATTTTGCTCAGTCGTGCGACAACAGTTGTTAAGGTAAGAGTATTATTATCGGTTGCATCCCGCTTGCAGTAATACAATTATCTGGACTTTAGTGAGACTTTGGGAAGAAGGGAATTTGGTGGCATACCGCTTTTTTCTCTGGCTTTCCAGAACTCCCTACGCTAAATTCTTGTAGTGTTCCCGTGGCATCCCACAGGCTCTTACACTTAGTAGCCTAGCTAAAGACTCTTCTCCCGCCACCACATTGGGAGCAACGTTACCGTAGCATCCCGCAGTGCATTGTCTCAATTTGCTAGCCACGTCGGCCGATTGAGGGCAGCATTCCCGTGGCATTCTGCTGTACGCAGCCTCAGTCCCCAAGCATCGGCGCTTACTGAGCGAGACTCTCCGCCATCTGTAACCTAGTGAGTGCGCTCCCCCGTCTGAGAGTGTTCAAGGTCGACAGAGGAGTATTAGCGATCAAGTGGGATCGCTGCTAGTCTATCTTCAGCTACTGCCACCGCACGTTCTGTTAGTAATTAGCGGCAAATAAAGTACGCTTTACAACGTGACGACAGGTTTCCCCGAGAATCCATCAATAATTAGTATTGTGACGGGACTACTGGACACGGCGAGTATACTCCAGCCATGAGAAAGTGTCGTCACAGTAGTGATAGTGACTTTTAATGTTATCTGGAAATGCCAATAGTATTCAACCAAACTCTCAACGTCTGATTTCGACATTTTTGGCTTCTAGGCTAAAAAAAAGACATTTACTAACAAAAGAAACCAACATTTCTTATTGCCACACAAGAGACCAGTATCTCCGAATCTAAAATGTGTTCTCTTACGCAATGGGAATCAATTAGGGTCTCTGCATATTGCATATTCTACTAAAGCAAAAGAAGGCCGTCAGCTGACAGGCTTGCCGTAACAGAGTGCACTGTCAGAAGTTCTGGCTTATACCTCCACCTGGTGGCAGCTGGTAACAGGTTCCTGTGTCTGCAAGGAGTCTGGGTAAATAAGTTTAGCAGAGAGAAGTTAACACTCTCTTATAAAAAATACCTAATCCACGGTGGAACAGCATACGCCAGGGATACCTGTCGATCTCCAGTTTTAATACAGAGTTACTCGTGCATATCTGTGTGGGTGGACATATCTTTCTCCATTACAGGGATGAATCGGGAGGCCTCACAAGGCCCGGAAAGGTTAATCTCTAAAGAAACTTCAGTTTTAGTTGGCCAGGGGAGTAATCTGAAAGAGATAAACAAGACTGCCTCGCGAGGGGTGGACGGGTAAATCTTTAAAGGTACTTCTAAGGCGTTGGACCAGGAGATGGACAATGAAACCACGCAACAGGTGGAGAGGTTCATCTCTATAGAAACTTCGGTGTTTATTAGCCAATGGAGGAATTCCGAAGCGATGGACAAGAAACCCTAGCGAGAGGTAGACGCATCAGTCTCCAAAGATACTTCGGCAGAAGAGGCTTAGACGGTAGCGCACATTATGTGTGAATGTCCAGCACTGGCTAACATAAGGCTTAGGTCCACGCGCAGACACTTGTTAAATTTTAGTGCCGTCGTGCACCTTAGCGTTAGGCAATTGCTAGTAATTAAAAAGAGACTCCGTGATGTGGAAGAAAGTCGGCAGTATGAAGTCACTATAATAGTGTACTATTATAGAGTAAAGGCTAGTGGTAGCACGAGACGTAAATGAGAGTAAGGTATTCGTAAATTACAAATCGGTTGCCCCGAAATTCGAGCAAAAAAAAAGAAGATGGTCGAAAACGGATCCATAAATTTAGCGGTCTTCTTCGATATCCCCCCTACACATTAAAAAAAAAGGAAAAGAAACGCTCTGTTTTTAGACAAAATTAATTATGTTGAAAACAACTGGCCTCAGATGTGTTCATTTAAAAATGTTCAACTTTTTTTTGGCCAACAAGGCGGTTACACAAAGTATCCCTCTTTTCTTTGTTTGTGGGATAATAGATATAAAGATCAACACTGGGTTAAAAGAAATTGGCCTACTCGGGAAGAGCTAGTTCCAAGACAACAAAAATAAAGCATATAAAACAATTTGTGAAATCCCTTAACAAAAATGGGAATTGTTTCCTTTTCCCAAAGAGTTCTGAAACTGTGCGCAGAAGAGATAAAAGCTGACATTTTTGATTGGCCACAGATAAGATCGTTAATAAAAGATAACGATTTTACGGACACTATGACAGAGTTCGTTTGGTTTGTTCAAAATTTTTGGAGAAATAAGAAAAATTCTAACTATTCCCAACACGTTGAACGACTAATGAGCCACTTTTATATGCTTGGATGTAACATGAGCATAAATCTCGTCAACCACCTAGACTATTTCTCCGTTCATCTTGGCGACAGAGCGAGCGATTCCACCAGGATCTTCGTGCAATGGAGGAACGCTACCAAGGATACTGCAACACAAACTTGATGGCTGAATATTGTTAAAGCAGGAAGAACAGCTCTCTAACTTCAAATACTGCAGGAAAATCATAAAAAATTAAGTTTTTTTTTCAAATTAACAACTTAATAAAATAGGATTAACTTCAAACATAAACTGGAGCTGATAGAGAAACTTTTATCACAGATTTTAAATCTTCACTGAAAATTAGGCTAGTATCATGTAACATAACTCAATCATCAGAAGTTCTGTTGTACAGTGTAATTTTAGGATCGATTTTTTTTCTTTACATTTTTTAATTACATTTTTTATTTAAGTAAATTACACAGAATAATGTAATCACTGGAACGGACTCAGCAGCTTCTTTAAGCTTTGTTTTAATAGGTTTTTGTCCGGCGCCTTAGGTAACCAGCCACTTCAAATGGTGGTGCAAATTATTGCAGGAAATTCCGATTGCTATAGAAATACACAATTCCTTTCGATTTGTCCTATTTCGAACTAATTTTGTTTCGTTATCGTTCCCATTATCCCCGCATTTAGCCATTTATCTCACTTTTATTATTTCGCTATGCCTTTCCATTCAAAAGGTTTCAAAATAGCAATAAAAGTTATTGACTGATTCCATCATGACCTTGAAAGTCATTCTGCCAATTTTCCCTGCTCATAATACTCGTACTTTAGACTAGAGGGATCCGATACTTTTTTTATTTACAATTGTCTCATTATATTTTATTACATATTCTCCTTATGCCTGCCTTTAACCGTTTCTTCACAGCTGATGGTGCTTGCGTGTGAAGTTGACAATATGGATTTTAATTATTTGTTTTTCGTCTGCTACAATCTACACAAATTATTTATACATTTTAGTTATCGGAGGCATCTTAACCGTGAACTTTACTTTGAAAATAGAATTTTGAAATTCAGCAACCGCAAAAAATTAAATTTGCCTCTGTGAGGTCTCAGTTACTTTAATTTAAAAAAATTACTTTGCAGGGTAATACTTTGATATATTTCAAATTTCTTTTATTTTCGTTGTCGAAATATCTGTAAAATAATTGTATATTCCTTTCAATTAAAGAAAATTTTGTGAAATAGATATGTAAGTTGTTTGTCGGAAGAAAGGGAATGATAATCGCAGAATATAAACAGAATACCCAACAATGGCATTTGAAAAAACGTGTAATCAGGTGTCATGCGTTTTTACGTACAAAATTTTAAATTAACCCAATTAAATGAAAGAGATAGCTTAATTGGAAACGATAAGATTTTTTATCTCTCTTATATAATCGCGGTAATGTTGTTGTGAGTTGTCGCGTCTAGTTAGTAGTCTATGATGATAATTATACTACATATATACGAGTTCATACATATATAAGCAAATATATAAAACGATATACATACATACATATGTATATTTTAATTGCTTTTATTTTGGCTGTGTAATTGTGAAAATTGGCGAACCAAAAGATATGGAATAAAACTTTACTTATGAGAAATTTTATAATAGTGGAATTCTCCTTTGTTTCAAAGACATTCGTCTGAAATCAACACCGGAAAAGGCCTGACAATACAGCGAGTTTCTCGATTTCATTACTGGAACCCTATGGGTGCTCCCAACTTCGTGGTTTTACTTGGAGTGCCACACATGGCGAGTTACAAAATAAACAAGAGAGAATTCATTAATATTTTACTACCGGCGAATACAAACAGAAAAGGGTTAAGTAGTTAAGCGTCTGCAGAGCATGCAATGAGAACATCGAAACGATGGAACATTTTCTCAACGACTGCCCAGCTTTCGCACAAATAAGAACCAAGTATTTCATGGTTGCCATCTCACAAGATATAACTCACATCGACTGGGGAATTCTGAGGAACTTCGCTCGGAACGGCGAGTTACTTTAATATGCAAGGGCCTTTAGGATCGTAATGGAGAGTGCATAACGGTCCGAATCAGTGTATTAAGTAGACATATGGGTAAGGTTCGGTTCTTGATCGACCGGAACCTTCGATCACAACGATTTCCTTTAACAGCTTAAGTACTTATTTTTTTAAATTAATTTAGATTAAAATTTAAAAAATTTCTCGGCTTTATCACTTAACCAAAACAAGCTTCGTAAATTTACGCTGTTGCACAAATAACAATTTTACGCGTTCCAATGAGGGTCCTTAACACTGAATGTCCATACAAGTATTTAATAATTAAAAAAAAAAACATTTTGCACAAAATATAGGCGTATTACTAGTTAAGTATGGATACACTATTTTCTTATACTGTTACTCTCCATACATCAGACGCGGATCCATCTTAAGCTTTTGGAAGGGGAGGTATTAGCGACAACTAACAATTCTTACATTTTTTTCAAGTTTTTGTATATAAATTATAAATTTTTATTGGATCCGCGCCTGCTATACATATAAACAAAAAGCAAAAGATGAAATATTGGATGTTATAATTTCAGTTGACTGTAGAAAAGAGGATTTTGGATGAGCCCAATCTTTTCTGTGACGGCTCGGCTCATTTTTGTCATGGAAAATTTCCTTTAATATATCGGCTGTCTACTGTGGCATGCGTTATATTTTACGCTATGTCAACGTTACCATCTTATTTTCGTAATTTCACTAATGAAAGAATTTACACACATATCGCACCTGTTCATCAAAAGTAACACAACTCAAAAAATTATATTTTGCACTCTTTTGAAGAAAACAGTGTATGTAATAATTTCGGAAAAAGGAAGAAGAGAAATACATTTTGTTATTTTATTGAAATATTGAGTTTCCTTTACAACGGTATATTTGTTTATAACAATAATTCCATTATATTGGCGGAATTAGTTTTTTGCCTCTACTGAAAACTTGTAAATTTTGAGTTGTGTTACTTTTGATGAACAGGAGCGATATGTATGTGTTCAATAAAATTATGCGTTTATTTTTGTTACTTTTCTCTTTCACAACTCTGAATATGGTAAAAAAGGGGCAAGAAACAAAAAAACAGCACATGTTGCGCAGAGCTATGCATATGTACATATATGTATTAATTAAAAATGATTCTAATGCAAATTGCAATTTACTTACGTGTTTGAAGATATTTGGAAAATATTTGAAGGCACTTCTTGCAAATTAGAATTAATACAGAGTAGATCTGCAGCTGTTGCAGTTTTCCATTTTACTAGATCCAAATCGGCTTCATCGATTTCACTTTGACCCCACTGTCGTAATTGCGAAAATTGCTCACCTAGAAGGCGAACGGTGGAAATAATTATTAAATTTGATTCATGTACGCGTGTATTTTAACAGCTGATGGATAGTCCTACGAAGAAATCTGCCAATACAAAAGCAAGAACTTAACAGCCCTGCTATGCAAAGTAACAAATTATGTGAAATGAATTTATAAAATTTGATCAAATTAACACGGCCCTTTAAACTATTGTTAAGCAACCCAGTATGCAAAAATAACTATTGCCGCAGTACAATAAACCTACTTTAGAATTACATTTTTAGCAATATTTTCTCAGAAATTCACAGTATTTTACTCGTTATAAATTTTATTTTATATTCTCCGTTTTCATTTTTGCATCTTCCCTTAATTTTATTCATCATTTACATTTGTTTTACTTCTTTGTAAAAGCTCAAAACCAATATAAATCACTTTTATTTACGAATTCGACTACCCGGTTGCAATTTATGATAATAATGCTCTCCAGTATATTTGGATCGCTCACAATTAGAATAACAGCAAGCAATTTCCAATTCGTCTGTATCGCACAGCAACATAAACTATGTGTTGTTTTTGTAATTGCTGTAAAACAGCGCCGCCGTTCTGAAATAATCTCTCTTTTGAACGAACTAGTTCGGGAGTGACGCAACTTTTTTACTTGTGGTTTCTTCACGCTTAACCTTAACCTTAAAGGTTGCACTAAAAATCAAGGTAACATAATGCATCAAAAAGTTTATTTGTATGAGCGGAAGAGATTTACATGACATCGAAGACGAAGTAGTAGATTCGATTTGATATCTTTCTCATGACAAAAATTAATTTTTCTTTTATTTACAATTTGCACCACGTTCATTTTTTAGTCTTATTCTTCTTTTTTGTTTGTTTTGCTTTCGAATTCAAATGTAATTTTTTTTCTTATACAGCGTAGTGTTTTTTAGTACAATAGTCGTTGCAATACTAAGTACTACTAGATTTTAAGTAGTTTTTGTTAAAATCCAGACCCGAAGTGTAATGTAAATGCACTATTAAGAATAAGTTCCAACACCTTTCTTTAAAAGTTTTCTATATTTTTAAAAAAAAACTTACCAATGATGCACTGAAATGTTGGACCCACAGTTGCATTTCTGACAGGAGTTTCCGAAATACCTCCAACAATTAAGTCAATATCACGCCAGCTCGAATAAGAAAGTTTTAATTTATTTAGATCCTAAAATAAAAACATTAGTTCCATTTAACGCATCTAGGAAACGTTTTTAGTATTTCTATTGAAATTAAATTTTCTACCGAAAGAAATCAAGAATCCTTAACTTACCTCGGTCACAATGAAACGCTGCAAGTCCTTCCAAGTATTTATTTTAATATTATTGCATATTTCTAAGTATTTAAAATATGGATGCAATCCATGATCACGACCTCGCTGGATATCAAAAGCTAAGAGATCGGAATGTGTTGGTCGTTTGTTATTCGCTATATCAGAAATCAGCTATATATAGCAACGAAAGAAAACAATTAAATAGCATTCGAGCATGAATAAATTTGTTCAGACAAGTAAAAAGTAAAGGCCAGGCCTTTCGTTTACTTACACTTTCCACATATCTTGCATCTAATTTCATTGCACGCTGCATTAAAAGTGAATATAAAATTTGGTCCAATTTTATCGAGGTATATTCAAAACTTGGGGCATAAATTTCGTCTTTCAGAATGAAGATACTTGTATCAATCTTATTTAAACTGCAAGTAGTCAAGTAATTTATAAGAATTCGAACACGAAGTGAGGAACTATTAAATATGTCTATATTTTGCAAAGTTATTCTAAAATATCTCAAAGTTACGTGGTTAATATGAATATTTATAAATTTTCAAATCAATTTTAAACATGCCCATAACTTAAACGCACAGCCCTCCTTATTAAGTGCATCTTTATGAAGTTATTCTAGTGAACCTAAATTAAGTCTCTATATAAACGGTTCGTAATAGTTCCAAGTAGATTTATGTGTAATTCATTTGGAAAACTAAATCATAAAAGGCATACAATCGACAACCTGCAACAAGCTGTTTAAAAGAACTTACATCTTATGCTGGGAACACAACTGGGACATACGATGAATTTCGTCCACCACGACGTATACGTCGGTAAAAATTCGTTGTGTAAAATCGTCGTATGAAGCACAATAACGACGAAAAAATAACAGCTGTTATCTATAAAATATATATGGGTGAACATATCAAAAATAATAGTTAAAAAATTAAACACTAACAAAAACACAGCCAAAAAGTAATTTTATAGTTAACTATTATTTTGTAAACTTATTTTAAATCCTATAAAACAAAATTAATTATTATTAAAAAAAAAATTTTTATTTACTAAAATACTTGGAAACTAAAACCAAACATGGCCACATTGTACTGTTTTGTTCGTCGTTTGCATTAAGTGCAACATGAACATGAGGTAAATGTGCATACTACTCAACCTACTTTATCTTGCAAAAAATTGGGAAATTAAGCCGACACTTATCTTTGGTGTTTTGCACCAATAGAAATAAGATTTGAATACTTATTGTAAATTTCTAAGTTAAAAAAAGTTAAAAAAGTTTTTTTAGCTACAATTAAATTATACTTTTTGTGAAAATTTCGGCTCTCTTTCCGCCACGGTTTCCTAGATATTTATCTTAGGACCACTTTAATTTAGTTTGCAAATCAAAAATAAAAATAGAAAAAAGATCGCGTCTATTTTATATTAACGAGCTAGAAAATATTTTTTTTTTATAAACAAATAAATAAACGTAAGTCGTTGTCACTATGCATCCTTAAAAATCAATTTCATATGTCAAAAATAGTCGGTTTTCGCTTTTGCTCTGCCATATTTTCAAAAGGATTAATTCTATTTTACGAAGAAGTTGTAATAACGACAACAGTTAAAGGTGACTTTATGCCTCACTTTAGCTAAAGGTAAAGTTTTAGACTTAAGAATCGAGTTTCTCGATATTTTGACGTGATACAGTAAATCGCCGAGACAAAATATTTTACTGAAGAAGTTAAGTTTTGGACACGAGCAGTTCAAAAAAATCGTGAAAACAAATAATTTCAATATTGCAGGGCCTGCCGAAACATGTTCACTTTATCACACTTAGTTTGATACTGAAACAGCATCAACTAAAGAAGTAACATTAACAATAGAGACTTGCTTTCAATTCTAGCGAAGAGCTGGCTAAAGCAAAAATAAAAGTTACAGTGGGACAAACTTCGTTCCAACCCAACAGAAAAATGATCGAAAAATATGAATATTACGAGAAGCTCTTGTATTCAATTCATTCATCACTAGATGGGTTAAATAGATGATGTTTGCAATAGACACAGTAGAGTCATAGGGAATCCTGATGACGTATGCAGCGACACAGAAAATCCAGGTATTCTATATTCTGCTACTGTTCGAAACTCAACATATTAATAATAATATTTTCAGAATCTTTCGGAATTTATTTTAGGCGCACTCAAAAATCTGATTTTGTTGCACTGTGTAATATAAACTTATACATTATAACGTACCTATCATCTCTGTAAGATTCATTTTCTATGCGAGTGGCATAGTTATGCAGCTCGTTCGGCATCATCGAGAGGTAGAATCTTGATGCGGCCACAGCATATTCATTGGATATTTGAGAAAGCGAAACATCTTTAGCAGCATCCTTAAATGTTCCTCCTTCAATCCTCTTAATATCGTTTGCCAAAGAAGTACCTAATATGATTGGCAACCATTCATTAAACACAATTTGTTTATATATGTATACATTGATAGATCTGGCCTTTTGAAAAAGTTGATCATCTTGCCAATCTGGGTGTTGGAGTAATAACTGTTTGGCAATACGATTGTGATTACGCATCATAATCGTATGGACTATAATGGCAAAAGGATTGCTATTAACACGCGAATCACCAGCCATAAAACAAGTTGAATTTGCCCCATATTCTGCGGCCAAAGAACAAAACCAATTAGTGTCCTCTTCTGCTAAAGGTAATAACGAATCTTGTAGAGATCCTAAGCCAGTCGATTTAAGAAGTCCCTTTTGGTGCAAACGCATGCGATGGTGGGTTTTTTCGGTAAACCCATATAATTGTGACAAGTCAAGTTTCGCTGTAGCCTGATTGAGCTAGAATTGAAGCCACTTTCAAATTGACATATTGGATATTTTGTGTGCTAATTACAACTCACCTGTTCTGGAGCCGCAAAAGTACATTTGTTTCCAACTGACAAAGCACTACGTACGTAGTTCAAACATGTATCAGGTCCATATCGATTTACAAGATCCTTGCTTATCAATGGCTCACATGCAGGATGGTGATGGCGAGGTAAAAGTTTATAGTTTTGTAAGTTACAACACTCTATTGGCGATCCATCACCTGTGGTACAAAAGTCACATTAAAATAAATGAAAATTGATACCAACGTTTTAAGGAAATTTTTAATATTTATATTCTAAAGTTAAGAAAGACAAAAATATGTAAACGTTTTTAAAATATTATTTGTTCTGCCATCTTTTTAAATAACTATTTCTCATTTTATTTCGTTGGTTACATTTATATATATGAAGAAGATTTCTGAACAAAAGCAAAGCCTCGAGTTTGAAATCAAAAGTTATACAAATAATTTAAGCCACTCGTTGGAATTTGTACATATAGCTTTCCTATTAAGGAGTGGAAACCGATCTATTAAATACACATGAAAAATTGATTCGTGTTGCTCCTATTCGGTTGCGTCATATTTCCGCCGGTCCATATTGACCATCCAAGGGGAGGCCGTAGTGTAAAGCCACTTTATTAGTTATTTTACTTTGCTGACGACTTTGTGCTATAGAGTAATGGCGGGGAGGAGCTAGTGCAAGCCTTAAGGCCCAACTATAATATTCTGAAGGTAGCTTAAGCTAATGTCAAAGATTAAACGAAAAGCCTGTCAAATGCTTAAGCAAATTATTGAAGACTTTTAGGTGGCTACAATGTACTTACATGAGCCTGGAAACTATACTGCCACTGTTGCACATTTGTTTTATTCGTACTTTTGCAAAAACATATTTTATTTCAGAATAAATAGAAATCGTTAACAAAAAGGTGTTGAATAAATATATTGCTACGTTTATTACCACAATAAACGTTATTTTGAAGGGTTCGTTTAATTGTAAAAATTAAAATACACACTTTTTTTGATTTTATCAGTACACAGTTTTATTCGGTACTTAACACTCTTATATACAACTCTTAAAGTGGGGTTCAGACGATGATATTTTTCATCGGTAAAATGAGAGTAAAAATATGATGAAATTTCATCGGTATTTAAAAAAATTTGAGTAAAATCATACGACAGATTTTTTTTTCGTTTACATGATTGGTAAAATACCAAAACATATGGTGCGTGCACACACACATATATATGTTGCTATTTGTTTACATAAAAATCAAGCATGTGAAAGTTTACGCCAAACAATATTCTTCTAGTGTTGTACAGTTAATATTGAAATAGATAAGCTTTTTTATATGCAGACGCGTATACATACATGCATATGTAATACAAGTTAAATTTTACATACGTTTTTAATAATATCTTTGAACGAAAAATTAAAATTTTTCTTTATATATAGTGCAATTCATTAGATCTAGTTTTACATCCCTGAAAAATTCTCTCCTGATCAAATGGTGTGTGATGGTTTTTGAAATTTTTCACAAAACAAAGAGAGCCGTACGACTGTCAAATTTCCATCTTAAAGAGTGATTTAGACTATGTGACTTGTCGTACGATTACTCAATTTTTTGTGTAGAAGAGCACGGATGGGATCATGTAAATCCAATATGTAATGAAGTCGTACGTAATTGAGAGAAAATACCGATGAAAATTTGACAGTCGTACGGCTCTCTTTGTTTTTTGAAAAATTTCAAAAACCATCACACACTATTTGATCAGGAGAGAATTTTTCAGGGATGCAAAACTAGATCTAATGAATTGCACTATATATAAAGAAACATTTTAATTTTTCGTTCCAAGATATTATTAAAAACGTATGTAAACTTTAACTTGTATTACACATGTATGTATATGCGTCTGCATATAAAAAAGCTTATCTATTTCAATATTAACTGTACAACACTAGAAGAATATTGTTTGGCGTAAACTGTACATGCCTGATTTTTATGTAAACAAATAGCAACATATATGTGTGTGTGTGCACGCACCATATGTTTTGGTATTTTACCAATCATGTAAACGAAAAAAAATCTGTCGTATGATTTTACTCTAATTTTTTTAAATACCGATGAAATTTCGTCATATTTTTACTCTCATTTTACCGATGAAAAATATCATCGTCTAAACCCCACTTTAGTACTAATTGACACTGTACACTTAACACTTATTTTGTATACACAGATGTTCACTCAATGAAATCTCAAAGTCAACTATGTCTTCTGCGGTGGACGGCGCCTCTTTATATAGATCACGACCGCTTCTTGAAATGTCCCGAAAATACGCGAAATTGCGCAGCAGATATTTCAGTTGCTGGCTTAGAACTCTTGTATATGTGTTTGTGTGTGTGAGTGTATCTTTTGTTTACTTTTTTCTTGCTGTAGAAATTGTTTTTTTTGAATCGCGGTTGGGGGAATTTCTGCTACGCAATTTCTTTTTGCTTTATGTTTATGTTATTGCGTATTTGTACAATAGGTCGTTTCACACAATTTGACTATTACTTTGTAACAATATTTTATATATTTAATACCATTCATATACAAATTAATAATTATTGTTATTAGTTTTAAGAAATTTTCGAACAAAAAAATACAACATTTTTGGTGCTTGTGTAATTTTGGCCAAAAGTACTAAAAACTGCAGCGGTGTGCATCACTCAACTTATAAACAATAAACATTTTTTGCATTTTTGTGCTACTTTTTTCCATGCTCGTTCCTTTGAATTGCGATTATAATAAAATGCGTCTCTTTTTTGATACAAACAATCTTTTTTCTATTAAATTTCGAAAAAAAAATTGTTCACTTTCGTCCTCCATTGCAGTTTGTTTGTTAATGTATCTATAATACAATCAGCTGTTTTCGTACGGAATGTGCGATCAGTTTCGTACTTTGACAGTTGACGAAACTTAACGAAAAGTGTTGTTAAGTACATTATAGTTTGCCACATATGATTTATATGTAATTGCACAGTTGCTTAAGCCAGCTTATGCATATTATAGTTGTGCCTTTAGGGCTAAAGCCATCATGTGCTTAGTAATCAACGCGCTAATTTCTTAAGATGCAGCACCCTCCCATCTTAATTCGAATTAATAAAAATTATTTTTAAAAAAGTTCGTTTGGCTCCCACCAGCACAACGTCACGTTAAGATACTAATTCAGAAATAATGAATTAATTTACTTGGCTTCCTGAATAACCAAACCCCGAGGAAATAAAAGAGTATATTATGTGGCCTTGCGGCAAATACAAATACTCTACATAGAAACGTCTAGCCGCAACCCCATAAAAGATGTAAAATATTGGATCGAATGTAAAATTCAGCAAACTAAAATAAAAATATTACAAAATTTAAAAAAAAATGTAATTCCTGCAAACCCTAAAATTTTATTCAAAAAAAAATAGGAATCTCGCAAAATCTTGAATCTCGAAAATACTAAAAAAAAATCAAAATTGTATAAAAATGAATGAAAAACAAAATTCGATTTTTTGAATTAAAAAAAAAACAAATAAAAATTTGATATATAAACTTAATTCTTGCTTTATTTTAAAGCTTGGACAATGCAGTTATATTTAGGGTAAGAACTGAAATATCTGCAGATAATGTTTTAGTTTTCTTAAAAAAAGTTGTAAAAAATATATGAAGCTGTGCCGAATGTTATATACCCTACACAATAGTATGAACTATTAAAAATTTACTAGAGATTTACCCCGGTGTAAAAGATTGTTTGCGATATTTGATTTTGGCCTCCGATTTTAGTCGTATTATTTTACTTTCAACCTTTCGACTTACAATAAGCATTCCTTTTCTCTGAATTCTTATCAATTTTTGAATATTTCTCGATTTTTTGGTAAATTTTAAAATTTTTTATAATTGATCAAATTTTGAGTTTTTCAGCCATTGGATGTATTTTTTTTTTAATTTTAAAATTTGCTGGTTTGTTTCTGGTTATTTATTTGTGAAAATTTTTTGAATTTTTTGAACATATACATATGTTAATCAGTTTTGTTAAAATTGTGAGGTTTTCATAAAATACTCATTTTTTGCTGCTATTCGATTTTGTGGTGAATTTTCGAAGTTTTGGTGAAAATAAAATTTTATTGAATTTTTTTTTAAATTTAACCAATTTCAGACAATAGTTAGTTATATAGGTTTTGTGAAGAATTTTTAAAGTTTAGGGAATTTCTAAATTGTGATAAAAATTCCAGTTTTATTGATTTTAAAATTTGTTTGAACATTTTAAATATTTTGGTGAACTTTTAAATTTTTTATGAATTTCTGATTTGTGTTGAAATTAGAGATTTATGGTAAATTTGCAAATTTTTGGTGAAATATAAATTTTGAAAAACTTTTGAATTTTTCACAATTGTTTTCTTCAGCTTCGGTTTAATTTAAATTTAGATTTTTAATTTAAAATTATTGTACTTTGGTTTCGTGGTGAATTTTCGGATTTTGGTAAATTTCTAAATTCTGGTACAATTTATTTTTTTAATTGCCATTTTTGTTACAACTTATAATTTGTATGATTTTTAAATATCTTGGCGACTTTTTAAATTTTTTGGGAATTCACCACTTGTGCTGAATTTTGTTGTTGTTGAACACCAATTTTGTTAATATTTCGGATTTTTCATAAAATATTGATTTTTTTAAAGTTATTTTTTTTTCTTTTCGGAGAAATTACAAAATTATGGTGAGTATTCAAAGTTTGTTGAATTTAGTTTTTTTGTAAAAAGTCGGTTTTTCATTGAATTTCGATTTTTTTTACAAAAAAATGTTTTCCCGTTTTTCAATTTTGTGGTAAATTTTAGTTTTTTTTGTTAGTTTTTTTTGTATTTTGTTTTAATTTTTTAATTTGCTCCAACATTTAGGTCCGTAGATTATCTGGGGGCATCGGGATAATAATTTCTGAACAGGGACTTTATAACAAATTTGATAAGGATTCAGAATATGCTAATTTTGTGGTCTTGTGTATAAGGTTTTCCCCACAAGAGTAAAAATACCAATCTCGGGAATTCGTAGACCTATATGGCTAATTTTAAGTAGCGAAAATTATTCAACCTAACTCATAACGAGTGGTCCGAGTTTCAATATATCCTAGGTTGTTTAGTAGTGCTTTAAGAAAGCTAATTTCAACATCGAACAGACGGACACCGTTAAATGAACTTCCCTGCCTATGAAGATCAAGAATACAAACATAATATAAATTCTTTTATACAAATCCATTGTAAAACCAATCGTGACATATGGCATTGAGCTGTGGGGTACTGCTTGTGCATCAAACATTTATAAGTTATAAAGAAGACAGTCTAGGATTTCACGATTTATCGTTTGCGCCCCTTGTTATATAAGTTCCCATAAACCAGGAAAACCCACGTCCAAGTGC
The DNA here is from genome assembly GCA_963932375.1 of Phania funesta. NCBI lineage: Eukaryota > Metazoa > Arthropoda > Insecta > Diptera > Tachinidae > Phania > Phania funesta. Next base: position 64,535,991 of record OZ010652.1, read on the forward strand.
GTAAGCAAATTTGTGGTTCATGCCAACAGTCTAGCGTGCGATTTACAGCAATTTCATGGGCACCAGGGGTTGAAAAAACCAGACGCATTAAGCCTGGCGTGGCGCAACCGATTTATAGAAAGTATATTCAGTTTTGAATACAAGAAATTAGTTATTACATTGGTAATAAATATTATTTTAGAGATAAGGTTTGAATACTTGTTGTAATTTTCTTTTAGAAAGATAAAACAAAATAAAAATTAAAATAAATAACAAAATTTTGTCCTCCTAGATTGTTAGAATATCTCACTGCATTGGTCAAATAATATTCTGAACACAATAATGAAAACACCTCCGAATTTTAAAATGTATAGAAGAATTTTCTTTCAAAGAATACAATTAAATATTGAAATATTTTCAATGAAGAATTTCTAAAAATATAAAAGGAATTGAAAACAGAAATATTAAAATCTTACTTACTCATTGTGGTGACAACAGGTTTATTTAAGTCATAGGCCACAAATTCTGACCATTGAACTACAGCGAGATTTCTTTGGTATTCGTCTAAAAAATCGTTGCGATCTTTCACTGGACTTCCGCCAAGTGTCCGGCTTATTGCAAGCGGTTGAGGCAAACTATTAGAAAACATCTGTTTAAAAAATTTAAAAAACAATTATTCGTAGGATGTAAGTTACAGGGATATTTTCATGTACCTTATAAAATCCGTCCTTGTAATGGCGTGGTAACAGACGCCTTAATGGATAATGACCATTGCCACGATCTTTTACAATATTGTGACATTCTTGTGCCAGCTCACTGCCTTCGGGAAGTTCTATGTCACTCAATAGAGCTGCACAATGCTCCCCGGAAATACCTTGTGGAGCACATATGGTATTGTAAATATATAAGCTGGATTTCAATATTTCATCTGCCAGTTCACTATCTTTTTGTGCTTCCAGACTTGGAAGAGTGTCCAAAAGCTGAACGTGAGATATTGTGCCATTCTTAACCACAATATTCGATGCAATAAGATTTGTTTCCAAGCTAAAGAAAATAAATATTTCCAACCAATTATTAACATACGTGTGTAATTTGCAGTGCTTTGAGAATCCAACCTTTTCTCTTGTTTATTTGAGTCGCTGCCTCGTTTTGTGAACTCCAACCATTCGGATGCACTTATCGAATGAATAGTTCGAAACTCCAATTTACTCACAACTATAGGATCTAAAAATAAATAAAATATCATATCATTTTATGTTAGTGTTATCAAAATATTTATTATTGTTATTTCTGCTCTTCCGGCTAAACATAATATTGATTTGCGATATCGATTGTTCGAAGTTCCGGTATTAATTCGTACTTCAAATGTGATATTTGGAGAGTGTTAAAGGCGAAAAATTGCGTGAAAATAAACAGCATCCGTCTCATTGGGCTTTGAGCCCTTTGAGTAGTGGTACAGTGAAGTAAATTTAAAACTATTTGTAATTTAAAGTCATCGGTAGAGCATTCAAAAATTAAGACCAATTTCCCTTAAGACCAATTTCTTCATTCGTCAATTGACCATCATACAAATTATGTGTAAATATGTTACCAACATTTTAAAGTGGATTACTGAGTTTTCTATGTTGAATGTTAAGAAATCTTTAGCATTTAGCAATAGAAACTGACTTCAGGAACGCATATTGCTTTGTAGTAATACATTGCAACATATTCATATGTGCAAATTTTGCATCAATATGGCACAGAAAAAGTAAACTACGCATCTAAACAAAATAAATTCCAAATCGTACACGAAGTATTAGAAAAGTAACTTCACAATGTATCAACACCGCATTAATACTATATTAGAACATTGTAAATATACGTTAAGAAAGACAGCTGGAATTATAAGTCTGAGAATAGAATATAATGAAAAAATAGTTTCTTTCGATGTAGTATCTATAAATGATGAAGAGATAAATTTAATAAAGGAATTCTCTAAAGTGGTGAAGGGCTTATTTTTACGTATTTTAAAATGCTGTATAGGGAACAATAGATATTTGCAAGAGGAAGATGTTCCGACATAGTAATGGAGAAGTTACCGGACATCTATATTGGGATGATCTGTTTTGCATTATTTCTGAAATGACATCGATAATGTTTTGGAAACATTAATTTCCTTTAGTAATGACATAAAATTTACGTAAGAAATTTTATTATAAACTACCTTTATAATAAGACCAGAGCAAAAATTTAATAATGATTTTTTTAGGATTTAATTTTTATTTTATTAAAGCTTTCTAAAAGAAAATTACAACAAGTATTCAAATCTTATCTCGAAAATAATATTTATTACCAATGTAGAGTGTTGGGATGGAGCACTAGCTTGTTACATACTTCGACTTGTATGTTTTTGCTTCTTTCAGGATAGTGGGAACTAGAGGTCTGCATCGAGTATGTTTTTGTTGTACATGAGAAGTTCTTTTTCTTTTCAAATAGAGTACCTACTTTTTCTTTCTCTCAGAAAACAAGCAGAGAAGAGAATTGAAGGGTTATTTGTCAAATACCAACAATAAGGTAGCCGCAGAAAAATATGATCCTAAAAAAATGTTCATACAAAAATAGGAACATAAAAATTTGGGAACATGAAAAGAAGAGTACCGCAAAAACGATGTTCCTAGTTTGCGGAACAATGAGTATATGCGTAGCATTTAAACACATACATATGTATTACCATAAATATGTAAATACATACATTTGTATGTACATCCATAACAAATATTTAGCTAAAAAAAAATGATTTTGGCAGCCATTAGATTACTTTCGCTGTCGGTTTTTAAGGAGTTTTGAGGTTTTTCCTATATGTGACTTTTTAAACATTGATGGGTGTGTATTTATTTACAGATAATGAAAGGTGTAAAAACCCAGGATTCAAAATAAATGAGTTTATAACATCTTTTTTTGTACGCTAGCTGTTACATAAAGACAAAAACAATTTTTTTTAAGATGAGTAGTTCTGGTAAAACCAAATTTATTTCATACATACACAGAAATATCAATTAACATTCTAAAATGAAAACAATGTACATACATATGTGCATAAAATAGATTTTGAACTTTTTATTTATTGTATTTAACAAAGACAATTAAAACTGCATAAAACATCTTAAAACGTATAAAGTTCATTATAATCTCCGAAATAATTTTTTTTTTATGCCATCAGTGTTTTTAATATGAAAAATTAAATTCAATTTCACATAAAAATAAAACACTTAAATAAGGTACTTATAACTAATAGAAATATTTTTAAAGTAAGAGATCAGTAATAAGAAATTTATAAAAGAAAACCCAATAGTCACAAAAAAATTAAATTCAATTACTTACATACATACGAGTACTACGAAAGAATAATAAAACAAATAATGTATACTAGTTTATATTGTTAGATACACTTCATATTGAATTCTCTTTGTCGAACTGAACGTTCAACATTTTCTTCATGTAGTACTTGAGTACATGCAGTACATGTGAAGTTTTGAGCTCGTATCATGTTCATAAAACGAACAAAGCCGAGTACATATGAACAACATGCACTTCGTACGCGGTACCTGAAAAAAGAAGAACATGTAAACGTAATGTTTCGTCAATTTTGTTGTTCTCAAAATTGAGTACTTTATTTTGCTCTGATACTACACGTACTTCGAGTACCTGTTCATGCTTTGCCGTTTCTCGTGTACTTCACGTATACAAATGTAATTGTGCAGACCTCTAGTGGGAACTTCTAGATCTCTATGGATATCTTCCTTTCTTATGTACCAGGGGGCGCAAACGATAAGTAGTAAAATCCTACTCTGTCTTCTTTATAACTTATAAATGTTTGATGCACAAGCAGTACCCCGCAGCTGAATGCCATATGTCACGATTGGTTTTACAATGGATTTGTATAAAATAACTGTGTATTCCAGTGTAGACAATTAGTTCTCAGTTTTATTGTCGTTATTATACCCTTCACAAAAATGAAAAGCGTATATATGTATAAGTCCTGTCATTCTGTTTGTAATTTCTACAATATTAATTTTCGATCCAACAAAGTATATACACTTGTGGACGTACAATTAACTTATTCATGCGTTATAATTCTTTAAAATGTAAAAATATTTTTGAGTGGTCAAATTATTAAGATATTTTAACTATAAAAGGTAAATATTTAATTTTGAATTTGTTATGGGTAGGGACTAAAGTTTGTTGTTATAAGTAAAATATTTAAGTACCTTTTTCCTTTTTTCGAAATTTAAAATTCACCATAAAACCGAAAAACTGCAATAACAGAAATTTACTACGGTGAATTCCAAAAAAAAAAAAAAACACAAAAACTAAAAATTTGCCAAAATATTTAAGATTCATAAATATTATAAATTTTATCAAAAATCTTATTTAATCTGAAAAATTGAAGAAAACAAACTTTTACCATAATTTGGATATTTACCACAACACAAAACAAGAGTTCAAAATTTTTAAATTAGAAAAATATCATCTTCCAAACAATCAAAATTTTACAAAAACTGTAACTGCACCAAAAAAATCGAAATTTTGCTGAAACTCCAAATTCATGTTTATAAAGACTCGAAAGTTTACCCAAAAAACACGGAAAAAGCTGATTCACTAAAAAGCCAAAAATTCACAAAAAATTGTATTTTACAAAATTTTAAGAAAATCTATATTAAAACAAATATATCAACTTAAAAAAATGTAATTTCTTCAGTAAAAACTTGAAAAATTATAAATTTTACTAAAAGTATAAATTAATCTGAAGATATAAAAATTCACCGAAATTCGAAACTTAACCACAAATCCAAAAAATGTATTTTTTTAATTTTATTTTATTGAATCTTTCTACTAAAAGAAATTTATAGTAAGTATTCAAATCTTATTTCTAAATTATTATTTACTAGTTATTACTAATGTAATAACTAATTATTTGTATTCAAATTTCAATAAACCATCTCCTGTTGTGTAAAAAGAGCCGCCTCGCCAGGCTCAACGTGTGAGTTTTTTTAGTCTCTGGTGCCCATCAAATTGCAATAAATTGCGTGCAAAACTGGATGTTTGATGCACAGGCAAGACCCCACAGCTGAATACCATATGAACATATTGGTTTTATAACGGATATGTATATAAGTACTTTATACTCCAAAGCCAAAGTTGAGTTAGGACTTATTAGCCAATGCAGTTAATTTGTTCGAAGTTTTATGGTCGTTATTTTTGCGTCAATGTGACTGGACCAAGTTAGGCGTCGATCTAGGTGGATACCTAAATATTTGACGTGCGTTTCCGCTGGAAACGTGGTATTTGTTATTTCCGGGGTTCGGGATCATAACAATTTCAGACATCTTCCGAGAGCATGATTAGAAGCCGACGCGCAACGGCGTTATATATGTAAAGTAAAGTTCTCACAGGTGAATTTGGTAAGTTTTTTATCATTGATCTTGTAATTCGGTCAGATCCGGATTATAAATTACGAAATTGGCAAAATTTTCAATTAAGCAAAAGTTCAAAAATCTAACATAAGTAGAAAAACTGGAATAAAACAATTTAATTGCTGCAAAATATATATTTAACAAAAAAAAAGCGAAATTTTACAAAAAATATCACAAGAACCGAAATTTCCCAATTCAGCAAAATGCTGAGAATTCCAAAAATGAAATTTTTTAAAACTTCAAAACAGAATAAATCGGAAATCACAAAAAAATATAAAAATTTATCAACTAATAAAAAAATGTCCACAAAATTTTAAAAGAAATACAAATGGAAATTTCAACATAATCTAGGAATTCACTAAACGAAACTATAGTCTAAAAATGTTTAAATTACCAAAATATCAACATTTTCCATAATAGCAAAGTTTTAAGAAAACCGAAATTGCACCAAAAAATTACAAATAATTTAAAATTAAGCAAAATTTTATATTTAGCAAAATTTCGAAAATTCACCACAAAATCGAAAAACTAGAATAAAACAAATAAATTCCAAAAACACCACAAAATCCAAATTCACCAAATTTTAAATTTTCAAAACTAAATTTCAATTTCACCAACATTTTTGCAGTTTAACCAAAAATTAGCAAAAAACCAATATTTTATAAAAAAAAAACGTTACAATTTTAACCAAACCAATGTTACACACAAGTTTCAAAAGAGCTAATTATTAAGTTTTTTTTTTTAATTTCTAGGCATGAGTTCATTTTTCTTTCTATTCAGAAAGAAAATTATTTATTTAATATGGACAACCTTGAAAACAGTAAAATTTTTTAATTTTATTAGAAAGTTGAATCAAATGCATTTTCTATGCCGCTACACATGTTATCAACATTCTTGGTGTCTTATCTACAACTTGTGTGTCTAAACATCTTCTATTTATATCAAGATTTAAGACAAATGGAATACGAGAATCAGTTATTTCTCAATTTTTGAATTTTTCATATTATAGTCTTTTTCCTTTTTGGTTGAGAATGAAGTTTTACAATACTCTAACTTTTTCTGTTATTGAATTCTAGGTTACCATATGCAATTTGCTTTTAGCCAACCATTGCTTGGCAATGAAAGTATTGTATGTATTAAATAAATAATTCTCTTTCTGAATAGAAAGAAAAATGAACTCATGCCTAGAAATTAAAAATTACTTAATAATTAATAATATTGTAGTTCGTCAAAAAACAATAAAAGTTCCAAAAGAACTATATCTTACAAAAAACATTTTTTTCATAAACAAGTAACTAAAAACAAACTTCACAAAATTTTGAAATTTAAATTTGATCAAATATTGAACATTTTAGAATTCACCAAAACATCGAGAAATAATCAAAAATTGATAAGCATTCAGAGAAAAGAGAAACACCGATAGAAAATGCTTATATTAAATCGAAAGATCAGTTTAAATATAAAATAATACGATTAAAACCGGAGGCCAAAATCAAATATCGCAAACAATCGTTTGCACCGGGGTAAATCTCTAGTACATTTATATTAATTTATACTCTTGTGTAGGGTATATAAGATTCGGCACAGTCGAATATAGCTCTCTTACTTGTTTTTGCATAAGTTAGGCGTCGATCTAGGTGGATACCCAAATACATACTTAACGTGACTTTCCGCTAGAATAGTGTTATTTGTTATTGTTACTTGTGGACAGTTTTGTCTTCTCAGGGAAGAAGCACATTTTGATGGATTAAACTTTATTCTTCGCTGCTTCTAGCTTCTGCAAATCGATGGTCTATGATAATGTTTTGCTCGGTAAGATAAGGTTTTAAAGATGAAACGAATACTTTTTCGAACAACTTTGATAAATTTGACAGCATGGATAATGTAAATTTGGCAATCACGTAAAACAAAAGAGTTGTAGAAGTTGTTAGGATAGATAGGAAGAGGAAACGGTATTTCATCTCCTGTGCCACTACGACATACTTATCTCGGGCGGAGGTGCGTCGGCACCCTTTCCAAATCATCGGAGGTAAAAATGCGGAAGATTTATTCCTTCATAAATTGGCTCCGCACCGGCATATATATAGTTTAACCCATCGCTGTTGTCAACCATTCTATCTCTCGCTCTCTCTCTCTCTCACACACAAAGGGCCCGGATATTCGGACGCATGTGGTCCTGCGGCCTCTCAACCTAATCAAAGGATAAGTTTTTTTTTTTTAAATGCTAAAATCTCCACAGGACTCTTTCAAGGTAGTGTACTAGGGCCTCTATTTTATATCATCTATGCAGCGGTTATTCCAAGAAGCCTAAATACATCTACGTCAACGCTTGCAGACGACACTGCATTTATAAGAGTTAACCAAGATCCGAGGGTATCATTCGAGTAACTTCAGTCTCGCAATAACGAGCTAGAGCATTATAAAGACAATATGGTCATATGAGATTTAGCTGTGGGATACTGTTTGTGCATCAAACAACCAGAAGCTACAAGGTAGATCATCCGCGTCCATCCCAACACTCTATCGCGCGATATACTGCAATTTCATGGGCACCAGAGATTGAAAAAACAGAAGCAATGAGCCTGGAGAGACAGATTTCCTAACCATTTAGCAGAGAGTTTATTAAGATTTGAATACAATAAATTAATTATTACATTGGCAATAACTAATAAATAACATTGTAGCGATAAGATTTAAATACTTATTGTAAATTGTTTCAAAAAGATTCAATAAAATATAATTAAAGTTAAAAAAAGAAAATCCTAAGGTCAGCACAATCAACTTCATGTGACATTTCTTCACCAGTAGACGTTAAGTGAATTGCTTAAAAATCGCATAAACTCTCTACGGTAGCCAAATTTTACATATTTATGTTAAGTGGTAAATATATATCCAATTACATTACTTTTTCCATTTATTGTTTGTTTTCTCCTATGTACCCTACACAGAAGGTAAATACTTTTTTATTGCGTTTTTGAAAGACTCGGTCTGATATTCAAAATGAAGAAAAGAGTTGGTTTATTTTTATTATAAATTTTAGGTTTTTCATTCGTATGTTTTTTGGTGCTGGGCTGTACTAGCAAAGATATATCCTGTAAAATCTTGCAGATACATAACCATTGAACTGCCATTTACTCTCTCAAATTGTACTCTCATTTACTAGATCTAGGATAAACGAATGCAATCCAGTCAAGGTACCGATAAGACTTGTAAAACGTTTGAGTAAACTAGCGGACTGACTTGTTTGGCTGCTGAAAACAAATAACCGTTCTTCTGGCATTGATCACAGAAGGTGTGTTAAAACCACAGCTATCCACAGACGAGGTATTTCCCCGAATTCCATTAAGCAAAGCCGTTTACAATTTTTACTCCATAAGTTTACACGATTTCTCCATACATACATATGTATGTACGAGTATGTCATTGCAATAAATTATGTTTGTTTTAACAAAAACTTTCGAATGGATTTGATAAATGTTGAATTTTGTATTTAAACTGCGTTCTTGGTATTATGTAATTATTGTACCACATAAAACGAGGGATAGTAAAGTAAAATGGCTTCATTACCCTTCCACATTGTATACAAAAATTGCTACATACTCGTAGCATAGCCAACAAGTGTGTTTTGTCCACAAAGTTAGGAATAATATTTAGTGTTAAAACTGTGTAACACATATTAGATAATTTGTTGATATGTGTTAGTGTATGTAACATACATACATGTACATGCCAACCTCAACTCGATTATTAATGAACTTGAAAATTGTATGAGATGGAAATACATACATATGTATGTAAACTACATATACATAAGTATGTATATACTATTTTTCTTTATTTTTTCACTTACCAAACTTAAATTCTAGTGAACCGATGACAAATATTTCTTTCAAAAATAAATTAATTACAATCAAATTTACAATATTTAAACGATTAAAAAACATTTTGCTGACATTCGATTTTCTTTAGGAGTTTGTATTAATTGTAAATATATTTTATGTGTAGGTGTGTTGTTATTAGTTTTGTAGCTATTCTGTGATATTAGTAGCAGCCAATTTTATTTGTCGTTAGCTTCTTTCCGCAGCACACTTTACACGCGAACGATTTAACATAATTGTGTATACACAACATGTGTATTTAGATTTGAGTATTGAATTGAAAACAAATTATTATGAACATTAATTGAACAATAATTATTATGAAGTAACAACACAGTTTATATGTACAATGCAAATTGAGTTTATAAATGCTACTAAATAATAAGAACTGATTTCACTTTGTCTCTCCTCTCATGTCACTTGAATTTGATTTTTAAAAATAAAACATCAAACAAATGTTAGATTATGATTTTTATTGATTGTTATCGATTAGTTAGGCACGTCCACACTACTTAAGCTCTGAGTGACTAATTTTGTTTCGATTTACAGCAACTCTTCATTAAGCCAGTATTTAACGATCCAATGCAAGGTTGCCATCTCTCCAGGAACTATATAACATACAATGGTTAGTTTAAGAAAATAGGCTAGAAATGGCTAAAACTCTCCAATTTGAATTTCACTTATTTTGCTAAAATTCACAGGAAACCCCTTAGAGTTATTATTTTTGAATTTAATTCAAATCTGGACCGATTTGTACCGAAGAATTTTTTATTAAAATTTTTTCGAGCAAACTATACCCGAGACAATAATATCATGTTATTACCGGCTGGCGTTTAGGTATAAAAGCAAAGATTTTTATGGAAATATCTGAACTTTTAAAAATGTCGATATAATTCACATGTAAATGTGGGAGTTGCTAATATAATGTTTTTCTTTTAAATGCATTGTGCAAAATACTTGTATCTTATTTATTAAAGTATGAATTTGTAATCTAGGGGAACGCCTTATTTGTACGAAACACTTCAACTATAGCTAGAGAGCTAAAATTTAATATACAGGTAGGACTTAGTGAACAAGTAATCAGAAAAAAATGTCAAAAAGGAAACTTTTTAATCTAGAGAGAATAGGGTGTCCCTTATATGTATGGTACACTTTAACTTGAGGTATAGAGCCGATATTTAATATACGGGTAGGTCTTAGTATACTTAACAACTTTCAGTCATCTAAATAGGTATTTAGCAAGAGAAAGAAACTTCAGATACCACACACTTGCTTATACTCCCTACGTTTATAAAAGTGAGAGAGCTGTATTCGAGTGTGTGGAATCTATATACATTTCTCAAAAGTATGAGCTATTAAAAATGCACTAAATATGTGATATTTGATTTTGGCCTTAGATTTTAGTCGTATTACTTTTCATTTAAACTGACATTTAACTAACCACTTAATATAAACATTTTCTATCGGTGTTTTCCTTTTTTTTGAATTCTTATTAATTTTTAATTATTTCACGTTTTTTTTTTGTGAAGTGTAAAATGTTCAATATTTGATAAAATTTAGAGTTTATGGACCAATTACAACCTTTGGGAAAATTTTTTCGTTAAATTTCAAAATTTTGTTAAGTTTGTTTTTGGTTACTTGTTTTTGAAAAATACGTTTTTTGTAAGATATAGTTCTTTTGGAACTTGTGTAACATCGGTTCCGTTAAAATTGCATAAAATATACATATATGTATGTATTTTATTGCAGATTTTTTGTGGAACTGCAAAATTGTGATGAAATTAAAAATTTTGTTTTTTTTCATCCAAGAATTTGGTGAATTTTATTTTGGCAATTACTTTGTTTTATTGTAGATTTTTGATTTTGTGGTGAGTTTTCAAACTTTTCGTGAAATTAATATTTTGCCAATTTCTGGATTTTTCGTAAGCTTTTGATGCAAATTTGGTTTTCTTTAAACTTTGCTTTTTTGGAAAATTATTACGTTGGTTATATAAATTTGTTTGACTATAGTTTGGTTAGGCAAAGAATTTTTTAATTTTGGTGAATTCCTAAATTGTGTTGAAACTTCGGATTTTTTTATTTTTAGGTTAGGATTTTAAATTTATTAGTGAATTTTTATTTTTTTCCGATTTTTGGTGAAATTCGATTTTTTTATATAATTGTGTAACATACATATATCCTATTTTGTCGTTTTCATAAAATGATATATTTTTTAATTACCGGCTTATTGGTGAACGTTTTTGTGGTGAAATTGCAAAACGTGGTGAATTTTGGTTTTTGTGGTATTTTTTGTTATAATTTAAAATTTTTCGCAATTAAATTTTCTTTTCAAGTTTTTCGATAGGGAGAATTTATGTTGATTTTGAAATTTTGGTAAAATTTCGTATTTTTGGAATTTTTTTGTGAAATTTCGAACGAACTAAACCATCAAAAAGAGTAAAAGTTTTTATTTAGAGAAACATCTTTAGGTCAAGCAGCTTGACACTTAAGAATAGTAAACATCGTTACAGACAAACACTAACACATAAAATATCAAAAAATGTTGATATATCGGGAACCAAAAGTGAAACATGAACTTCAGCACGAAACATAGCTGAAGACGATGCAACAATATTTTAAACATAGAAATGTTTCCTCAAATGTTCCCTCGTGTGCAAATAGTATTGAACCTAACGCTATAAAAATTAAAGCTAAGGATTTGCTTCATTACTTCCCACCATTATTAAACACATTGCTTAATTTGCGGTTTTTTGTTTTAACCTTATGGCAGAAGCTTGGCTACATTTTTTAGAGACTCAGATTTGAATTTTTGATAAAGTAATCGCAACTATGGAAAATAAAACCGCAACTGTATTTCAAATTCTACATCATTCCCCGACGTATGGGAACGCAAAGTTATTGATATTCCAGAAGCTATTGCTCCTACGTATTGAGATGGAGATGGGCACGTATGTATTTTGAGATCATATTAAACGAAATCCTCTCTCGGAGTCAAGTGGAAACGGCTTGTTTGTTAATAAATAAATGATGGGAAACTCCATATGTAAGTTTTTAAATTGATAAACATACGTACGTGTGTATATGAGAAATATATTTAATTAAAACGATCTACATCATACTTATTTTACGGATAGGTGAAAATAAGAACCCCATATGTAGCCGGAAAATACCGAAATCGGCAACCTTGGTCATAAGCGTGCTGACGTGCTCGTATGGAGATAAGAGTGTGATTTCCTTAATGCATTTATTCCTTATTTTTTATTATTGTTATTATTATTTTTTTTTTTTGTCATCTCGTACTCTTTGTTCTCATCTGTTTTTTCTTAAGTACGCAATTAAAAATACTTATGTACATACATACATACTTATTTATTAGAGATATTCAATATTTAAAGGGTAATTCGAATATAGCACAGAAATACGTCTATACAAATATCCGATAGACATATGTATGCATGTATGTAAATAATTCTCAGAATATGATTATGAGTATTTTAGAACCTTCAACAATTTGATATCGAGTGCCTGTATGAAAAGCGTTTTTGTTTAATAACCTAATCTGCATTCAGATGAATGTGTGCAACTATGGAGAAAGCTCGATTAAGCAATAATAAAGTAAATCCATTAATACGGGCATATTATATTTTACTAAAATGTATGTATTTACATACATATGCATGCATGTATGATATATAAATACAGAAATACATGTACATACATACATAGGTATACTTCTTTGACACGCAAGTAAATTTTGACTCTATTATTTCTAAGGTTAACTTAAACTTTAACGTCTCCTTATCTAACCAACACTTAACGGAAATACTTCTTTCTATTTTTTTAATTTGTTGTTCTCTAGTTCTATTCGCAGTATGAAATTTTAAACCTTCTATAGAAAAATAAAACAAATTCAATATGGCCCTCTTTAATATTGATTTCTTATTTATAGCGCTTGCTCGCAACTAAATCATTAAAAGTACATACATACATAACTTAAAATATTAAATGATTTAGACCAAAGTATAATGGCACAAAGCCTACCGTGGCCCTGGTAATACCTCTTGTATGTTGTATGGAGTTTTCTAGTTCCCAAATAAAAACTAATTTAAAAAAACACCACAAGTTCTACAAATAAACGTCACCTCTCTATTGTTTATTCAGTAGTTTATAATAAAAATATTTACATAGTTGGTCTAACAAAAAATGGAGCTCTCTGTACAGTTTTCAAAATTATACACACATTTCTAGTACATAAGTAAATATATGTAGATATATAAGCACATACATATACAGCTGTTGACAACTAATTAGAAACGCACTTATTTTTAAGACTATGTTTAACATTTCAACAAATATATGTATGTTTACCGTTACTTTTCCTCTCTTTTATTTTTGATTATAATTACTGATCTATTAATGACTAAATTCAATTGTTGCTGTTCAGTGCGTTATATGTACCGTTATCTTTTTCAAAGTTTGTGTGGCCTCTTTTTTTGGTTTTGTTATTTGCGACAACTAATTATAAACGTACACTTTTTTGGTGAGTGACGCTGATTAAAGCAAAAAGTTTTATTAAAAATTCTGAAAAATTAATCAAAATTTAAATTATGGTAAATATTATTGTATTTTAGAGCATAAATATTTTAAATTATTTTTTTCAAAATTTGATATGCGAAATCGTAAAAGTTGTACTCCAGAGAAGAGAAGTGCTATATCAGTCCTTCGAGATAATAGCAAATAATATATCGAGATTGCTGCACATCTCCAATGCTCCAAAAAAATGGTTTTTGGTACTTTGCAACACCTTAAGCATCATAAAACATTTACAAACGTTCCCCGAAAAAATAGGCTAAGGAAAACATCTGCTGACGTGGACGTAAAAATTGTCATTATATCGAGAGCCGGCCCAAAGAAGACGCCCAGACAAATTCAGCGCAAAATAAAGGAGCTGAAAAATGTCCAAGTGCCGCTTTTGTCAAAAATACAGCGGAGTTTGCGACGTCACATTGGGCCTGGATTGAACATGAGTGGAAGACAGTGGTCTGGTGTGATGAAACCAAAATAAATAGACTTGGTCCGGACGGAAACCGCTACATCAAGCGACTTGTAAGTCAAGAATTTAATCCCCGCTATGTTTCACGTGTTTTGAAGCATGGTGGAGGATCGATTATGGTCTGGGGTTGTTTTTCTTGTGTAACAAAGGAGCAGTACGTGGACATTCTTAAAACCAATTTGGTGCCATGAGCTGAGGATGATTTGCCTGTTGCCTGGAAATGCCAACTGGGCAATGATCCTAAGCATACGGTCAACGTCACGAAAAAATTCTTTCATGATAATTTCATCGATGTTTTGGATTGGCCATCGTCAAGCCTAGATCTCAACCCCATAGAGCATTTGTGGGGTGACGTAAAACGGGCATTGAATGAAAAAAATATTACAAATATGGCAAATCTCTTCACTGAAGTAAAGGCTGCGTGGGAGGCAATTCCAGTGGAGCGATGTCGCAGGCTTATTTGCTCCATGCGTAAGTATTTAACTACATTATTTCACCTTTTTATCTGCTGTTTCTAATTAGTTGCCACAAAATTGTCTTTTTTTATAGTTATTACAAGTAAGTAGGCGAAACTACGCAACACGCCCACATTGTTACGATTTAAAGATTTTTTTAAAGTTAAATAATATAAGGAAAAATATATATATTTTATTTTTATAGTAGATGCAGAATATGATTTTTTATTATTAAAATTTTCGTTTAAAAACATATCGCTTCTAATTAGTTGTCAACAGCTGTACATATGTAGAAATATTAAATTCTAGTCATGACTTATACCTAGTAAATTTAAGCATTAGAAACAAGCATATTCGCACTTAGAATTATTAGACAAAACAATCTTAAGCGCAATAGTCAACCAATGAAAAGCGCACAACTTATTAGTTGTGTAGAAAACTTAATTTGACAATTTTGTTGGTTTCTGCTGCCTGCAATCGTTTGGTCATCGAAGTCACAGGTTATTTTTGTAGTAATCCGTAGAAGTGTTTTGCGTAGATTTCGCAGGTGTTTTTATTATTTTCGGGCAGTTGGAATTATTAGCAATATATCCTAAGCAGTAAAAATCATATTTCTAGAAATCTACCGGTTGTTTTAGGTATTATTTGGCGAACATAAGACCGTATTTTCGATTGCGTTCCCTTATAATGGCTTCTCTTCCATAGTAATCTAATATAATGGTTGATTTGCTAAGGATTCTTATTCACACGTACACACATACATATATACTTACGTACATGCTTTAAATATTAATACTTCTATCTTGTACATACATATACACATGTTAATTAATTTTCATTTGGCTTGTCTAATTTAATTTTTAAACTGAGTTACAGACTTTGGTGTTCACACATGCAAGTTAGCTTTCGCAATTAGCATTTGATAGCTGCAAATGTTTGCCTTTTGTTCGTGAAAGATAGTGCTTGTGAATTTCAAAATATTTCGAAGAATTTTAAAAGGAATTAATTACTTTATTGTATAATGGAATATATTAATATAACAATAAAATAATTACGAACCAACTTCAAAAAGCAACACAAAATAAAATAAATAAAAACCAGAAACTAATTTTAATGAAAAATGTAAAAAAACTTAATGGCTTCTTAATATCTTTCAGTGGTGCGTTTTAAAAGTTAAACTTCATATATCTTATTGTATTGACAGCACTAATCTGGTTATTGTCGCCAACAAAAATATTAATTAGGCTAAGTTGACCACAGCCACAACAGTGGTCGAGTAGCCGCGTTGTCGTGAAAATAATAATTTTCATAGACGCACATGCAGCGTAGACTAATCAGGTAAACTCACCGGCTATTTTTTTGTACAGATGTTATAAATTTGCCTTGCAGACATGTATTCCTATTTTTGTATATTTTGTAGTCGGTAGCCTGCTGTTGTAATTTTGTTAGGTGCCTTAGTGCGACCTAACAAGTGTTGCCCATTCTTGGGTAATTACCCAAATCGGGTATAATTACGACGTGCTGTGCATGGGTAATTTCTGACAATTTTATATAATTGCTAAAAATTCACATTTTCTGACTATGAAGAGCGTTTATTTATGCACCAGAAAAGTATGTACTTGATTAAACTACCTGTTCCAAAACCTTTGTAGAACTACGCAGAAAAAATTCTTGTTGTGTAGGAAAAGCTTTAAAAACGTAAAAAAATAATTCTGAAATTATTTAGATTCTCTTTCTAAACTTTACTTAAGCACGAAAAATAGGTGAAAATTACTATTGAATATATGTATCTTGTAAAAAATCGTCAAATTGACAGAACGTAATTTTGAATGCAAAAATCGTCCAAATGCCGACAAATCGTCAAATGTGGCAGCAATGGCTATATATGTAATTGATCGGTTGAAAAAAAAACCAGAGATTTTTAGATTTCGATATTATGCACTTTATTTACAGAGTGTAACAAATTCAATCGAGAATGATGAATAAAGTCTATTACCGGAATATGGGTACCTTTCAAATAACGATAACATATTTTTTAGGTACTGTATTCAAATGGATTTAAGTCAAAAATAATATAAAATTAAAAAAAAAGTATAATACTTAAATTTTTTTTATATTTTTATTTAAATTGCAATCTATCAGTATATACTGATAATAAGCAAATTTGTTGAAACATAAATATGACAATTGAAGTTGAACTTTTACATACAAGTACAACTATAAAAAAAAAATCTTATGGTTAACAAAATTAACAAAAATAAATATATTTGTATGAATATTACTTTCAAATGATTAATTTATAACAAAATAGTATATATATCGTATAATATTAAGTGTTAACAACAATTAAACTAAAAAGAAAAACTAAAAGTTAATAAAAAAAAAATAAAATAAAAAAAATAAATAAATATGTATTCACATTATCTTTGTTAGTTCCGGAATGGAAGATCTAAGATATGATATCTCTTAAGTCTATTTATTTCATCAGTTTCATCTTGCAGAGTAATTGCCAAGGGGTTTACATGATTACTAAGTCTTAATAAATATTTTTCACTAAAGGAATTAATTGTATCTTTTACCGTTTTAATATTGAGGTCATTGTGAATTGCTTCGTTAGTAATATACCAAGGTGATTGAACTATAAGTCTTAGCGTCTTGGACTGGTATCTTTGTATTATTTCAATATTTGAATGACTTGCAGTTCCCCATGACTGAATTCCGTAGGTCCACACAGGTTTTAAAATAGCTTTATAAAGTTTTAATTTGTTTTCAATATTAAGTTGAGATTTATGACCAATTAACCAGTAGAGTTTTTTATTTGGTAAATTTAAGTGCTGACGCTTATTTTTTATATGTTGTTTCCATGTAAGTCGACGATCCATGTACAAGCCAAGATATTTAACACAGTCATTTTTAGGAATCTGAACATTATTAATAAAAAGATTAGGACAATCTCCCTTTCTAAGTGTAAAAGTGACATGTACAGATTTTTCTGCATTTACTTTTATTTTCCATTTCTTTAGCCACAATTCAATTAGATTTAACTCATTCTGTACAATATTAGATGCAATTAAAGCGGAGTTATCTGCTGCTAAAATTGCTGTGTCATCTGCATATGTGCAAACATTAACATTTTCTAAAATTGGCAGGTCAGCTGTGAAAATCGTATATAACACAGGACTTAGTACGCTGCCCTGAGGGACCCCTGCTCTAATACCAAAAATATCCGATCTCTCATCTGCGATTTTTACATAAAAGGTTCTGTTTTGTATATAAGATTTTATGATAGAAAAATATGTAGCTGGAAGAAACTTTTTTAATTTAAATAAAAGACCATTATGCCAGACTCTGTCGAATGCCTGTTGAATGTCTAAGAATACTCCAGAGCAGTATTTCTTTTCCTCAAATGATTTACGAATGACGTTGATTACTCTATGGCACTGTTCAGGAGTCCCATGATTTTGTCTAAATCCAAATTGATGATCGGGAACAATATGCAAATCTTCAAGAATTGGTGATAAACGGCTCAAGAAACTTCTTTCAAAAATTTTTGAAAAAATACTTAATGGACTAATCGGTCTGTACGAAGTTATTTCATTTTCCGGTTTGCTTGGCTTCTTAAGCATTATAATCTCAGCACATGTCCACTGAGATGGAAAGTGACTTAAGCGCAGAATAGAATTAAAAATTAATGTCAAAAATAGAATGGCCTTTTTTGGTAGATTCTTAACAACTCTGGCATCAATATTATCATATCCAGGAGACTTTTTTGAATTTAGGTTTTTAATTTGAAACTTGACTTCAGAAGGAGAAATATGCTTTATTGGTAAACACATTTGATAAGGTGCATCTAAGAATTCTAATATTTCTTCATCTTCTGTAGGATTGCCGATTTGATGAGTTTTAAAAATATCATAAAGGTATTGCGCAAATGCCTGTGCCTTTTTTGCGTCTGACTTACACCACGTACCATTATTATCTTTAAAAGGAGGATTGCTTTTTGCTGGTCGTTTTAAGTACCTTGTAGCTTTCCATAAATTGTGATTGTTGTTACTTGATGCCATATTAATGTTGTCGAAAAATTCACCAATAGATTTGTTTTTTAAGCTATCTAAATGACGTTTAAGATTTTTTGTTGCTTGGTTTAGGCGTCTTTTGTCCAAGGGATTTCTACTAATCTGCGAAGCTTTTCTGAGTCTTCTTTTAACTCGAATAAGTTCACGAATCTGTGAAGAGATTTGAATTCTATTTTGCTTGATGGATTGGACAAGAAAGCAGCTTCATGGATTAATTTTGTAAAGTATTCAGCTGCATTATCTAGCTCATAATTATTTGTTATATGCAGGCTTAAATTTAAATTTCGATCAATCCAATATGAAAAAGATTCTGTATCAGTTCTATTTGTTACCAACTTTCGAGTTATACTATTAAATTGTGGAGAAGAATTATACGTTAATAACACTGGTGACTGGTCTGAGCTAAGATCGTAATTATCTAAGATACCAAATTGACTTTCAGGTATTCCAGCATAAACAAAGAAATTAATTAAGTCCGGAATTTTAGAAGGGTCGGAGGGCCAATAAGTTGGTTTACCAGTTGAAAGTACAGAATAGTTCTTTGAAGTCAGACTCGCATAAAGTTCTCTGCCTTTTGGATTTATTAGACGCGAGCCCCACCAAGGATGCTTTGCATTGAAGTCTCCAACAATAAACCGTGGACCAAGTATTTGAAAAAAATTGTTAAAGTCGTCACAACTAATGTTATGACGAGGTGGAAAATAAATTGCACATAGAGTTACTGAAAGCATGTTACATTTAATTTTAATGTTAGTAGCTTGTATACTTTCCTGGATGAAATGTTCTTCTTGATCATATTTGATACACGATTTAATTAAAATTGGTGAACCACCAATCAAATCGTATCCTTTAATCTTAAAAAATGACTTGCTAGTAAAATGCGTTTCTGAAATTAAAAATATATCGATACTGTTTGACAGCAAAAATGCTTCAACCTCTCGTAAATGATTAGCGTTCCATGTTGCTAATCGAAGATCTATTGACATAATTTGGTACATAGAACTGACATCATATTAAGAAGGGAGTTTGTTAACTCCATCTGTTTCGTTAATAAGCTCTCAATTTTTTGTAAAGTGACGTTGTCATTGTTTGAGATAGACGTTCCTCTTACGGCATCAGAATAGGAAAAATTTGGTGTTGATTGGGGGTTGATATTTTGAGGTGGGTATTCGGTTTTGTTTTTGGCATGATGAAAATTATAAAATTTTTGCTGTAACATCCTTTTATATTCCTGATGTATAATACATCCTCTGTAACTTGCAGGGTGTGATTCTTGACAGTTTGCACATTTGGCTGGTAATGTCTTGCTTTTTGTACATTCAGCTGCTAAATGATTTTCTCCGCATTTTACACATTTATATGGTTTGTTGCAGTATGAGCGGGTATGTCCATATTGTTGACATCGGTGACATTGAGGAATATCTCTAGATTTCCGAAGAGGTTCAATTGTGATAATAGCATTATTGATAACGGTCAAGTTATAAATTTCTTTATTATTGTCACTTGGTTCAAGATCCAGAAAAAACATGGAAAGTGGTTGTTTGTAATAATATTACTTCTAATATTAGAAATATTTCTTACTTTATGGCCATGATTTTCAATGAAGTCTTTAATATCATTTACGTTGGTTGAGTAGTGTAAATTTTTTATTATCACTCTGTACGCTCTTTCCTGTTTTGTTTGAAATGTATGAAAACTTATTTTTTTAAGCTTAAGACTTGAGACAAATGTTCGATACGCACTAATAGATTTAACCATAACTCTAACTTGGCCGTCTTTAAGAGCCTTATAGGAATATTGGTCTGCAGGAATAACATTAGAAAAATATTTGGTCATATCTTTAATATTTGTTACATTTGGGATATATAATGGTGGTGGTTTTGGTTCGGTGGGTTTTGAAATGTTTATATTTTCGGAATCTTCAACGGAAAGGTCGATAAACCTATTGCTGCTCGATTTTGAGGATACAACATTGTTGATCATTTGTCTTCGTTTATTTACATACAACATTGCCGAGTTGGGACGTTTTCTAGAGTTTGAAACAGCTTGCCATTCTAACCCGTTATCCTTTTGGTCGTCATCAATTTTATGTGCACTAGTACTAGCCATAGGGACTGCTTTATTTTTTGTAATTTGTATTACACTTATGCACTTTTATAAAGATAATTTTTTAATACTATATACAATGCAAATATAACAGAGGCTTAATGTTTGTAATGCGAAAACGAATCGCAAATTTAAATTTTTATATTTTATTAAAATGGAAATAAATTTTTATTTTATTTTATTTTTCAAAGCAAACGAAGCCTTTAGACGTAAATATCGAATTCCAATACTTACATAATATTAATATATGTAAGCATTTTTAAAGGCAAAAAATCCCGAAAGTTGTGTATGTAATTTATTTCTCGTTTTGCTCCCGTCTCAGATAAATTACGCCCAAAAGTATGTGATGATATTCTAACAAACGAGTAATTGTAAAGGTTGTAGTCTTCAGTCATGGGAGTTTACTGGTCATTACTACACATATAGCCTTTTCATCAACGTGTACTAATTCAATTCGCCTTGAGTTGTATCGTTCAGTACCAATATGCCTTGGTTAAGAATATTTAAAAAACACAAAACGGCGAAGGAAAATTTACTTCAAGGTGGCCTTTCTTCTTGTACAACAGGGCAAGTCAAATTTAGTAACAGGTCGTTCGCTAGGAAAATGCATTGCAGCTAATTGACACAACCGTTGTAAAAATTTGTTTACTTTTTGTCTATATACTGATTCGCTTTTTTACAATAATTTGGGCGCCTTTGTCTATAAATTCAACAAATTCAAATACAATCTTGAAGCAATTTGTGTATATTAAAATATTAACAAAAATTAAAGAAAATAATTTTCAAGATTTATTAAAGTAGGAGGCACTTCAGTTCAAGCTTAAAGACTTGCTACTGAGATTGGAGAATTATTTTCAAGCCGATGCCAATATATTTTCTGGGCTCACTCTACATCGTCCTGACCATACAAATCATTCTCACATAACATTTGGTTGTCATAGAGTTTAATTAGTCAATTTTATTTAAATTCTGCTGTGTCACTGTGCCACTCCAGTTGTGATTTTAAGCCGTTATGTATTGGATTATACTACAAAAGGTTTAATAGTGTTATTGAGCCTACATTCATAAATCTATTATACTATTAGTTTCGTATGACTTAAAGGCTGATGTGTTATTTTCGCCCAGTTGTTTAAAGCGTGAATTATTTTATGTGGGTTATCGCGATAATTACTTATACGCATTTCATATAGGAACAAATATTTTTTTAGTACTCGTAATCATCTTAAATATGAAAATACGCTACACGATAATTATTTGAACTTAAACATTAAAAAAAAAATCTTTGGTTTCGGGTGTATTAACTCGCTCGCTATCGGTTTTTACGTTTCTCCTGGATAACGGGCTCAAGAAGTTTTTCCTGTTTGGTATACAAACCCCGGCTTTACAAACTAAACATTCTGCGCATAACCGGTCTTAGGCCGGCGCAAGGATTTTCTCCTCTATGATGTGATGAAGAGTAGCTTCGGTTGCTAAAGACTCTGCATAACCGGCCTTCGGCCAACTACAGATTACCTGCAAAACAGGCCTTCGCCCGGGCGCAAGGATTTTCCCTTCAATGATATCACGAACACCGCCTTCGCTTACTAAAGATTCCTCTCGTTACCGGCCTTGACAATTGTATTAATTTAAAATGTAACTTGGTTTTCGTGTTGAAAAGCTTCCTAAAAGTAGGCAAAATATTTTAGGTTAAAATAATAAAAAAGATTCACAATGGCTGCATTTCTTGTCGAGATGAACTTTTATACGCTTTTATATAATACCCATTTTTTACTCGAAATATCGCAAATTATATATAAGAACTATAGGGATCCGTAACACCGAAAATAGGCCAGTTGATTACTTTACCTTTTCTTCTTAAAACAGTTTCTACCCCGGTAGCAACTTTTTTTCATTTTGGAGCTGCTGCCCTAAACTAGATTTAAGCCAAACATTATTAGCTCAACATGCAAACTGTTTGAAAAAATAATTTTGTGTTAAATACATATATTGCATTAATGTGACTTGACTGGTTTTTGAGTTATTCTATTTTACAGCTGTCATGAAATAAAAGGAGCTTGATGAATGCGCGCAATATGAATAAAAAAACAACCCCTTAACTGTTGTAACTCTCAAATGAAATTTAAGCGAAACGGATTAGGGAAACAAGCAATAAATTCCCTTATTGACCCTTCTACTAAGGTAATGTCCACCGTAACATCATCTATGTATTTAGCTTTAGTTTTTCTACATTTAGACTATACTTCTGGATGTTTCATGCACAAGCACTACTTCGCAGCTGAATGTCATTTGTCGATATTGGTTGTACAATAGATTTGTATAAAAGATCTTTTTATTCCAAAGCCAAGATTGAGTTAGGACTTGTTTGCCATTGCAGTTGATTTGTGCGAAGCTTTATGGATGTTATTTTTCCCTTAATGTGACGGGACCAAGTTAGGCGTCGATCTAGATGGATACCTAAATACTTAACGTAAGTTTCCGCTGGAACAGTGGAATTTGTTATTGTTACTGGTGGACAATTTTATCTTCTCAGGGAAAACGTTACAGTCTTCTAGCTTGTGAATGTGAGACTGAAGTTGTGCAGATGTAAATGTCGGATCTTTATTAACACTTTTAAATGCAGTGTCGTCTGCAAAATATGACGTATATCTATGTCTGCTTGTCGGCATATCCGCCGTATAGATAATATAATAGCGGAACTAGTACACTAGCTTGAGATACTCTTGCACATATCTTACTTCAAACGTTCTATCGGTCAACTATCTGTTTAGATGCTTGTAGTAGTTTTTGGGAACTCGAGCTAATTTAGTGAGTAGCCAATCACGACAGACTTTATCAAACGCCTGGAAAATGTTTATAAATAAAGCTAAACAGTATTGCTTGCGTGATGCCGGTATAGTAAACGTAACGATTCTATGGACAAATAGGTGGTGTGCAGGCTAATGGACCTGTATGACGTAAGCTAACCGTTTTAGGGATCACAACAATTGCAGACTACTTCCAACTTGCAACATGGCATTAAATACAAATAATAAAATTCTAACATCAGAATTAGGTAAGCTTTTTACCATTGATCCTGTAACTTGATAAGATCCAGGCGGTTTTCTCACATTAAGATTTTGAATTGTCGCTTTTAAAGAAGATATCTCAAATTTCAAAGGATAATTTACAGTATCAATGATAACTGCAGTAATGGAACAATTTATGTAATGTGGTCTGAAAACCTTCTCTAAGTGATTGCCGAATGCATTTGCCTTTTCACAGGAGCCTTTGGTGCAAGTGCGGTCTTGAAGTCTTAGTGGGGATTCATAGGCAATAAGACATTGTAAGTGCCTTACAGCTTTCCATATGCTATAATACGTGTTTTCGTTGGATTCAAGTTTTTTAAATAGATATCGATAGGCGAGTCATGTTCCTCTTTCAATTCAATGCGTAGAATTTTATGCCATAAGTTCATTTGTATTTTTGTGTGTGGAGAAAAATTATTTTGCCACTGCCTTCTCTTCCTAATGAAGAGCATCAGCATATATGACTGGTGCGATTTCCTGTTAACAGATGGTTTTATTGGCTTTACGACTTTAGATGCGGCAGTCACGACGTCTCTAAAATGTTCCACAGCTGCTTGAATATAAGCTGTATATTTTCAGTGGTAATAACCGAAATCGTGTTATTATTTGGAGAGGAAATAACGGCTTGGTGTACAGTGGTAAAACTGTCGTTTTAAAAAACCATTTTAGGTGAATAATGGGAAGATAGGTCATAGGATGGGCCAAATAATATTTTATCACGTTTGATCATTTTAAAATGGCCAAATCGATCAGATTTGGCAGCTTATGAAAGTCTGTTCGCCAATAAGTGGGTTTCCCTCTAGGACTAAGAAGTCTAAAGCCACAATAAGAGGCTAAAAGTATGTCTATTTCCTGTGTTAGCAGGAAATGTTTTACTTCATATTTATGTTGTGAGAGCCCGTTAGCGTTCCAGACGCATATTTTTAGCATATTAATTTTTTGCTCAGCAAAACTTGCAGAAGAGTAATAAGCATTTTTGTTAATTCCATTTATATTTTTTATGAATGTTTGGTACACTCATTCACTGATTCACTGTTCAGTGGAAATTTTTAACCGGTTTAAATAATCATGCACTATTTGTTATTGTTTGTTATTTCTTTTTATTTCCAATTGTTAACCTGTTGAGTTGTATTTTGTAATGAAAAATAAAGTCACCTTTTAAAAAATTATATGTATTTATGCACGAAATATTATGTACAGTTACTCACAAAAATATTTTGCTTACTTTTAGCATGTATTTCATTTCTAATGGGTAATGATATAGAAAGTATTACATATTCAGGTATTTTTTGCTCCTCTATACATAAAACATACTCTGTTGGATGACAATTACTAACCAAAAAACACACAACTTGCATTTCACTTATGATTTTGGTGCTTTTCTTTTAACAACTGGGCAATTTAAGGGTCACAAAAGTATTTTGCCTAATGAGGATCGCCTTTAAAATTATTTTATACCTCGATAGTCAGCGTAAATCAATAAAATACATTTGTGATATGTTCAAAATAATTCACAAAATGGACGTCCTAAATCAATGATTTTGCGAAATCATAAGCAAATTCTAAAAGTAAACGACGCAAATCCCCATTTATCTGCGCCAAAAATTTCGGAGGACACAACGAACAAACGTAAGTGACGAAATGATCCGTAGTGCTCTAAGATTCAATAATATTAAAGGTCATGTGGCAAGAAAGAAACCTTTTATTTCTGAAGCTAAGCGACAAATGCGTTTATTATATCCTGGGCTCAATAAAACTAAAAATTTCGGCCTTCGGATATATTCAATATTCAGTAACGACCAATTCAGAAACCAAATAAATATCCCAATTTAAAAAAATATGGAACCAACAGTAAATCATGGTGGTGGTTCTCTAGTGATGTGTGGCTATATGTCTTCGTCTGGAGCGGTGAAATTGGTGTTTATTGATGGTATTATGGATAAACATGTGCTGAAAAAATGGGGCTGGTAATGATTATTATTTCCAACATTATAATGACCCAAAACACACACCCTTGTACGTAAAACTATGGCTCTTATATAACACCAAATATGTGTCAACACCACCCCCAAAGTCCGGACATGAATCCTATTGAAAATCTTTTAGCTTTTCTGGATACGAAAGTCCGAGAGCACAACATTTCCTCTCAAGGAACTTTAAAACGAGTATTGGAAGCAGAGTGGTAAAAAATCCCGCCAGAAAAATTTCGAATCTTTGACGACGTCTGGAATCAGTTCTAGCAAACAATGGATACCATTCAAAGTATTAAAATTACCATTTTTATTCCTAAAGTAATATATCGTAAGGAAAAAATTAAAAAAAGTAAAATACTTTTATGCCCTAAAAAATTGCCACCTTCATCTTATTATTTTAAATATCTCATGCGTTATATATAATTGTATTTTAAGAAAAGCAAAATTAAAGTTTAACTTTGCATTTCATAATATTCAATGAAAAACACACACATTTTTAAAAACGCCTGTGGCAGTCAGTTGCTCATGCTGAATCCCGACGAATTGATTTCAATTACTGTAATACGGTAACCCTAGTGAGTAGAGAGATCTCCAACATAAAGTGACATTACTAACATGATTAGCATTTTTATAAATTCAGAAAGGGTTATTTTTCTCTCGGCATAGCAGACGAAGACGTACGTTGTAAAATCTTTAAAAATCGGTTAATTAATAAATCATTAAAATCATTATAAATTAACAAACCAAAATTGTTTTATTGGTTATACCAAACACTAACCATACGTCTATTTTTATAAAGCACCTTTTCTTCAAATTTGCCTTATTTCACATAAGCAAAATATTTATGAGAGTAATTAACTGTACTTCTGTACTAAACCATGGTCATAATGAGGAGCAGCTGATTACAAAGCAATTATACAAACATACATACATACATACATAACTTTCTCATTTAGTGTTTTTTTTAATTTTCCCCAAATAAATATATGTATTTATTTTTTCTAATAACAGAGCAATTACATACATATATGTATGTTTTGTTTCAAATTTTTCTATTTGTGTAGTTGGAAATGATTACCTTAAAATACACCTCTTATATAACGAAATCACTCGATTTTATAAAGTGGTTTTAAAAAATAAAGAGAGCCCTTTTATAGCCTTTTTACACTTGCGAACATCTTCGAGAAATGCCTGGAAGATGTTGAAAATATGAAACATGCGCTTACAGTTGTAACATCCTTCTACTTTCACTTGTTAAATCTAATAAAAAAAATGAAAAAAATTAAAGTTCTCCAATAATTGGATTAATTATCAGCCTCGAATAGGTGAAGCAATAGTGTAATACTACAATATGCAGAATAAATTGAAGTTATGTCTTTGTTAAATTGATATAGATTTGTATAAAGACCAATATATTATGACTTTATTGTGCGAAGGATATGCAAAATAAAAGCACGGAATTCTTTACAGAGAGCTTTTGCTTAGAAAAGACTACATCGTTATAAAAGAAAGTTGAAATTTAATCAGACGACAGTAATACATCCGCTGATTTTTCAAAATCTTTTATAATTTTATACAATACCATTTATATGTTAAATAAATCCACTATGCACCGTTTGCCTTTCATTTCCAAATTATAAATAAATTAAAAAATAGTCGTGGTCTTTTGTTTGAAGAAGCATAAGCATAAGCATAATTTTTTGACTCTCATCAAGACCGCCGCCTGTAAACACCCGTCATAAGCTATGCTAAAAGCATCCATTTTTTTAATTTCCTGAGAAAATTAAAAAAATCTTCTTTTTCGTTTTAAAAAATCGGACAACTGAAAATGTAGTTATTAAATAACTTTTTATTTCGATTTTTATTGAAAACAATTAAACAAAATATAACAATTCATAGCTATTTTATACATACATACATATAGTTAGAAAATGTGCAGAGGTAAAAAAATTCAAATTGAATGATACATATTTATGCATATCTACATACTGAAAGTATAATAATATACTTGCATATTCATATAAAATTTATAATGTACCTATTTAAAAGCTTTATAAATAAATATCTGAATTTAACATTTTTAATAAGTCAGGTGGAATTAAAATATTGTAACAATTTGAGTTATTTACTTTTAAATAATCTTTGGAATAAAGAATACCTTCAATCGAGTCATATTCTAAAGAATTTCGAATCTTTGTTTTATTAAAATTGACTTGATTGAAGATTCTCTCTATATTGGCAGAAGAATGAGGTAATGTTATAATATAAAGTAGGAAAAGCTCTACATGAATTGCCTCTTCTTATTTCAGATATCTTGTTCCAAAAACTACATACATTAATATTGTCAGTTTCAAACATTGATTTAAAATCTAAGAATTTTAGTTCTCGAAATTCTGAATCTAAATCTTGAATTTCGTTTTCAGAAATAAAATGAGGAAAGTTTTTAAGCATCTCAAAAATTGAGTTATTGTTTTCATTAATTAATTTAATAGGATTTATTATATTTAAACATTTTAAATTATTTATTTATTTATTCATTTCCTGTACAACAAGACAGAGTCTTATATTTATAGTACATGAAAGCATTACGTTACAAAAAAATGTATTATTAACAAAAACAATAAATTTATTAAAAACATAACAAAATTAGTACAATTGACGTAAAAAAATTGATATCAAATTATGCGAAAAATTTAACAAAAATGATTTGAAACTATTAGCATTGCTGTTTAGTTGTTGACTGTGTGGAAGATTATTCCAAAGACTAGAGGCATGTAGATAAAATTGCCATTCAGAAACTAGGCATTGATGGCGAGGTATTACAATATTTCGGTTCCGTTGTGATTGGAAAAACCGTAGTTTTTCAAATAAATAATTTGTGGTTTTGGTGTTTATTATTTTATGTAAGAATATCAGAGTACGAATTTTTAGCAAGCTTTCATACGAGATTCCGTACAGATTATTGGACACTGAAGAGACGTGATCAAACCTTCTCAGTCCATACACATATCTTACAATATTATTAACCAAAATATTTAGCTTCCGTTTACTAGCTGAATCACAACTTGCAAACAATTCGGACCCATACATTAAACTGGGAATCAGATACGTCTTTGCAAGTAAAGTTCTTATACTTAATGGTGTGAAGTATTGTGCTGACCAAAGAGATCGTAGCTTTATATAGGTTTGACCAACCTGAGAGTTTATATGATCGGTCCATGTCAAGTTGCTATTAAAAATTATACCAAGATTTTTCGCTGCCTTGACAATTTCGATTTTCTCGCCATTTATGACAATATTTTTGGAAATGGAGGGATTTAAGGTTTTTTTACATATTACTATGCACTTCGATTTACGTGGGTTTAAACAAAGTTCGTTTGCACTGGCCCATCAGTGGATTCTGTTCAACTCTGCATTTAGAGACGCTATGCCTGAAGATATAATTGAATTGTAATTTTGAAAAGTAAGTTCCACGTTGTCTGCATATAAACTGATTTTGGATTTGGAGAACTGCTTTGGCAAGTCATTTGCATACAGCGAAAATAGGAATGGTCCTAAAATAGAACCTTGTGGAACACCCCTAACAAGTTATAAATTATCCGACCATACATCATTTACGTATACTGATTACCTGCGATTCGAGAGGTATGAAGATATGTATATGTAAGCCTGGTTGATGTGCCGTCAAACCTAAAGAAGTGCTTTAGTTTTTTAACCAGTACATCGTGGTCTACCGTGTCGAAAGCACTAAAAAATTGATTTCCCCATTTTCCAATCCTTGACGTATATTTTCACTTACTTCTACGAGTGCCGTAACGCAGCTATGATTCTGACGAAAACCAGACTGCGTATTGGAAAGCAAATTATTAATAATTATATATCTCATCATTTGTTTGTACAAAAGTTTTTCTAGAACTTTGAAAACAATATAGCTATTGGTCTGTATTCTCCATTCGATTTAGGTAATGGCAAAATTTTTGCATGTTTCCAATTTAACATGACGTTATAATAGTATTGAAAAGATGAGTAACATACGGAAGAATCAAGTGCATAAGTAATCTTAAAAATTTTGGGTGTATATTCTCAATTTTCACTGCATTTGATTTTATAGATAAGCATGTTGAAATAACATCATATTGCGTAACACAGGAACATTTAATTGGCTACACAATTCCACATAAAAATTGATGCAGTTAGTCACTATTTTATTAACTTCAAAGTCGCTTAATTTGGTTTTTGAAATAATATCTTTAGCGTATATTCCTAAGTAAACTTGGTTATTATTCAGAAAATTTGTTGAATCTATTGAATGTATTTTTTAAATTTTTAGTGAATCCGATTTTATAAAATTATTAACGATTTTTTTATAAAGTGTTTCAATGTGTATGTGTAAGTTGTGGATTTCAGTATTTTTACTTTGAAAGATACGATTTATTTTATTTAGAACACCAAGGATGTATTTTAAGAATGACAAATATATTTGGTTTTTCTCATTTAAATTTTCAAAAATAGTTTTTGAGGTATCGATATTGTCAATATTCGCAGCGAAGGAGAAATCAATTTTTCAGGGTTCGTATAATTCCAAAATACTTATGACAACCGGCTCTAAAGATAACTATCTGGGCTGTCTTGGGCAAGGTGTATCTAACTAGGTGACATTGCTACGACAACAAATACAACAACAGCAGGCAGTTTTGTTTGTGTAAAACCCAATATTACTGTCAAAAACATATGTAAAAAGAAAGAAAATTAAAAGAAAAAAAGTTGAATAAATTTTGTTGGGTACAAATTACAAATTTATTTATAAATTTTCTACAAATTAGAACACAAATTGATCATTTATTTTTTGTTTTTTCTTCACTTTTTAATTTATTTCTACAAAAACACTAAGGCACTTGAATCAATGAGACTGGAATGTAAATAAATTTGTTGATTATTCGTAAACAAAACAAAATAGTTTGACATTAAAATTGGGTAAACAAAGGAAAACGAAAATTTAAGCAAAAAATTGTCACCTGCAGTAGTAATGCCACCTGGTTAAATATGGCTTGGGTTTGGGTGTAACATTTTTTGGGCTTTAATTTTAACAATTTCTGAACGTCGTTAAATTGATTGCATCTTTTTGGACTATTTGACAAAAAATTAAATATGTTTCTAGTTAAAGTTTCTACAGAAGAGGGCAACTTAAGGCAAGGGTACGATGAACATAATGCCAAGGAATGGCACGTACATTTAATAACAACCAGTTCAGAAATGTAATTTTTGAGTAGCTTTGCAACTGAATGTGTTTTCCCTGTAATAACTGGGGCTCCATCGGCGCCGAACCCTATCATGTTTTATTTATAATTTATGTTATTTCTTTGAAAATGATTTCCAATTAATTTATAGAAACTATTATCGTCACATTGATTCACTTCTAACAATCCAAAGAAAAGATCTTCTATTTTGAAATCAATGGATCAATATGGACTTTATCTTCCGATTATGTTTTTTTATGCATACAATCCGTGCATACAATCTCGACGATAGGCAAAAAATCATGCTGAAACTAAACGTGATCATCTAAACAGGCAATGTGGGGACATATATGTATATGGCTAGTAAAGACGTAGTGTTATGTACAGTTGTTTACAAACGAGCACACACACACACTAATTTTCATTTTACCTATGTGTGTTTTGTTTGTGGAATTGCGCTTGTGGTGTTGTGCGAATAAACACGAACCGACCATCAACAGCGACGGCACTTCACTAGCCAAATTCCTATACGAGCAGCAAAAGGTACGATGGCTGAACAGATTTATGGACGCCACCGTCGCTTGTTGACGGTCTGTTCGCTTTCAGACAAAGTGTACCGAACAGTTGTTCGCACAACGCTGTTCTGGGATCATATAAACTAAATACATATCGGCAATATATGCTCTCGTCTGTAAATACCCGTACATAAACTTTGGTAAGAACATGGAGAGACTCTCGATGACAAACAAAAAATTAGGCTCAAACTGAACAGAAACATCAGCACGTAATCTCTAAACAGAAGACCACGACCAAATTTCTTTTAGCTATTCTGCCGATACACTCTCCGTGTGCGAACAATTTTGTCGCTAGCCAAGACGTAGTGTAAACGTTAAAAATTTTTATTTATAATACGTATGTCACATGTTTTACATCCTGGAAATTTAATTACCAAAATTGTTTGAATTCTCTTTTGAACTTGAAATGGGAATAACGTGAGAAAAATTATATGTTCCAACACGACGAAAATTGTGAAAAGTAGAGAGAGAGAAACAAATATTGTAAACTCAGAAGGTCGAGTACTACACACTTTGCCTCTTCAACCATCCACACAAACTTAGTTAGTCGACCATTCAATTTCCATAGTGCAAAAGGGGACTGAAGCAACAATGTAAGTTGAGCTTAAAGAAATACATAGACGCCGAAGAAAAGCAAATACAATACTCAATAATCATCACTGCATGATCTCAACGAACTAATATGCCGTCTTTACAATCAAAAAATGTATCCACCCATCAGGCAAAATAAAAGTTGTGTGTATGCGCTCTGTAAACACCCGTAGATAACAGTACATCTTGACTGTTCAGTTTGTGCATAATTTTGTGTCTCCCATCGAGATTGTATGGATGCTTTTAACATAGTTTATTTATGGGGACACACACGTACTTATTCTTATTTTGCCTCTGTATTTGGTTTGTGTATTGCCATATAAGAGTTGTGCGAACAATTGAACATGACATGGCGTCTTGACTAGCCATAAATCTGTTCAGCCATCGCATATTTTGCTGCCCATACAGAAAAATGGCTAGTCAAGTTCATGGTCGCTTTAAGTTGAAACCCAGTTGTCCGAACAAATGACTTGCACAACTCTGTCATGCCATTACACAAACAAAATACACAAAGAGAATAAAAAGTATGTTTGTGTGTGTGCGCTCGTCGGTAAACAACCGTCATAAACTATGCTAAAAGCATACATACAATCTCGATGAGATATTTATGTGGTTAGTCAAGACCAAAGATCTGTGGTCAAGATGTGGTGTCAAGAGACCATGAACAGCGGCGGACGTGACTAGCCAAGTGTCTGTGCGATGGCTGAACAGATTTATAATGTGCTCGAAGTCTTGTGTGTGGAGAATACAAGATGATCGTGTTCAGTGCGAGCATAATTTTTAGTCTCTCATGGAGATTGTTTCGATGCTCCCATATGATTACATAAAATAACAAAAAATATAACGAATATTTATAGGCTTGAATTATAAATTCGGCTAGGAAGCTTAGCCGTAAGATACATTTGCGGCGGAAAAATCTTTGCAATATAATTCTGCATATCGCGGCGTCAGTTCTTAACCGATTGACTTTGCGCTCAGTACTACGTTTTGACAAGTCGAAAAACGCATATATAGAATATCATCTGTGGTTAAAGAAGTTAAGAAGTTAAAGCTAAATAAAAGTGTATATTTATTGAAAAATCATGCCGCCAACGGAAGGGGACGTGATGGCTGATAATAACCAACAGTCTAAGCCAATGTCTGGACCAATTGTTGGAATAATCTATCCTCCGCCGGAGGTTAGAAGTATCCTTTGTTCCGTACCTTATACATATGTTTATAAAATATTTGTTTTCCAACCTTAATTATGAAATTTAATTACAAAATAGACATAGTGGACAAAACTGCAAGTTTTGTGGCACGTAATGGACCAGAATTTGAAGCGCGTATTCGCCAAAATGAATTAGGAAATCCCAAGTTTAACTTTTTAAGTTCCGGAGATCCGTATCATGCTTACTACAGATATAAAGTGAATGACTTTAGAGAAGGAAAAGGTATGATGTAAATATAAAATAATTATAGTTCGGTAAAAAAATCTAGATAAGCGCATCGCACAATAAATTTGTTTACTACCGCTTGTGGCGGAATGGCAAAATAAGCGTATCGAACTTACGGACAATATCCATATACATACATGCTTATATATATGCATAGGTATCAGTTACTCAAACATATTTTGTTTAAGTAGTATTAGAATTTAGTTATTTAATAGAAACTTACAAAGTTTCTTACTGGCTAGAAAAGAGGTATGGCACAGACTTGGCTTTGCCTTATATCTTAAATAGGTACTTAAAAAAATCCAAAAAAAGAGAAGAACACAATATTAACGATTTGAAAGAAAACTATTAACAAAAACCTCCAATACAGTCCATAGAGAACTAAAACAATATTATATAACAATCATAATACTAATACAATGAGTCTAATCCCAAGATAGGTTAGTATAGCGCTCCTATAATAGGATTTTTAGAGTAGCCACATCTTGCTATAAAACGTGTGTTTAAAAATTCTGCACGCTCAGGTACAGTTTCTCCACCTCTAGATTGCATACAATCTGCAACACCAAGATTAGAGGTGGAGAAATACCATGGTACATTAAGAACCATCTTTAAGATCTGGGCTATTTGAAGGCGTTTTATATGAGTTCTAGCACAATTGCCCCAAACTGGACACCCATATAAATATAAGTAGACTGAATAATTACTTTAACGATCAACATTTTATTTGAGTTGCTGAGAAGAGTATTTCTATTAATAACTGGATACAGCAATCTTTTTTATTTATTAACATTATCAATAACTTGACATTAATATAGTATCTAAACAAATTCATAAAAATATAATGTTATTTGACCAATATGCGCTGCTGCCCAAAAGTGGGTACAAGTGGGTAAAAAGCAAGATTTTCTTTTCCTCGTAAAAAAAGAGGGCTCGTGTCTTATTGGGATTAATTTTTAGTTTCCACTTAGCATAGTACTCTGCAAACCGTGTGAAATAAACCGCCAATTCATCTGCATAGACTGCGAATTTACTGGGACTGATTAAGGGCAGGTCAGCACAATGAATGTTGTACAAGGACAGCGCCCTGCTGTACACCTGCTGGATTTATACACATATCTGAAAAACAATCGCCAACAGACACACAATAATACCTATCCTGTAAAAAGTTTTTAACAAGCTTAACTAGAAACATTGGAAAACCAAATTAAATAAGTTTTAAAACAAGGCCATTATGCCACACCGAGTCAAAGGCTTTTTCAATATCGAGCAGCTCAAGTGCAGTTGATTGGCCAGATGCCAAACCTAATGAGCAGTCGAGTGCGATCTTCTAAAATCAAACTGTTCATCAGGTAAAATATGGTTAATATCAAGAAATACTTGAACCTTCAAGCTTATAACATTTTCAAAACTTGCTACAATACTTAGAAGGCTTATTGGCCTGAAGTTCTCAGGCCTATTCATCGTTTTTCCCGGATTGGGTATAGGTATAACCTTTGCTGTCTTCCAACTCTTCGGGAAGTACTGATGAGTTAAACACGAATTGTATATATTTATAATAATTTCCACTTCACCAACTGTGACATGTTCAGAATTAGGAGCAGTAAAAGTTGCTGAATCAAAATTGTCAGCATCCTGATTAACAACAGCAGAGTGACTGCGCACACCTAAATCTCATCATTAGTAAAGAATGAATTACACTTATTTGTCTTATTTTTTTACTATTTTCGTGACATTCCAAAAAGGATTGCTCCTCTTATCCATTGCACTTAATTTTTTATTCCAAAGCCGATTCCTGTATGAATTTCATTGCGAATAAGAAGTTTATATTTTTCATTAACTGATAATAGGAAAATTGCCTGTACCTAGTCCACTCCCTACGAAACCGATTTCTCAACTTTAGGACCAAATTGTAATCAGGCAGCTTAATATAATTAGTCCTATGTGGAGATTTTGGTACCGACTGCCTACAGCTTCCAACAAAGTACTCGTAAACAATAGGACACTGTCATCTATAGCCTCACAAGTACTCAATGCTAAACTAGCTAAAGAATTGTGCAACGAGTTAGCCACAATATATTTATATCTATGCCAGTTGGCATGCGCAAAATTATAAGCCAGATTTTACATTATGGGTATGGGCGCAGAGAGATTAAACGAAACTGGTATGTGATCAGAACTTAAGTCCCATTAACAGTAACAGGAATAGTAACAAATTGAGGTGTATTGGATAAGACTAAATCAAGGGTAGATGGATTAACATTAGAAGTAGA
This sequence comes from Phania funesta, assembly GCA_963932375.1. Classification (NCBI taxonomy): domain Eukaryota; kingdom Metazoa; phylum Arthropoda; class Insecta; order Diptera; family Tachinidae; genus Phania; species Phania funesta. The sequence continues at coordinate 64,572,144 of OZ010652.1, forward strand.
GGGAATATAGGTGGGAGAAACAGGAAACAAAACGGATACTGGAAAGTAGAATGTGAATTCATTAAGAATTTTGTCCCATTGATTAGGTCGTAAGCAGTTCCACATATAAGGTACTCATATCTAGTATTCAAAAATTTTCGCAAATCACTTAAATTTAGCCCTACGAACACAATCATTTTCCCCTCCTGCGAAATATACACTATAAATATTAACACCTACCCCCTGTACAATATTTAGCTTAATAGCGACATTTTCAATTACATAAGTTTTAATTTTGGGAATCATTGTAAAGGCAATAGTCTTCTTAACAAGTATAGCAACACCACCACCGTTTTGATTCACACGGTCTTCTCTTACACGAGAATAATTAGGATGATACAGATTATTTGATTGACTGAGCCAAGTTTCACTCAATAGACAAATATCTATATCATAAGTATTAAAAAAATTAATAAATTCAGAAATTTTTTTACGGATGCTTCTACAATTCCAGTATACTACTTTTGTATTAGATAAACCCATCTTTTATACACTATTATACACAAACTTAAAAGCTAATTGAGTTATAACACCAAATTGTTCTTGTTTATTTCTACACTTAGTTTGGTGATCAATTCCATTGTTAGATTAATAAATTCTTGCTCAGAGAACAGGTCCTTCTGATAAATACTATCAGCAGGTTTCTCATTATTGCGTCGAACTGAACTAGAGTAAATTTCTGCATTATTATAATTTCCATTATTATTACTATTATTGTTATTGCTATTGTCATTATTATTATTCTTATTATTACTATTAATTGGTCTTCAGTTTCGCAGATTCCCTTGCGTTGGCATGTTTACTGGACTTCTGTTGTTAGAAAGATAAGGAAAGTTATTAATGTCTGGTTGATGTGAACTGACCATTCTCTTAGAACGATTTAAAACTTTCCCTCATCTCAGTATATGCTAAAAGACTGGTGCATAAGGGATCAATTGATTTATGGTTGTTACCACAATAAGCGCACTGAAATTGCGTTCTGACTTACAATCATTGGTTATGTGTTTTCCTGCACAATTTGCGCATCTAGCCTTAACGTTGCACCCCCTTTCACCCTGGCCGAACATTTGGCATTTCTTGCATTGAACCGGCTTATTTTTTATTTTATGCCATGAAGAATAACTTTAAAAGGTTTATCGTTTTTGCTTTCATGCTTAAAAAAACTAAATATTATTTTCACGTAAAAGTTGTATTGTTACATTATAAGTCTCCATAAGTAACACACACGATTTTCAAACCAATAAAGATATTCTTTACAAGGTACTCCTTTACACCCTTCTTCAAAACATCTTCAGTATTCTGCATTAAAACTTTAATTGGTGGTACTTTAACCAATTGGACTTTATCATTTTTATCATTGTTCATTTCAGCAAAACCCTCTTCATCGTTATCAAAAACTTGCAAAGGGGTCCAGTAATTGTTCCTAGACCCAGTTTTTGCTATTTTAGATGAAGACATAAAGACTTTAGCAATAAACTCACGAGAACGTTTAGCGGTTCTGTGCAGTAGCACTTGTTTTTTTTATATTGTGGTTAATTGCACTCGTGTTCTTATTCCTATAGAAAAGTATTTAAATTTGGGACAAAAGCGTTTATTAATTGCTGAGTTCCACCAAACTAAAGTTTCCAACTTATTAAAAAAAAATTATTTACAGTGACGAAAGTAAATTTATTTATTTGGATCGAATGGACGCATATGGTATAGCACACGCCGAATAAATATTTCGATTTACATAATATAAAATCAACAATAAAACATGGTGATGAAACTTTATGGGTGAGCCGCTGTAGTGGGCGCCTGGAGAGGGAAGGTTGGTTTTTATTGATAGCATTATGGAGAAACATGTGTATCGTACGTCTAAAATCGTTTCTACCGCTAACGTTCCTGGCATCCGCAAACACTAACTCTAATGAAATAAACAGTCATCACTAACGTCTACCAATCCTTAAAAAAACGGCCGACCTACGAGCTATACCTGCTGCATATTCACAACTAACAGTTGCCTACGTGATAAACGAGATTCAGCTACTACTCATAATATGACAATTAGATACTTGACAAACAATAAAGCAATAACTAATTGATGCAAACTTCTCAGAACGAAAAATTGCACATAGCCGAAACCGGTCCGCATATTTATTGAGAGCATTTATATATATGCTTTTGAATTTTGATTCAATTACATTATGTAATTAATTACAGGTCCAATTACTTATATGAAGTAATTTGCTAACTTCCAATTACATGTAATTTGTAATTGATGATCTCTAATTAAAAATTGAATGTAATTGGTTTTTGGTTACATTTACATGTAATGGGTAAAAAGTAATTTATGAAAATTGTGCAGTGATTACTTTTAAAATATTTGTTACCAACAATGCAATTATTACAAAATTTATACATTACACAATATAAAAAACAGAAAAAATGCTAATAGAAAGCAAATATGTTATCACATGTTTTTTTCCAAGTATATATGTACGCTAAAATTCAAACTTCAATTCGAATTTCTATAATTGCCTTCTTTGTACCAAATTTAAAGTCTCTAGCTTTAGGCGTTTGGGCTTTGCGTCGTTAAGTCACTGAGTGAATGAACGAGTCATAAATTGTCTTTTATATATCGTGCAGTAAATCAAAAATAGCCACAACTCAAAAAAATCCAAAATAGTTACATAAATGGTTTATTTTCAAAATTTATAACTCTAAATGACTCGTAAAAATGTCTTGGTAACACAAAACTACTATAATTGTGTGGTTCATGATCGAACTAGTTCAATTGACAATCTGTGCGTTTTCAGTACCGTAGTTTTTCTTTTTCCTGCATGCTCTCTATTTACAGTTGCTAGTACGTTGTTTATGTTTACTTTTTCAGTCAAGTGAGCTGAACTAAAATAAGTGCTCACTTCAATCAAAGAGCTGATAAACCTAACACTAAAAACTGCTAATGTTATACCTAAAAATAGTAGTCTTTAGTAGAAGCGACGCAAGTGATTTGAAAACGGACATAACGGTATTTTTCCATTTAAAAAGACTGATTGCTGCAAAACTAATTTTTGCAATCGCTAAAGGATTTATTCTGTGAAATGTTTCATGTAGAAAACCGAGTTTAATAAATTTTCAGTTGCGACTAGTTTTGGTTTCGGTTGCGATATGTATGTATGTAAGTAGTTGTAAAAGATCAATGACCAGAGTTATAAAATTATTTGTTGCATTGTAGTTTTACGGAAAAATATGGTTAGTATACTTTTCAGCGTAAAAAAAAAACACATTCACACACGGTGGAAGTATAGAAATATTAAAAAAAATGCCTTTTTCAAAAAAAGTATGATAAGCTAAAAACTTCCGGGACTTTGCATAGTGAAGGTAAATTATTATAAACAGTACGGTATCCGATAAAGAAATATAAGAAACCTTGAAACGTCGGCAAACGTAGATGCGGGTAGTGCACTAATTTTATTGGTGTTTAGTGGTTAATGGAAAATTGACAATCTTACTAAACATTAGTGATGAGATATAAACAAATTTTTATAGTTTATTATAGAATTTATTGAATTTTTTTTTATTTATTAATAAATTATCCAAGCTTTAAGGTCTTAAATAACAAATTTTTTCCACAAAATAAAGTGTACATCTCTAAGTTTTGTTTTTTTTTAATTTGATTAATGACATGTTTAATTTTTTATTTTCTTCAATAAATAAGAACTCGAAATTAAAAATCATGAAAAACAGTATTTTAATTATTTGATTACTAGGCAAGGTTTTGTGAAAAAATGCATTGTGTACGGAAATTATTTTTGCATAATGTAGCTATTTTTTATTTTTTTGAATAAGCTGTTCGTTAAACAGTTTTAAAATATGTCTTACATAGACGGCTCTTGCACGGTTACAGAGTCTTTCTATGTAGTGTTGCAAAAGTAAGGTAAGATCACCGCGGCTATTATGGATTATATTATTATTGTTTTCCATTTCTTTTTTTTTCCTGTCTAGACTAGTTTTAATATATTTCAGATAATTTAATACTTTTCCAGATGCTAGTGCTCCCTGTGTGGTTACTGGTATTAAACAATTGTCGGTAACTAGCGCGGCGCAACAGAAACAACAAGAAATATTAAAGCAAGTTGCGGAGCAGCAATTTGTACCAAAAGATCCTCCACCAGAATTTGAATTTATTGCAGATCCGCCTTCGATTTCAGCACTAGATTTGTATGTTCTTTTTCTTATTTATTCTTATTTAGTTAAAAATGTTATTATTATTTTTTCAGGGATATTGTTAAGTTAACCGCTCAGTTTGTGGCACGTAATGGACGCCAATTTTTAACAAATCTTATGAATCGTGAACAACGCAATTTCCAATTTGATTTCCTACGTCCACAACATTCACTATTCCAATACTTTACTAAGCTTTTAGAACAGTATACGAAAATTTTGATTCCTCCTAAATATTTGATTGGCAGGCTAAGGGCTGAAAGCAACATGGGTCGTGCAAGTATGAACATTGTACTTGATCAGGTTAAATATCGAGCAAATTGGCAAAAGCACCAGGAGGCACAACGACGACGTGAGGAAGAGAAAATTGAAAAGGAGAGAGGTAAATAATAATTACCATAGAAAATAAATATTTGAGTCAGAGTTTTGGAACAGTTTAGGAGTAATTTGTAGTTGGTTTACTTAGATTAAGTGGACATATGTATGGATATGTATTTATAATTTTTTTAAACCCAATCCATACATTTAGTATAAAAACATATATTCAATTTGTTTAATGAAGTATTTCATGGAATTTCTTACAACAAATGTATTTAGACCGTTCCGTAAGCAAACGAATTAAGACTTTTACAGAGAGAAGAAATTTTAATATGTTTTAACCTTTAAATAATTATAATACTTGACCATGTCATCCATAAGCATTGAAAAATAACTAGTTTTTTTAAATTTTAAATGCCCTAGAAGTTTAGAAATTTAAAGTAGAGGTGGTAAGTTAGAGAAAGTAAACAATCTATAAGAGCTAGGGCAAGATTTCGAAGTGAATAAGAAGATATATTTATCGTAGTCATGACAAAATAAGAAATATGTTGTGTGGATAATTTTTAAATGTTTGAATGAGTAATAATAGGTGTATTTTGTATTTAAAACGGATAAGTAAATGTTTTTTAACGTTGTTTTGCATGTATCTATCCATACACAGTCGCCTATGCCCAAATCGATTGGCACGACTTTGTTGTAGTAGAAACGGTTGATTATCAACCGTTTGAAACTGGAAACTTTCCGCCTCCAACTACCCCAGAGGAAGTTGGTGCACGCGTTTTAATGGAGGAGCGATTACAAGAAGATGATGGGGATATTGAAATGCAAATTGAGTCGGATGATGAAGACAGCCACGAAGCACCTACTGCAGGTGCTGTGGTTAAATTATCACAAATGGAAAATAGAATTGGTATTCATATGAAAGATGTTTCGTATCAAACACAATCTTCAAATAAGGACAATATACAAGTACAAGATATGGACGAAGCCTCTAGCGATGAAGAATCGCCGGCAACAACCAAAATGCAGCCGCCAGTTGCTCCACTTATGCCTCCCACACATGATAAAGTTGTGGTTAAAAAGTACGATCCAAAAGCAGCTCAGGTTAAGCCAGCTAAACCGGCTACAACTGATGAATATCTAATATCACCAATTACGGGTGAAAAAATTCCAGCTTCCAAGGTAGCTGAGCACATGCGCATTGGCCTATTAGATCCCCGTTGGGTAGAACAACGTGACAAACATACTGTGGAAAAAATCAATCAAGAAAATGTGTATGCTGCTGGAACTGCTATTGAGGCAAGTTTAAAGCAATTGGCTGAACGTCGTACAGATATCTTTGGTGTGGGCGATGAGGAAACAGTGATTGGTAAGAAATTAGGCGAAGAGGAAACAAAGAAAGATGATCGTGTCACATGGGATGGTCATACATCTAGTGTTGAAGCAGCTACACGAGCAGCTCGTGCTAACATTACATTGGAAGATCAAATCCATCAAATTCATAAGGTAGAGTATTGAGTAATTAATCGTTTTGCTTATAAAACTAAATTTTGTTCAATAAAAAAGGTAAAGGGTCTTTTGCCTGATGAAGAAAAAGAAAAAATAGGACCCAAACCTGTTGGCACTAAACCAAGTAGTGCCAGCCAGCATCATGCAAATATTAATAAGACAATTCATGCTCAACATCAGCCACATCAACAGCAGCAACAAAACCATCATCACCAATCGCAACAACATCATCCACAAACACAGCAGCAACAACACGCATTGCCGCCACAACACCCTGTTATGATGATGCAGATGAGACCACCACCCATTATGCGTATGTAATAGAAATCCTTTTTAATTAGTTTAAGAATCATATTTATTTTATATTATTCTAGCACCACCGTTTACTGTACCAAGCTACATGGCCCCCTTGCCATCAACTGCCGGAGGACCACCCCAAATATCGCCAATACCGCCTGTACTTGATCAAGCTATTATTCCAGTATCACAATCAATACCAGTTGATGATGAACCCCCCAATAAGAAATTACGTTCCGAAGATAATTTAGTACCCGAATCTGATTTTATTACAATGCACAAGGTTACTTATTTGTATTATAAATCGCTAGCTTGTTGAATTTTATACTAAATTATATTATTATATATATTTGTCTTTAGAGTCCCATAACTATTCAGGTGCAAATTCCAAATGTGCTGGATAAATCTGAATGGAAATTGAATGGTCAAACAATAGCTGTTTCCCTAGCTTTGGCCGATCCTGTTTCACTGCTTAAAACGAAAATACAAGAGGAAACAGGAATGCCACCAGCTAAGCAGAAAATATCCTACGAGGTAAACTATACTGTAGTATTTAAGATACTATAAAAATATAAAGCTTCAACACTAGCCATAATGCCTTTGGTATTACTTTAATTTTCAAACACGTAGCAGATCGTTTTGTACGTGACTGTAGTCTTAAAATATTTGTTTCAAACCAGCAAGCAAAAAATATCCTACATTCAAAATTCATTTCCTTTTTTTTGCTAACTTAGCTTAACATATTTTTTTACTGCTACAATTCCAAATTATATTGTAACTTAAATTACCGAGATGATAACAAAGACAGCCATTAACTCGTTGTAGTGAAATGGTGGGAGTCTAACCCACGACCCCCAGGCTGGTAGACTAGCACACTTCTAACTAGCCTACCGGGGCACCTAACATATAACATTAATAAACTATACATATGTATATGAACATAAGTATCATTTTTCAAAGTATTCAGTAGTTGGGATCATTTCTCTACTATGGATACTATCTTTTAAATTCATTGCTGAATCACCAGGAACAGGACATCTCCGAGTTCAGTTTCATCAATACTTTTAATTTTTTGCTGAACAGGATTTAAAATTAGTTAAACCAATTCTTTATATATAAACTACGCAATGACATCGTTTTAACATTCTGAATATTAAACAAATATAAATATTTTTGTTATTTCCTTATTATTAACAGACTGCCTGCCGACAGAATTTAGAGCCATATAACTATTCCAAGATTTCCCTTTCAATATTCTCACGAGGTTTTTAATGCGATTCAAGTCAGGTAATTGTGACTGAATTAAAATCATTTCTCTTCTGTGAACTCTTTGACCGAGCTCGATGTGTGTTTCAGGTCACTACCGTGTTGAAACACCTATTTAAGTGGCCTATTCCACTCAACATGTATAATAACTTGCATTTCAATAATGCGTTTGTGCAATTTTAGGAAATGGTCCAACAATATATGCCAAAAAGCAAATTCATGTGTTGGTTCCCCCATTCTTAACCGTTTGAGTGCTAAAGAATTTTCTTATATTAATGCTGTAAGCGCGGAATGAAATGCTTTTTTTTTTTTTTTTTGAGAACAATAGAAATGGTTATAATTAACGCTAATTATTATGTAACAAGTAATTTTTACCAACAAAATAAGTGAGAATAAAAAATATTTATTTATTATTCTCCCGTATTACAAGAATGTTTTTTTTTAGTGCCACAACGTGTCCGACAGGGTGTTTTGATGTAAATTTTTGGAACGAATTTCCAAACCGGTTTCGGCTATGTGCCTTCTTCAGTATAATTTTTCGTTCTGAGAACAATTCGATGTTGTTTTATTGTTTGTATTTCGTCAGAATTGATGTTTGCGGATCGCAGGTAAGTATTGCAGACAGTTTTTTATATTTCACGGACGCATTGTAACCGCGCAAACTCTAATTCATACCTTATATTGGTGTCGGTGTAACATTCTACGCAAGATACGTGGACGGCATAATATGTTCAATCACGGGAAATAACGAAGTACAAATACTGGAAAACCTCAACAAACATCACAAAAACGTTAAATTCACAATGGAAGCGGTAAAATATAAAATAAATTATCTAAACCTGACAATAAAAACAAACAAAATCACCAACAAACTGCAATACGAAATATACAGAAAACCTACAGCCACAGATTCAATAATACACAATACCTCCAGCCACCCATAACAGCACAAGCACGCCTCAAGCACAACTTATAACTAGACTATAACGAACACCACAAAAAAAAGTAGTCTACAATCAAAGTAGCAAACAGCGGTTGCAAGAAAGACACCGTAGACAAAGTAAAAAAAGAATTTCAAAGTATCAGAAAACAACGAAAACGTAGCCAGCTTCCTCAGGATATACGACATAAATATAGCATTCAGAATATACCAAGGCAAACAAAGGCAATCAGCTTTCGCGAACGCATAAGAGACTATACCAAGAAGATTGGCTCGACACCAGATCTAACTTCGCCAACCACCTGTTAACAAGAAATGTAATCCAGCGCATATTAGAAAAACGGTACAGCTACTACACGCATACCTCAAAGCACAACAACCAAACACCCTAGAAAACATGGAAATATACAATCAAAAGAGACTTGACGGACGCATCATAAACGAACGAACATACTTTGAATCCGACGCACATAACAAATGGCTACTTGATAAACGAAAAAAAACTTTACCTAACTCTTACCAGCTATCCGCAAACACCAATTCAGACGCAATACAAAGCAATAAAACAAACAGTAATCACTAAACGTCTACGAATCCAAGGTATATTGATATAATAGGTAGACAAATGGCAAATGCAACAGAGCTGTTTATTGTTGCTTTTTTGTCTAAAATGTCAGATAACTACAATAAAACAAAGAGAAAGAAGTGATACTCAAGCAGAGTTGCCGTTTTTGGTTATGTTTAAACAAAATTGGTTATTTTTTATCGCCAATTATTAATTTCATATTCATTATCTTTTCCTATTTAAAAAATTTAACAATTCTGGAAGTTTTTTAAATAAGTTATTTAATAAGTTATACTCGGATTCGCCATAATTTTTTACAAAATGTTCATGTAAATGCGACCCATTTTGTTACAAATGACAAAACGTGTGAATACTTACTGACAATGCTTGTTTAAAATTAACAAAATGTGTAATCGCCAAAATTGTTTAGTCCCCCTTTGAACGACTAATTAAAATCAGTTGTTGTTTGCGTAAAAAAATATAATTCAAAACACAGAATAACTATTTCTGCTTAATAAAATAAATATTCAAATTATTTGTTTATGATATTTATGAACATTTTTAATAATTATTACGAATAATTTATTCAGGCTTAAGTTCGTTATTATTCTTTCAATTAAGAAATTAAATAAATAAATGTCGCTACACACGTCATCTGCATTCTCTGTGTACCAATGATTAGTGTCTATTGCCAACATCATATATTTAACCCACATGATGATAAAAAATTACGAGAAGCTCTCGTATTCTCATAAGTTTTCATAATTTTCGATCAATTTTCTGTTAGGTTAGAATAAAATTTGCGCCACTGTAACTTTACTCCCTTCTTTTTATAATTGTGTTATTACAAGCAAGACTGCACCGATAATAATAGTCCTCGACAACTGCTGTCGCAAGTCTGTCTAAAATTTGAACCATTTCGTACTTGCACATAATTATTGTATAAATCAGTTCGGCCGTTGAATTTTAGTTCTTAAAACTATTCATGATGGTAAATATAGGCGTTAATTTCAAATATTTCAATATGTTGCATGTCTTAGGGAGGGTGCAAATAAATGAAATAGAGCTAATAGCCAACGAAGTTTTTCATCTAATTTAAATTTAAAGGCGATTGATAAAAATACCAATGAGTTGGATAATATTACTTCTAGTAGCAATATTGCTTATAAACGAATCTTAAGAGATAAGCAGTGGTATTCACTGATGCTTAATAATTAAAATAATTATATCTGAAGTATTATAAAGTATAAAAATATAAATGAATTCACTTTTGGGAACACAATTGGGACGAACGACGAATTTCGTCCGCCACGACGTATACGTCGGTAAAAATTCGCTGTGTAAATTCGTCGTATGAAGCACAATAACGACGAAAAAATAACAGCTGTTATCTATATTATATACATGGGTGACCATATAAAAAATAATTGTTAAAAAATTAAACACTAAGAAAAACACAGCCAAAAAGTAATTTTATAGTTAACTATTATTTTGTAAACTTATTTTAAATCCTATAAAACAAAATTAATTATTATTAAAAAAAAAATTTTTATTTACTAAAATACTTGGAAACTAAAACCAAACATGGCCACATTGTACTGTTTTGTTCGTCGTACGCCGGCGAAAGAAATAAATATAAATTTAATTCAAAGTTCGCCGAGTATGACGAATTTCGACCGACGTCATAATTGCATTTTGGTATACACAAATATGTTCTATTTTTGGCGACGAATATTCGCCGCGAAAAATTCGTCGTTCGTCGCAGTTGTGTTCCCAGCATTAATTTCATGTTTTTAAAACATGTAATAACAGCTAATAATTGAGTCATTTTTGTTCAAATTTGAAAATAAGTAATGGAAACTTCGCAATTTTTGCATTCGGCATTTTTATTTACTTAAAATCAGCTGTTTTCTCATGTTTTCGGAACATTAAAACCACGCCGAAAAACACAAAACCAAGTGAGTTGCAGAATAGCAAAAAATTGCCTGCGTGATTTCAAAACGTTTTGTAATTTAAAATCACGTGATTTTTCGTATAGTTTGGCATATTGTTTGTTACTTTATTGGGTTGTGTACTAGCAAGAGAACCAGCACGGAGCCTGGGGAATTGGGAGGCCTTATATTGGTCAAATTCGGGCTTTCGCGCTATTTTCGCGTTTTTTACATGCTGGATGAAATTACAGCCCCTATAAGTTACATTGTGGTTTTCTTCACAGTTGCTACATTTTTCACTTTGAAATCAGCTTTGGAAGAAGTGCATTCCGAAGTTTGGTGGGTATCGCCGTAAACCACGCATACTGAAGGTAAATTGCAGATGTTTAGTTTAGTGTGCTCGAATTCTTGGCAATTAGTACACTGACGGGGATCATTACGTTTTAATTGTGCTTCTGCAGTTATTCGTCTGTTGAGAAAGTAGCGTAAGTTGTAAATAGGGTGAACGGATGTTTTGGATTTTATATTAGTTGCGTTAAATACAATCTCAACACGGTACATTAGTTGGGGAACCTTAACCTTGTTAAGCATATTGTGTACTGACCTTCTACAGTACTTTTTATCAATGCCCTTTATAACAACTATCAAAGCTTTTGGCACTATTTAGCTTATAGGTATAATAACTATTTTTTTCTGCGTCAAGGCGACTTACAATGAGCCGATAATTCTTCGTGTGGGCTTGGATCGCAGTTTATTGTATTTGTCCTCTCCGTATAGAAGCAACATAGAAGATTTCCTTTCCTACCAGTTGGGACAACATGTTTACAATGGCATTTGATCTTTGCTCACGCAAATAATTTGGTGGGGGTTTTTGTTCCCTAACAGCGCTTTCGACATCTTCATGGTTCGGGGTAGCAAGTACGAAGAATCTGTCTTCACTTACTGATGTTGTAGCTACATTAGCACTCTTGTAGTGTTTCGCGGTGCGTTGTTGCTGGGAAGACTTAGGACTGTCCTTTCCTTTGATTATGGTTATATATCGATCCATTCCTCTCGGCACTTTTTGTACGCGATTTGTTACCTGTTTCGTTGGTTTGTTGTACTATTTTTGGTATAGTACCTGTAATGTTTTTTTTAAGTTGAATTTTAGTTTCTTCTGGAGGTATTACCTGTGAAGATATGTTGTTATAAATTTAGTTATAATACAGGGTGTCCGCCTAAAGGTATACTACTTTGTTTTGTCGCCATTTTGGTAAACATTAGTCTTGATAGTTCATATTTGGCAGTCGTGAAGTAGAGACGTGGCAAATTTATTATGGAAAAATACTCGGCAAACCAACATGTTTTAATCGTTAAAGCATTTTATCAAAATCAATCATCGATTACTGTGACGATGAGAAAGTTACGTGAAATTTTTGGGAGAAACAATGTGTCAACAAGGCGCACTATTTATCGTGTAGTGAATAATTTCAAAGAATGGACCACAACGTACTGCAAGATCGGTTGAAAATATTACTGCTGTTCAATAAAGTGTTCAAAACAATCCATCAACCTCAATTCGACACCGCGCTCAGGAGCTTGGTCTTCAAAGAACAACTTTGGCCACAATTTTGCACAAAGATTTGAATTTGTTTCCATTTAAGATTAAGTTGACACAAGAGCTTCTTCCAGAAGACAATTTACGCCGCCGTACCATTAGGATGCTACAGCTCGCCCATGATAACTCCGATTTTCATGAAAAAATCATGAGTGACGAGGTACATTTTCATTTGAATGGATATGTGAATAAACAGAATAGTCGGTTCTGGGCAATGGAAAACCCTCAAATTATTCATCAGTCACCTTTGCATCCATTAAAAGTGACAGTCTGGTGTGCAATTTAATCAAGAGGAATCATTGGACCTTACTTTTTTGAAACTGAAAACGGCGTAACGGTAACTATCAATGGGGAGCGATATCGTGATATGATTGAAAACTTTTTAACGCCACAACTACATGCTTTGGGCTTGACTAACATGTGGTTTCAACAGGACGGTGCCACATCGCATACAGCCAGGATTACAATGAAATTACTGCGATACCTCTTTTTAAAACAAGTTATATCAAGGAATGGTGATGTTGATTGGCCTCCACGGTCGCCTGATTTGACTGCTACGGACTTCTTTTTGTGGGGATATCTGAAAAGCAAGGTTTATGCAAATAAACCAGAAACGCTGCAGCAACTCAAATAAAATATTCGTGATGAGGCTGACAGAGGCGGACATTTTTCTGATATTGTATTCCATACATAATTGCCGACATTAAATAAAACATTTATCAATATACGATCCATTCTCTTTCATTTCATCAAAAATTATAAACAAACAGAGTAGTATACCTTGTCGGCGGACACCCTGTATTATTTATTGTTCTTAATGTTGGGCATACGAATAGTTTGATTTCGTGTGTGGCTGTGTAGCTTGTGTACTAGCAATAGAACCAGTATGACGCCGAGGAATTTAAGAAGACCTATATTGCTCATATTCAGGTTGAGGTACTATTTTTGAATTGTTTATGTGTTGAAAGACTTTGCAGCATCTATAGTTCGCAGTGTAGTTCTCACCGCAGTTGCTGTATTGTTTACATTTAGACCCGTTTTAGTAGTAGTGCATTCCAAAGTCCGCTGCACAACGCATAATGATGGTAGCTTATTTTAAGTTTTCGTATGATCGAATGCCTGGCAGTTATTAGAGTCGCAAGTTGTATATGAGGGGAACCGAGTTTTTTTGATTTTAGCTGAGTTGCATTAAAATGTCTCTCAATGTCTTTTACAAGAATACTCAAACTTTAGCATTTTTTAATTGATACGTATAATAGCTTTTGTTTCCTGATTCAAGCCGTCTTACGATGAGTCGATAATTTTTTCCGTATGTGCTTGGATCTTTGTTACTTGAATTTGTGCCCGTCGAATGGAGGCGACGTAGAAACTTTACTACGAATAGGGAGAGTTTGAGATTTTTGTTACCTTACAGCGGGTTGAGCATTTTCATTTACCGGCTTTGTAGCTACTTCAGAACTTTTATATTGCTCCGCTGTAAGAGCTTGTTGCGAAGATAACACTGGCTTTCCTCTTTGTTATGTGCTTATCCATACCTCTTTGCATTTTTTGTACGGGGTTTGTTATATTACCTGAATCGTTTTTTTTATTTTACTGATTTTGGTATAGCACCTGCTTCGTTTATTTGTTTATTTTTGTTTGATTCAGGCGTTAAAGATATATTTATATTGGCAGATAATGAAGACGTTCGCCACAGGGTAACCAAAGGTGAAGACACATAAAAAATAAAAAACTCAGTTTTTTTACTATGGGCTCTGTTAGAAAGAGACAAATATAGCTTTTTGTGACGAAATACAGGAAAGTAAGCAAAACAAAAATCTAATGTGAATAAGTGCAAATTTCAAAAAGTAAAATAAAAATATTGTTAATAAAACCACCCTTGTACTTACCAAAAAAATGTGTTTTAATAGCACCAAAAATAAACACGGCAAGAAAATCAAAATAAAAACCTAAAAACAAAACTAAGGTTTTGAGGGAACGAGACGTATAGAGAAAAATATCACTATATTGTCGTTTCACCTCTGTTTACTACTTTGTGACGTTCGCTCAATTGGCCTGGTGGTTAAAAAAGCACTGTCTTTTTTTATTATTTATTTTGTTCATTGCATTGTTAGCATCACAACGTAAACAGAGGCGACACGAGAATATAGTGATCTCGATCTCTATCTGTCTTTTTCTTAAATGATTGACTGCTCCTATCCTCTTTTGTTACCTTTTTTTTTCTTTATTTGAAAAAAATTTTCTGGCCATTCATAAAAAACGTATGCACAAAGCTATTTTGTAACGTCAAAGTTTGCACCTCTTTGCTCTGTACTATAGGGACTGCCGTCGGCAAAAAAGCTGATTTTAGCAATTTACACCTCTGGTTGCTCTGTGATTAGCATCTGTATAACTAAAAGATCATCTGCATAACTAAAAGCATTGTTATTCTCTTTTATATTTTTTGATGGATGTTTGGCACACTCATCTACTGATTGATTATCACTGTAATTTTTTAACCACGCAATTTTTTATTTATTTACAACACAATATATATATTATGTTGTATATTCTTTGTTATTTTTTTCTAACTGTTCACTTGTGTGTTTTCACTTGTTCCAATGTTTTTTTTATTATTTATGCGCGAACAACCACGAACAAACAAGAAAGAATTAAGCAAAATATTTTTGTAAGTAACTGTATACGAGTATATACAAATTTCGCGCAAAGAAGCTGTTTACATTTTCATTTCATTTTTATTTCAAAAATTTGTACACCTTAATTTTTCTACTATCTCTGTTGCATACTGTTTTATATTGGCTAACATTTTCATATTTTCTTCCCATTTTTCGTTTTTGCCGCCTTTTTAGTTCAAAACAAAATCGAATTTTAATGAAATGGTAATAGATTTGGCAGCTTGTGTTAAAACATTATTTGTTTACGGATGTGTTAGAACATTTATTTCCAAACATGTGTTCAAACAGTAACACATGCGGTCACATGCTAATTTCTTGTGTTATACAAAATACAAACATACAAATTTCGATACTTATGTATGTCTCGTCAAGACCGCATGTTACATAAAGTCTTGATTAGCTAGAAATTATTTCGCACATGGAGAGAGCGTCAGCAGAATAACTAGTGAAATTTGGTCTTTTGTGTGGAAAAAAGTGCAGATTTTTCTGTTCAGTTTGAACATAATTTTATGTATGTGATCGAAATTATTTCCTTGTTCTCAGCATAGTTTATGTACGGGTTTTCACAGTCGTGGGCACACATACATTATTCTTATTTTGCCTGTGTGTATGATTTTTTATGAAATATGACATCCTATTAGTTTAAAAAAGTTATCAGCTGCACTGGTTTTTAATTCGCCTTGGGCACAGAATAATTATTTAATTGTTGCATAGACGAAAATATGTAAATTAGTATGTACCAAAGTGTTAATGTCTTCAATAACTATATACCTAATATTATACTATTTAATTACTTAGGTTTTTTTTTAATTTTTCTTATTTCAGGGCATGTTTTTCAAGGACAGTAATTCAATGGCCTTTTATAATTTGCTTAGTGGTGCTACTGTTCATTTACAAATAAAAGAACGCGGTGGACGTAAAAAATAACTACAATAAATTGGTAAAAAAAAAAACAAATGGTTTGTTTAAAAATTATTCAATTATACTATTATTATTAAAATCTAAGTATTCAATAAAAAATAAATGCATTTTAATTACAGAATGCTATTTAAAAAACTAAAAAGAATAAACACTCTATGGAATGTATATTTTTGTTAGACTCTAATTAAGTTTCTTATGAAGAGTTGAGGTGGAGGTACCTACAACGCCTTAACATGTTTTATACTTTATAAACCTTTTACGTTTCAAACGCTTCAAGTTATATTACAACACGCTTTATAGACTTTGGATGCGTTCGTAAATGCAGTAAATTTATATAACTATGGTTTTGCAACTGTTCAGCATCTGTGCCTAGCTTGTAGTTTTGAACGATCTGAAAAATGTTTAACGCAGCATACTTTTATTTTAAAAAATCTTGGAAATAAAAGTTAGCATTTTTTTGTAAATTTGAATAAAATTAATGAAAATATTTTTTTATAAAATTGTATTTTAAACATACTTTTCCATTTTGCCATGCGTGGCTTATTGCATCAAAAAATTATTTCATGCGCCCATTGCAGAATTTTGCGGCATACATGCTAATCGTGATATACTATTACTGCATTTGCGAACATATCCTTTAACATTCAATCAGCTCATAAAACATGTATTTACATTTTCATAAAAACGGATAATGAAATAAGCTTGTTTTTATTGATTTTTTTTACTTTGTTCAATTAATGTTAAGTGGAGTACTTTGATCATTTTTGTTATTTAGTAGGCCATATATTTTTTGCCGACAGCTAAAATTTTACTACCATCGGAAAGAGCATTTTCTGAAGACTACAAAAATATCAACAACAGTATCTTAAAGTTTCTTTTCCAGAAAAAGACGAAAAATTTAAAAGTTTTGTGTCTTTCATATGATTAGATTTAATTAATTAGAAACAACATTTAGGGAACTCATTTAAGCCCTTAAAATCGCCATTATGCAAATTTACGAGACTTGTTTCATGAAGCCCCTTTTTAAATGTGGCACAACACAATCAAAAAATTAATGAATTAAAAACAAACAAAAAAAAAAAAACAACAATTTAGACATTTATTCAACTTTACATGCAAAAATTAAAAAAAAGAAAAATTATACATAATTATTTAAGTTGTCTGAAGAAACTGTTGTTGTTGGTAGGTTAAGTTCAGCCGAGAAGAGAATTATTGGCTTCATGCCAGTACACTCGCGCTCTCCACTATTAATTAAACCGAAAAAGGCCCATGTATATTGTAGTAACTCGGTACTTTAGATCCTCAGAATTTTTTTAAGTGAGTTATGTATAGTATGGTGTCAATCGTGAAAACTAGGCAGTGGCACATAAAATGTTCCATTGTTTGACTCTGCCAAGTACATGCCCTGCAGACGCTATTGTCGCTTGAGTGTCTTGCTATAATACTTGTAACATTGCTAATTTCGGCCTTGTTTAGTCTCATCACGCTCTTTATTTTACTTAGAATTGGGTCATGCCACAAAATTCTAGTAAATTTTCGCAGCCTTTGATTGTTCCACAGTGCAAAAGGGGTCATCATTTTCTAATTTTTTAACTCAGTTCTAGTAGTCTCAAAATTCTTTTCATAATCCAAGTTTATTATTAGTAATCCTATGGCTTTAATTAATAAAGTATATTCTCGTTATTACCAAGTACTTGCTGGTGGCCTGGAATCCAGATGACGCGCAGTCTCCTACTAATCGAGTAGTCGTTAAACATCCTTGTTCTTACTCTTTCCGGCTCAATTTCATCGATAGTCATTTGGCTATCAGTGAATATGTTTATTTCTGTTCGTTTTGTGTCTTAACCATCTTATTTTTCTTTTCTGTCATTGCTTTATTTGTCTAACAATAATAAACAAAAAGCCACTGTTTCATGAAATGAACAATTAAACAGCGCAAGTATATTGTGCAAGTTTACGAATGCTGTGCAAATGAAATGATGTTTACAGTGGACACCAAAATAATGGAAAGACACAAATAATGTTAATAACGCGCGTATCGGCATAGAAAATACATTCCATTCCGCTCGTCTAAAAATTAATTTTAACTTTTACTGTATTCAAAGTTATCGTATAAAAACAAAAGAAAGAATAGAAAACTAACTTAAGCCTGACAATTAATTACTTGGTACGAGGGTCGCCTTTTTCGTTTTTACAAACAGTGAAACAGAAACGAACAAGTTCGAAACAAAGTGTTTTATTGCTTTTCGAAATTTTCGCTCTTAATGTCTATACATTTCCGCATACGCTCAAAACAATTCTGGAAACATTTTTTCCACTCTGAAGCTGATATCGTAGAAACATGGTTTTGAAAAATCTTCAACAGCTTGTTGAGGTGATGAAAATCGCTGTCCGCGCATCTTTTGTTTCACAATGGGGAACAAGAAAAAGTGATTAGGCGATAAATTGGGTGAATACGGGAAATGAGACATTAATTCGATGTTTTCTCTATCAAATATTCACTAGATTGACGTGCTTTATGGGAGCTGGCATTGTCGTGATGAAGAATTATGCGACATTTTTTGTTCTTTTTGCTTATTTCAACGAAGACCGTGGCGAAAAAAATGGTGTACTCGTATACAATCCGGCATTAACAGTTCTTCGATCGTCTAATGGAATGGTTGCGACGTATCCAGTACAACCGAATAAACAAACCGATCTTCTTAAAGCATGTTGCGCACAGCATCGATGTTTCACAGAATGACAACTAATTTGGCCGATCTTCTCGACATTCATCACTGACGGACGCACGACCATCAAGAAATTCTGTAAACCAATTGTAAATAGTCTTCTCTAATGGTGCTTCATTACCAAAAATCGCACGTAGCGATTCTATGCATTGTTGTTGAGTAAATGCTTTTTAAATCATAAAAAATCATCAAACGTAAGCATTCACGGCCGATTTCTATTTGTCCACAATTTTTTTTCTCTTAAACGTCCACTATCAATAAATTACCAAGTCAATTTCTAAATTGTCCACTGGCTTCGCAATAACAAACGTCAATGTTCACATATACAGTGGTGCCACAACTCATTAACGCCACCTATTGTTCGATTGTAACAACTTAAAAGGCAACCCTCGTATAATAAATTCTAGTTCGACAACTTTATGTCAATATATAGTTTATAATATTTTGTACACTTCAATAGTGTTTAAAAAAAAGTTTATTACACAGGTTTTACTTAAATCGCAAAGTTACTTTTAAAAATGCAATGAAATCTCATTCCAGAAGTACGTAATGGCTTAAGTAGTGTTTCCTTATAGTCAAGATCTCTTTTCCCTTTATAAGCTTCGCGGGAAAGCCCAATGATTTCGGATTGAAATAAATTCTTTTCCTTGAGGGAGAGCTGATCGTAACAGTGCCTCGTAATTCTCTTCAGTAATTTATGTACTTTAAAATTCTAAACCGTTTGTGCCGTAATCCGTTATAGCACCCCAGGCCATAACTCTACCCTCTCTACTCTCAATGCAATTTAAAAATAGCTCCTCTTCTCTCATATTGTGAAAATGTTAATTGTAGCCATCTGGGCTGTACATTTTAAATTAATTTTCATCACTAAAAACCACAGTACGCCAATTATTAACATGACATCTTGAATGTTCCATGTTATATGGTCTCTAACAAATTGTAATCGATTTTCTTTGCGTACATTATTTAGCGGCGGTTATTTCTTCCGTCTTTTTTTCATTTTCAAATATTTACAACTTGCAATAGCTCTTTTCACCGTTGAGATACTTCCGTGACATCAGCGTGAGACCTCATTTTTGGTACTTAAAGAGCAGAGTTTGATTCAATTTTCAAGACTTTGACTTTTGGTTGGAAAGTTTCCTTTCTAATTCTTTCCATAGTTTTCATTATCTTCTGAAGCATACGAGCACAGTGTTATGACTTAGCCCGATTTTTGGTGCAATGGCCCGATAAGCGAACGGTAAACATCGGTTTTGGCTCCTTCCATTATATTTAAAATACTTAACCGTTCACTAGTAATATTTTTCTTCAACTTATGTCAAATCCGACTAGTTGCAAAAAAATGTTTAAACTGCAGTGGTTCCAATCATATGAACGGAAAAAAATTTTTCACCGCTTTTGGGAAAAAGCGCTTTAAAATACTGTTGCGTTGAATTTTATTGTTGTTGTTCTTATTTTAAGATAGTGCTCTTTTCCATAGTAGTAAATTTTAGTGGTTCACAAAGATATGCCCTGCTAATTAACAAAAAAATATGGGGTATAATCAATTGAACGAGAGTGTACAATTCAATAGTTTTATTCAATACTTCAATTAATTTTTGCAAAATTTTTTCTTTTAATTTTTTACTATTTTACTATTATTGATTAGCTGTGTTCGAGTACTTTTGGGTAACCCTCGATAAAATTAGAATAAATAAAATTTACTCCATACTTCATCGGTAAAATTAGAATAAATAAAAATTACAATAAAGTAGGCGAACGAAAATATACAAATTTCTATACCAAACACAAAAAAAACGTAAAAAATAAAATGTAGTTTTATTCATATATCTTCAGTTGGTTCAATAAAACTAGCAATATAAATTTATAGTTTGAAAAAGAGAGATCAATTCTTGTTAACTGAACTTTTTCATAACACTTTTTTTTGCTGTAGTTTTGCATACATATTTTACATTAAATTTTTCTAGACCAAAATTTATTTATTAATTATTAAGTAATTTTAATTTTTAGGCATGAGTTCGTTTTTCTTTCTACTCAGAAAGAGAATTATTTATTTAATATGGACAACCTTGAAAACAGTTAAAGTTTTAATTTTATTAGAAAGAAAAACGAACTCATGCTTAAAAATTAAAATTACTTAATAATTAATAATATTTGGTCTTCGGAAAAAACAATAAAACCTTCAAAATTAATTTATGTTGCATTTTTGTTGATTCAATTTAGTTTTTCAGTTTTATTGTTTATTTTTTCAAACATTAGATTGTTTAGTAATTTGCCCAATCTAGCGGATGAAAGAGTATCGGCTACGTTGTGCGGAAGAAGCAGCACTTCATCTGAAAATCGATCTTTTACACAATCCTGCAGTACGGAAACGTTTTTTGGTATAATTAGTTAAAATGTTGAGTACTCGAATACAGCTATTATGTACTTTGTTCTAGGAAAACACTCCACTTCATCTTTTATGACAGAAGAGTATATATATCGCGTGGTGTGTACCCTCACCTATACAGAAAATTATTTAATTCTTTCGAAATAAATGTTATTTTACAGATTTTAATATGTCGGCCATTTGGCGATAACGTTCTAACATGGGAGTATAAATTCTATCACTGTCTTTACTTGGTACACATACAAGTTCTAAGTGATTCGGAAGATAAGGTATTATGAAATCATAATAACTTAAAACGTCCACATTTTCCATATTTGTTATTTGTTTTTCTCCATCTATGGGTTTCCCACTTCTACAGGAAATGTCGCTCACCAGGTCATCTAAATATTTTGCATATTTCGCACGATACGCCGCACCTTGCAATGCTGCTTCACTCACTTTCTGTAATCACAATGTAAATAACATTATTTTGCAATAATATTGCAAATGCTTCCAATATTAATTGAATAATCAAACCTGTATATAAACTGTTGCATTAAAAACATCAGCAATAACTTGCAGTATAGATTTATTAACAGATGCTCCACCAGTAGCAATGATTTTAGTTTCTTCTGCGAAATGAAAGCCCATGTCTGCAGCAACTGCTCTTCGATGTAACATTTGACCTTCTATCAGCGCTCTTATTTCAGCTTCCGGCGATGAAAACCTTTAAAATAACGCCATCAATTTCTTAATTTACTTTTGTTGGCCATTCTAATTAAATTGTACTCACTTGCTAATTCCTTTTGCACCGTCTGATAAAGCTGATGTATGAATCTTATTCCAACGCAGTATGCCTTTGGCACAAGGTATTATTTCCATTGTATGAAAATGTATAGCCATATTACCGTAATTGCCACGCGGTGTAGAATCTAATAGTTGATTAAAAACATCCCAACTATTTTGAGCTTCTAAACGTTTAACAGCATCTCTTACTAAGGAACCATTGCGAAAACTGTAAATACCAACGTGAGCCAATGGACATATTATTTGTTTTTTAATATTATATATGTACATATTAGGTAGTTGCTACCAGTGTTTTGAGAACTAGACAATAAGTAGCAGTAGCAACAAAAAACACAAATAGTCCGGCAAAAAAATTTAAAAATCTGGCTACATTCACATTGTGGTAGCAATTGTTTTAGTAGTAGTGCTACCATCAAGATTTTGTAGCAAGAAAAATTGTTTGATTTTGTAGTTTTAGTAATCAACTAAGAAACAAATGGATTCAGGTCTGAAGTAGCACTAGAGTAACATTGAGGGACCCGTAGAATAACAGAGATAGTCCTTGAATAACATTTTAGGTATTCGCAGAATAACATGGGTAGTCGTAGTAAACATGTCAACAAAGTCAATATTAGAGTTGTGTAGTTCATGAACCAACTAGTTCCATTGAACTATTCACACAACAGAATTAAGTAAGGCGCTCGCCGACCGCGTGGGTTTTTACACCTTTCTTTACCTGTAAAAAATACATATGCATCAATGTTTAAAAAGTCACATGTAGGAAAAACCTAAACTGTTTTAAAACCGACAGCGAAAGTAAAATCTAATTGCTACCAAAATCAATTTTTTTAGCTATTTGTTATGGATGTACATACAAATGTATGTACATATTTATGGCTTTAGTTGTCATCATCTTCTTACTGAACTATTTTCAATTTCGCCATGTACGTAATTACATATGTATGTGCATAAATGCCTATGCATATACTCATTGTACCGCAAAAAAGGAACATAATTTTTGCGGTACTCTTCTCTTCATGTTCACAAATTTTTATGTTATTAGTTTTGTATAAACATTTTTTAGGAACATATTTTTGTACGGCTACCTTCTTTCACAAACAACCCTCCAGTTCTCTTCTCTTAAATATATTTGATATAAAATTTTTTTGTGTGTATTAGAAATAATGTATTTACATACACTCCGGTTCACTTATTTAAAGGCACAAAAGATCCCATATTCAGGAGCCGGTATCTTTTGCAATTTTTAACCGATTCCAGAATTTTAAAATAGAAATGGAAGCTAGACATCTTGAGATATAAACAAAATCATGACAATGGTGATTTCTTAACTAAAGAACCTTTTTTTGAGGAATTTATAAAAAAAATCTAAAAATGTGGTATTTTTTTGGTTCACTTGAATAAAGGCACTTTAACTAACTTTAGTGAAAAACAGCTTTTCTTGTTTTTTAAGTTATTATTACTTTATTTGCTTTATTAAAGAACTATTAGTAATGGGTGCAACCCCCTTTGTTTTTAATAACTTTAAATATACGGGTTTTCATTGACAGATAAAGAGAATTGATGTAATCCAACGAAATTTCATTCCAAGCATCCTTAATGGCCTGAATTAGTGACTGCTTGTCATCAAATTGTCTACCTCCTTCATAGACCTTACGAAATAACCAACCCCACACATTTTCGATAATGTTTAGATCTGGCGAATAGGGTGGCCAGTCAAGAATATTAACATTTTGGGTTGCAATGTACTCCTTTACTACTCTGGCGTTGTGTATAGGTGCATTATCCTGTTGCAATATCCAAGGTATTGGACCAAATAGTTCATTGAACTTCGGAAAAGCCGACTCCAATAACGTTGTATAGGTTGCACCAGTCATTTTTGCACTTTGAAATTCAAGATCGATCGTGCCATAGTACGTAATAGTACCCCACACCATAACGCCGCCCTCTCGGCTGTGATGTCGGTTCAAAAATCGCTTTTCTTTACGCAGGTCATGGAAATAATAGTTGTAGCCATCAGGCCCATCCAAATTAACTTCTTTTCATCCGTAAATACAACGGTTTTCCAGTCATTTACATGGCCTCTTTGCTGCACATCCCATACCATGTAGTCTTTTGCGAATTGAAGACGCTTTTCCTTACGAGGATCATTAAGTGGCGGCTTTTTTTTTGTAATTTCTGGTATTTAAGATACTCACAGCTCTTAATAACTCTGCGTACTGATGACTTGCTCGCTTGCACTCCAGCTTGAGCTCTTATTTTTGACAAGGATAAGGCAGAATTCTGGTGATTTTTCTTTTCTCATAAGTAGATAAAGACAACGAAACCATTCCCTTAAAATTGTTTCCATGCCCCTCGAGGTCCTTGATGTAATTGTCGACAACTGTTGGGCTCCGTCCAATTTTTTTAGCTATTGCACGGTTAGAATATCCTTCAGAACGGTAAACATCGATTTTAGCCCTTTCCGATAGATTTAAAATTTTTTGTTTTGCCATTTTGACTTGTAAATCGACTAAGATGTAATAAATTGCAATAAACAAACGCCCCCAACAAAAAATTACCGCGTACTTTAAAAATAATATAAAAACAACAAAGTGCCTTTATTCAAGTGAACCAAAAAAAAAAATACCACATTTTTAGATTTTTTATATAAATTCCTCAAAAAAAAGGTTCCTTAGTTAAGAAACCACCATTGTCATGATTTTGTTTATATCTCAAGATGTCTAGCTTCCATTTCTATTTTAAAATTATGGAATCGGTTAAAAATTGCAAAAGATACCGGCTCCTGAATATGGGATCTTTTGTGCCTTTAAATAAGTGAACCGAAGTGTATAAGTTAACAAAAACAGGGTCTTAGTTTTTGTTAGGTTTTTATTAAAAAATAAAATTATAAAATCAACTTTATTCTTTTACTAGTTAACTCATTCTTTTTAATACTTAAAAACAACTGACTTAAAACTAAATTACAAAAATATAGTAAGCAACCTCATATCCAATTTATGCTGACTCTGCGTCTGCTTATTGCTTATCCATGATAAATGTTTATTTATTTCATTCTTTCGCAATTCAGAAAATATAGCTGACAAAGCGCAATGAGGCCGTTGGCTTTTAGTATTTTAAATATTTTAAACACCCTCTTGGAAATGTGGTGTTGTGTTAACTCCTCCCTCACTTAAGTGAAGGGCGTCCCCGGACTTCTTCAGATCTTCAATAGCAGTTTGAATGACATGCTGACGACGGCTTTTCTTTATTTTTTGATGGGCCTTAAAGCAGGCAAAACTGATAATTAGAACAATGAAAACGAAAGTGGTAGACAGCAAAGGGACAGTTATCACCTTCATTTTTATATTTTCCATATGCCGCAAGTTTTCTGCGTTTAATCTTTGAAGATACGGTAAGCTTAATATTTCCTGATGGTCCGTAATGTTCAAAAGAGCGGATGTTGGTGATCCTGGTAATTTCTTTACAATATTCCTTTGATTTCTATATAGGGTCCCATTAATTCTTGTTTCGTCACTAAAGGTGAGTAAAAATGTACCAGTGACAGTCTTCTCTACACCATCATTTGTTTCAATTGTGACAGTTTGATCATTGATGATGATTACGCCCTCGTCAATAACTGTAATGGGTTCTAGATGAGATGGCCGAGTGGTACAATATGCGTGACCGCCAGAATGAAGTTGTTGAGCGCATGTTGAATAATTCAGTCTTCTACAGAATGATGTTGTCAGCGTAGCACTGCAATTTCCGATTGCTAGAATTCGATTTCCACAGTCCGCCACACTGTTTGCGTCATCGAAATGGAGAATTGTATTGTTGTGTTGAACCGGATACAAGGTTACTTTTTTACAAACTATATCTGGTTTAGGATACTTAATTAAAAAATGTAAAAACTTATTATCTAATAAGACTCTTATATTAGCAACTTCCATTAAATCTGTTATAGTTATATTTGTAGAGTGCTCATTAATCATAATATTTAAATCATTAGAGTCCAAAATCTGTGGATTAACAATACCAACTTTTGTGAGAGTAATCGAAAGCATAAGGCTTTCTAGTTCTGAGATCAAAATTCTATTTCTTGCAAGCAGAGTCTCGTATAAGTGCTCTGTATCAATTACCTTATCTTTTGCTTTGTTAATAATAACATTTACAATGTCTGTTAAGTTATTTATTTTTTGCTGTAGCTTTGTGTTTATTAAAATCTGCCTATTTTCTGCGTCGATGAGCTCCCTCTGTTTAAATTCTAAATTTTCAAAATCATCATGGTCTGGTGTCCCGGCGACTATCTTTAGAGCAGTACCCAAGATGTTTATACTTCTTGCGTTCCTGTGATGGACATTTATTGTGGCTAGTAATGTGTTTATGTGCCCTATGTCTGCATCCAGTATCTTTTTCATATGCGACTGAGGAAAATGGTTCTTTAATTTTTCTGTATTCTCAACCATCTCAGCATACATTGTAAGATTTGTTGTGTGCCGTAAATAATCAAAACTTTGCCAAATCATTGCGGAGCCGTCCGAAACAGGTATGTAGTCTGAACCAGAATAATCAGTTAATTTTGCAGTTGCTTGCGCAATAAAAAGTAGCACCATAAGAGTCCTAGGATTATATAAAAATAAAAATGAATAAGACTAAACTATCTTAAATTGTCCTTATGGACCACCCTCCCTTTAATGAGAACGGTTGTCCCCAAATCGGCTTCTACAGTTTCCTCAATATATAATGGTGTAAGCTTATTGCCTAATCTTCTATTTGTTTTAACAAGAACTTTTTCACCCACTTCAAATGTTCGATTCTGTCGTGTTTCATTTAATCGTCTCATTTGAGACTCTTGGGCTTTCTGTACCTTGTTTCTCACATCAATTTCAAGCTCCAATGAATTAGAATGAATTACATCAATAGGCCTTTTGTTTGTGACCGTATGAATTGTTTTATTATATTCTATAGTTGCTAGTAATATTAATTGTACTGTATTACTAATGGATTTTTCTAGCTTAAGGCATCTAGCAATTTCTAAAATAGTACTATGTAATCTCTCGACCTGTCCATTCGAAGTACTATGAAGCGGTGGTGCATTGACAATTTCCACACCAAAATTATTACTCAGCATTGATTTTATTGTTTCAGAATTAAATGACGGTTCATTGTCACAAAATATTATTTTCGTACGAGGGAAAAAATTCATCAGCTGTAGAATCGGTGATTCTACATCTATTATAGTTCTCGAATCTATAGGTTGAACAATTGCAAACTTGGAGAGTTTGTCTGCACAAGTTAAAAAATATTTTTTATCTGTTGAGAATATATCAATATGTAAAATTTCCCCTACATATGATGGAATTGGTGTTGCACCAATCACTTGTTTTTGCGGATGGCGATCGTATTTAGCTTTTTTGCAAACTTTACAATTTATGACCACCTCCTTTGCTATCTGTGTCATTTTTGGGAAAAAATAGTCTTCCAAAATTTGTTTGGAATTTTCTTGAGCTGCTCTATGAGCTCTATTATGTTCAGTTACAACAATTTCCCTTTGCTCATCTTTATTTGTGATATCCACAACTAAATTTTTTGCATAACGAAATGTTGTTGAGGGAAATGTTTCAATTAGTCTGTGTTGTATTAAAGCCAAAATTGGTAGTTCGCAATGAATTGCATTCACTACATCTTCTTTTACCGCATCAAAAATTTTATCCATTAAAAGTGCCCTATCTGTAAAGTTTATTATGTGTCTCGTTTTTGTTCCAAACAAAACAAATGTTCTTGTGGGCAGCTCTGTACCCTCTTCAATCACTATCTGATTTCTAAAACAATTAATCGGTTTATCAGTTGATTCAATAGTATAAGATAAAGAGACTTCGCTATGTATTGTTGCAATATCAGAGCTTGAACTCTTACCAAAAGTGTTATTTTGTAGGGTATGAACACTCTGTAAAGTAAGCAGGTTTTGTCGCGATAAAGCATCGGCGACGTGATTTTCCTTTCCCGGTTTATAATAAATTTGAGCGTTGTGCTCATCGATAAATGCTTTCCACCTTTTTATTTTCGAATTAGGGTTACGATCCGAAACCGCAAATGTAAGCGGTTGGTGGTCTGTAAAGATATTCAGATTCCCAACGCCATATAAATAATTCCTAAGGCTTTTCAAAGCCCATACAATTGCCAGTAACTCCCGTTCATTGGTGGCAAAATTTAATTCCCTATCCTTCAGAGTTCTTGAAATCATGGTTATTGGTTTGCCATTTTGAGACAAAACCGCACCAAGTCCATAGGCCGAAGCATCAGTCGTTAGGTCAAACGATTTTCCGTAATCGGGGTAAAGTAAAATAACATCTTCGGATGCTAAGACCTCTTTAAGTTTATTAAAAGCCTGAAGTTGCTTTTCGTCAAAATTCACAACTATTTTTTTAGACTGACTGGCGCTAACCTTGCCATTTTCACCTTTCAGTATATCGGTCAAAGGCCTTGCAATCGATGCAAAGTTCTTAATGAAGCATCTATAATAGCTTGCCAGTCCCAAGAAGGATCTTAACTCAAAAACTGTACAGGGTTGTTTATAGTTTTTTATTGCATCTATCTTACTAGGGCTCGTTGTTATGCCACCTCGCGATACTACAAATCCTAAAAACTCAACCTTTTCTTTGAAGAAGTTTGATTTTTCGCGAGAAACTCTCATATTGGCATCACAGAGTTTATCCAAGACCCAAGCGATGTGGTCGACATGGGTTTCCATATCTTTTGAAAAAATTATAACGTCGTCAACGTAAACGTGGCACGACTTTCCTATTTGTTCCCTAAGAACATCGTCAATGGCTCTCTGAAAAATGCTCGGTGCATTTTTAAGCCCAAACGGTAATCTGCAAAATTCATATTTCCCGTTTCCTACTGAAAAGGCTGTTTTTTCACGGTCCTTTTCTGCCAATAATATTTGATGAAATCCCGATTTAAGGTCTAGAGTAGTAAAATATCTAGCCGTACCCAAATTTGATAATATAACACTTACATTTGGAATGGGATACCTATCAGACACAGTTTTCGAATTTAGTTTTCTGAAATCCATAACAAGTCGTTTTTTAATGTTTCCATATTCATCAGTCCCTTTTTTATCTACCACCCAGACAGGGTTATTGTAGGGTGATCTGGATGGGCGGATGATGCCATCCTTTAAAAGGTTACGAACTTCTGTATTTACGAAATCTGCTACACCCATTGGATATGGGTATAACTTTGAATACATTGGATTCTCATCCTCAGTGCGAATAGTCGCAATGATATTTGTGTTAAAGGGTAATGCTTCATCAGGTTCAGCGAAGACACCCTTTCTTTTTTCTATCATATTTCGAAATCTCTCGGATACCTCCTGAGGTACCTCAATTTTTTTCACACTTGTAAAATTTACATTCCTACATTTAAAAAACTGAATTGGTTCTGATCCAGTCTTGTATATCAGCTTTTTATTTTTCAAATCGAGCTTAGAGTCTGCGATTTTTAATAAATCAAGTCCTATAATTCCGTCAAACGACGTCAGGTTTGGAAGAATGAAAAAGGTAGTATTTATATTGAAAAGATTAATAGTGCATTTATGTTTTATGGAATTAAAGCCATGAAGTGACTTCACCATAAATGTCTCATCAACATTCCTCACATGTTTTAATTCTGGTAATGGTCTTATATAGTTTTTTGACGCGCCTGTATCTATCAATAATTTAATTTTCCTCCCTGCTATAATCCTTTCTATGTACGGGAGCAGGGAGTCGTGACTAAAAAATTAATTTGGTCATATTCTGAAATTTCATTTTCTATATTAGACACTTCTGTATCAGCCTCATACTGATAATTATTATCTACATGACCATTTTTTTCATGCGCCATATGATTGACCCGCTGCTGCTTCAAGCCTGTGAACCTGGTGGCACCACTATTTGGTCTTTTTATTGCCGGGCTCACGTTTATGTTCGGTTGGGCTCGCCATTGATTGTTAATTTTTTGGGGCTGTTTGAACCTTGATGATGGATCGATATCCATCGGTTCCACCTCCTGCTTTCGTTCTTTTGAGCTATCCTGTCGTCTGTCATAATAAGGATTTTTCCTTTGTGTGTTATTATTATTAGCAAACCTAGCGTTTTTAGAAAAAAATTTCTGTTGTGTTTTTTCCTCCATACTTTTAGCATAATTGCTAGCAAAATTATAGCGCACATGGTTTGATTCAACCTCTTGGGCCAATGCCAGCGCTGATGGAAGATCCTTTGGCTTTGCCGAAAAAAGAATGTCGCTTAAAGATTTTTTGCCCCTGAAATGAACACGCGTAATGCATCCATTCGATATTTTTCATTTAATGATGCAGCCAGATCACTATCATAACTCATTATTGTTTTATTTGTTAGAAGTGTGAGTTTCCGCTCCACTTCATCATAATACTCTAAAAGACTTAGATTTCCCTGTCGAAGGGTAGACATCTCTTGTTCTACTAAATAAATGGGTCTCTTGTCCGCATAGGTGAAATCGAGTCTATTAATAATGGCCTTAAAATTCAGAGGGGTGTCGAAAGAAGCCAAAATCATGTCGGCCGTACCCCTAACTTTATTTCTAATGATTCCCAAAGCCTGAAAATGGGTGGAACTCCCATCAAATTTTTCATAAACTTTATAAGCGGTGTGTGCCGCCTTTCGCCATGAAACATAAGTTTCATGCTTTCCTTCAAAATCTGGCAAAGATTTGGCAATGTCTAGGGTCTCTTTGCACACTACGTTGTCCCTAATTTGAGCCTCTTCGTAAGTCTCAATTTCTGGAGCACTAATGTTCAGATTATTTATTGTCTGTTGTAGTTCACCTAACTTTTTTTCAAACTGCCTTTCCTGCACCACAAGAGCACTGGAAACGGCACTTTCCACAATAGCCTTCAGTTGCTCGGGTGTTATAGACATTTCGCTTGAAACCACTAATTTTTCGAATTTTTCCAACAGTGCGCTAATTTCACTGTTCATAAAACTAACAAAACTTTCACAAAAAGTTTGCTTATAAAATAAACTCCTTCTGAAGGAGCCAACAACTCGTTAAAAAAAAATTTTAATTATTTAAAAATTATAGACATATACAAATGTTAGGCCTCACCAGCTAATTAACAAACATTACACAAATACAAAACAAATAACGTTGGCCAATAATTAATAAACAAGAAACAATTCTCGTTTGCACTAAATTATTTGTTTATTTTCTCACAGTTCAAAAACCCTATCTTTACACAGATATTATTAATTTTCTTTATTTATGTCAAAAACAAAAATGAGCACTCTACTTACATTGAAACAAAATAAATTTTAATTTATTGGTAAGTTTTCTTCAATAGTTGATTCCTCTGTTGGTTGCAGTTTAGCTATCAAGTTGATAGTTGATTCCTTTATATTCAGTTGCTGGGTTTTTAACTCTCGTTGGGCGCCAGTTAACAAAAACAGGGTCTTAGTTTTTGTTAGGTTTTTATTAAAAAATAAAATTATAAAATCAACTTTATTCTTTTACTAGTTAACTCATTCTTTTTAATACTTAAAAACAACTGACTTAAAACTAAATTACAAAAATATAGTAAGCAACCTCATATCCAATTTATGCTGACTCTGCGTCTGCTTATTGCTTATCCATGATAAATGTTTATTTATTTCATTCTTTCGCAATTCAGAAAATATAGCTGACAAAGCGCAATGAGGCCGTTGGCTTTTAGTATTTTAAATATTTTAAACACCCTCTTGGAAATGTGGTGTTGTGTTAACTTATATACATAATTTATGATTAAATGAAAGAGAATGTTTTATTTAATGCCTGCAATTATGTATGGAAGACAATATCAGATAAATGTCCGCCTCTGTTAGGTTCACAAATGCGAGCCCTTTTGAACATATTTTTCATTACATTCTCACACTTTTCATCCTATTGGCATATGTACAGCGGCGTAAATGGTCTTCTGGAAGAAGCTCTTGTGTCATCTGAATCTTAAATGGAAACAAATGCAAATCTTTGTGCAAAATTGTGGCGAAAGTTGTTCTTTGAAGACAACCTCTTGAGCACGGTGTCGAATTGAGGTTGATGGATTCTTTTGAACACTTTCTTAAACAGCAGCAATGTTTTCAGCTGATCTTGTAGTACGTTGTGGTCCATGCTTGAGCCTATCAGCTACAGTCCCTCTTTCTTCGAAATCATTCACTACACGATAAATAGTGCGTCTTGTTGGCACGTTGTGTCTCCCAAAAAGTTCACGTAACTTTCTCATCGTCACTGTAATCGATGATTGATTTTGATAAAATGTTTTAACGATTAAAACACGTTGGTTTACCGAATATTTTTCCATAATAAATTTGCCACAACTCTACTTCACGACTGCTAAAAATGAACTGTCAAGAATAATGTTTACCAAAATGGAGGCAAAACAAAGTAGTATACGCCTTCTTGGCGGACACGCTGTACATATTGTTACGTTTATTACCACAATAAGCGTTAATTTGTAAGGTGTTATTTCTGACATATTACAGTTATCCACCATTTTCTGTGTTAAATTTGAAGTGCAGCCACCAAGTTTTTCATAATTTGATCCTTTTTTATGAAAAAAGGTGAATTTTGATATTTCGCGGGCGGTTATCGAAATTTTTTTGTTATGTTGGTATATATGTGTTAGTCATATGTTGGCATTATCAGCCTATTTTGATTAGTAGTTTGTAGTTGACAAGTTGTGTGTTCTTCGATTTTTTACTTTTGAAAAAAATGGATAAAAAATCGCCTTATTCACAAGATTTGGCTCCCTGCTTACTTTCTTCTATTCCAAAAATTGAGTTTTGCCACAATTAATGAGATGAAGTCAGAATCGAAGAACAAACTGATGACTATACCGAAAAGATTCGAGAATTTTAAGAAGCGCTGGCATAAGTGCCGTATATCTGAGGAGGATTACTTTGAAGGGGACAACATCGATATTGATGAATAAATAAATAAATACTTTTTCAAAAAAATTCAAACTTAACCTTTTTTAACAAGCCACGTATATAAATAATATTTTAACAGCAGAATTAGGCAAGTTTCTTACATGGCATCGTGACTAGCCATAAATCTGTTCAGCCATCGCACATTCTGCTGTTCGAACAGAAAAATGGTTAGTCAAGACCGCCGCTGCTCATGGTCGCTTTATGTTCAAACAGAGTTGTGCGAATAATATTTCGTGCAACTATGTTGACATTACACAAACAAAATGTGTGTGCTCGTCTGCAAACACCCGTACATAAACTATGCAAAAACATAAATACAATCTTGATGATTGAAATTATGCTCAAACTGAACAGGAACATCTACACGTATTCATCAAACAGAAGATCACGAATACATTTACTCTCGTTATTTTCAGTGATATTTCAGCCTACAAAAGGTAAATATTTTGATATTGTAGATATTTTTTTTTTTTAATAAATGTAAAAGTCGGAAAAAAACTAGATAAAACTTGTCATAGAAATATAATTGGTTTGATATCGGCTGTTTTTTTCTACAAAGGAGGGTTGCCAGGGTACAAAAATGTTTTTGTATAAGAAAAAGTAAACAAGGACAGTTTATTTGCCATGTTACTAAAAACAGAATAATTACGAAATCTCTCCCACGTTTTGTTAGGTTTAATCTTACTTAAAACGTTTATATTAACTGGCTGTAACGCTATTCTTGTAATAAATTTTTTGTGCCAGGGTGGCTTTTTTTAAATAAAAATAAATACTTTTCCATACCATAAAAGGCCCATAAATTGGTCCTCATCGGTGGGGTGGCATAAAATGTGACCCTCCTGTAAAAGAGGAGGTTTTTCCAAATTCATCATTAACGTGTCGCTGGTGCCCAATGATATTACAAGGCAACCCTTTTCTACCAGCATGCCCGACAAAGCAGATGGATTGTCACCCGTAAATGCAGCTACTTTGCAAGCTTCTGGCATTCCAAATCGTTGAACAAAAAATCCACATATATTTCCTATAATGGAGTTGGTTTTCACAGGTGTACCAAGACGTTCTTCCAAATCAGGTGCACATGCATTCATACATGCTTTTGACCAAGTTTTTGTAGTAATATCAAATAAATTCATTCCTGATGCATCTGCAAAATCAATAGGTGCTACATCACCCAAAAATAAAGAGGCCAAAAAACTGCTAACTAAAGAAATACGTTTTGAGTCTTCATAGGCGTGGGTTCTTTGTTGATAAACTTTTCGTATCTGAGGTCCGGTAAATCGTGGATAGCATTTGCTGCCCGTCAAACTAACCATTTCGGTACGTCCACCTATTGCAGTTTCCATTTCAATACACTGATTTATCGCAGAACCATCCATCCATATCGGCGTTCGAGCCAACACAAATGCGGAATCGTCGACTTGTAAATGTAGAAATTTATTTGGATCGAGATTTCTTAATGTCTGTATGCCATGCTGCGACCAATATAAAGAACCATGCTGTTGTGCAGAACCTCCGATAGCAACCACTGTACTTAAATCAGCTCCTTCCATTACCAAGCGATCCATCACAATGTCTAAGGCTTTCACCCACATAACTGGCTGAACATAATATCTAAGGGACAAATATTTTCAAATTTAATTTAATAAACAGTCTTATATCTTGTACTCATTCTTTTGGGCCCCACTATTTACTCCGCCTGTTGTTCGAAACTCTGGTAGGTCAGTATCAAAATGTACTTCTGCCGTAACTATAACTTTAAGTTTATTGTTTAACAGAACTGCTTTTAGCTGAAATTAATAAAAAAAAAAACATAACTTTTAGACAGACAGCCCTAAAAGAGGAAAAATAAATTTAAATTTCTTAAAAATTAATTTCATATTTTGTTTTTTATTTTTAAGTATAAAAATGTATAAATTTAAATTGCAGCTGCTAATTTAAAAATGTTAGGAGCAATAATTAAATCATTTAAATAGATTTACAAATCTCCCAGTAATTCATTATTCAGTGGCGGTTTTGAGGTAGCACAGAAAAATTTGCCGCAGCTACCACGGTTATGGAGAGATGCGAAGCATACCGAAACTTCTGGACCTGCAGGAAGACTAGTGGTTGTGTTTCCTTAGCACGCTGGCACAAAAATCTCATACTGCAAGCTACACTTGTTAAATACCCCCCGCGAGCTTTGTCGTGCAAATACCCAAAGTTGCCAGTGTGGCGGAAGTAGAGGAACGTAGAAAATAACTTTTTTTGTTTTAGTTGAATGTAAATCGTGACATTAATATAAAATATATGTATAACGAATAGAATTTAGTCAACGTAGGATTATAAAATATTGTAATCAGAAAAAAACAATGCAAGGATTCAAATATGTACATATATATGTACGTCAAAATAAAAAAATTATTACCAAATGGTGCTGGCTGCTAAGTTTCATAAAAATTGAAGTAAGACAACAATTAACGTGTTTAACAGTTCGAAACCTTTTATTGGAATGAATAATTTAGCAAAGCATACTTTGAATTCAAGCAATGTAAAATAAAATAACAGGTTGTACGGAAAACATTAAAGTGTTTACACTTAGAAAAAAACAATAAAAATGTATAAGCTACAAAGTGAATGTTGTTACTCCAACAAAGGCTCCTAATAGTCTAGAAATAGAATTAACGAAATTATCGGCCACATCTTCTGGAATTTTTTTTAAATAATCCCAGAGACTTTTAATGGAAATAATATCTGTAGAGTAGAGGAGGTGCCTCGGGTCGTTGTCTTGTGTGAATATATAATTTGCCCACAGACCCATTTTTTGGCATCTATTATGTGCAAATCATCGTCCCCACCAGCACTTATAAAATGCCATATTAAGACTGAGCAGCCCCGATATTTAAATTTGGGACATATATTTACATATTAAATTCTTTATTGGGCTTCCTCCATACCATGCATCATCCGTCACAACCATTCAAATTAAAATGACTACATTCCAGAACTCCATGAACTTATGTTTTAAGTTTTAGTATAGTCAAAACGTTTCTTTAGTTTTTTTTTTGCCAACTCTACCATGTAAACTAGAGGTATGCATAATTACATTTGTATACGAGAAGTACACATAAAGCGGCGAAGCATGCACACTTATACGAAATATCACAACAAAAAAGGTACTCATGAGTTCAACAAAATTGTCGGAAGACTGCTCGCACATATTCGTCTATTTGTAGGTGCCGATGGTGCATGTTGTTCAACATTCAGTTCGTGAAAGACATCAATTGTTTTCATGAATTTTATTTGGTCTTATCGGCTTTTGACGTAACATGCGAAAAATATTTTTTGTTTATAAAGGATTTGTTAAACAATTTTTTTATAAAAATTTGTTTGAAATTTGTTTAGAATTCAAAACTTTTTTTTATGAATGAGATCGTTGATAGAAACCGGTTTTTATATGAAATTAAGGGTAAAATTGAAAATGCGTTTTAAAAAACTAATAATATTATCTACTAAGTAAACTTTATTTAAAGACTGAACTTAAAGCTAAAGTTACCTGTCATTTTATTCATACATTTAGATGGGCGTTGGCTTAAATATTCATTGTCAACGACGTAGCCAATTTGTAAAATAAGTCTTTTGGTTTAATCAAATAATTACATTTAGCTATAAACAATTATTCACAAACATAATCAAGTGTCAAGAGATTCGAGGTACAAGAATTGTAACCATTTATGTAGTATACTAGCGCCGCTATTATACACCGTCTATACAGCGGATATGTCAACAAGTCTCAATACATGTACGTCACCGTTTGCTGTTGACACTGGATTTACAAGCAGTAACCAAGATCCGAAGGTTGCATCCGAACAACTACAGTCTTATATTAATGAGCTAATGAGCTAGAAGATAGGCTTAAAAAGTAAAAAGTTCCAGCGATCTCGCCTAAATGAGGGAAAAATAAAAGCCATAAAACTTTTAACATATCTACAACCCTGGCTTTGGATTACAAAGCGTTTTTATACAAATCCATTATAAAACCAATATGGACATATATCAATTAGCTGTGTGATACTGCTTGCGCATCAAACATCTAGAAGTTACAAAGAACGCAGTCGAGGATTTTACGATTTATCACATGCGCGCTCTAGTATATAAGAAATGAAAATATCAATATGGATCTAAACATAGCATGTAATTGTTGAGTTGTAAACTCTGAAGCTTTTCTACCCTAGATTAGTGAAGACAGGTGGTAGTTAAGTAGAGACTACAACTAATCTATCCCTTTCCCAAGAAAGTAGCACAATTATTTAAATAATTAGCAGGCATTTGTTGCCAATTGACCGAACGAGCTTATTATTTGCAAATATAAACATATCTTCACAGGTAATAACAACGCCTGAATCAAATAAAATTAAATAATTAAACTATAGAGGTGCAATACCAAAAACAGGGCAACTAAAAAAAAGGAAACAAATAAAACAACAAACCCAGTACAAAAAGTGCAAACAGGTATGGATCGATATATAACTATAACCAAAAGAAAGGCCAGCTTTAAGTCTTCGCGACAAGCTCACACAGCGGAGCAATATAAAAGTTCCGAAGTAGCTACAAAGCCGGTAAGTGAAAATAGGTTCTTCATTCTTGCTAACCCTGATTATAAAGATGCTCAACCCGCTGTAAGGGAGCAAAAACTTCCAACTGTTTCTATTCGTAGGAAAGTAAAATTTCTATGCCGCCTCCATTCGACGGGCACAAATCCCAGAAACAAAGAACCAAGCACATACGGAAAAAAATAACGGCTCATCGTAAGTCGACTTCAATAAGAGAACAAGATTCATATCAATCAAAAAGAGCTAAAAGTTTGAGTATTCTTGTAAGAGGTATTGACAGTTCCGTTCCCACTGAGGAAAAAAGTACCATGGAAGCAGAAGGTTACGTAAGTTCAGTGCACCATCTCCTAAACAAGAATAAAATGCACCAACAAATGCATTGAGTTGTGATTGTATTTAATGCAACTCAGCTAAAATCAAAAAACTCGGTTCATCCCACACACAACTTGCGCTTCTTCCTGAACAGAAAAATAACTGTATAAGAGCCTCTGAAATGCAATGGTCCCCGTCAGTGCACCAACTACCAGGAATTCGGGCACATAAAACTTACTATAAGGCAAGTGCATTAACAAATCACTTGGAGAAGAATTTCACATCACATGACATTAATAGTACCACCATTCCAATTATCAGTGATACCGTGAATGATCCTATGAAACTTCAGATATCTTCTTTAAAATCGACAATTAAAAATACAGATATGCGGAAAT
This sequence comes from Phania funesta, assembly GCA_963932375.1. Taxonomy (NCBI): domain Eukaryota; kingdom Metazoa; phylum Arthropoda; class Insecta; order Diptera; family Tachinidae; genus Phania; species Phania funesta. The sequence continues at coordinate 64,610,575 of OZ010652.1, forward strand.
CACCCGGACTATACATCATATTACAGGGTCAATGGTAAAAAACCTACCCAATTCTGCTGTAAGAATTATACTATTTATATTTAATGCCATGTTGCGAGTTGGCTTTTTCCCATGCTCTTGGAAGAAGTCTGAAATTGATATGATCTCAAAAACAGGAAACGACTTAAGCCATATTACATCCAATCTAAGTGAGCAAAACATTATCCTAGTGCATCAGTTTTGTTTTCGAGCACGGCATAACACCATTCAGCCAATCCAATTCTCTTGAAAAGAAGCAATACTGTTCAACTCTATTTATAGACATTGCTAAGGCGATTGATAGTCTGGCATGACGGGCTACTCAAATATCAAGAGTTCTTTCTGAAAACTCCCACAAGGTTTTTAAGAACCATTTGAAAAATAAAGTAAGGTCAAAAAATGGGAAAATCTATGTACTAGTACATCAAGGTAGTATACTGGGGCCGTTATTATATATCATATATGCAGTGGGTATGTCAACAAGGCCAAATACATTAACGATTACAGGCGACAATGCATTTATAAGTGTTAATAATGATCTGAAGGTTGCATTTGAACAAATTCAGTCCCAAATTCATGAGCTAGAGGATTGGCTAAAAAAATTTAGGTAATCACATCAAAATGTGCTCATGTAACTTTGTAGAATGCAAAATTGTCCACCAATTAAAATAACAAATACCATTGTCCCGGCAGAAACCCACGTCAAATATTTAGGTTTCCACCTAGATAGACGCATAACTAGGTCTTGCCATATTAAGGCATAAATATCGGCAAGAAAACAACAATTCAACTAAACTGGTTAATGGGTTGTAACTCAACCCTGGCTTTGGAATACAAATTGCTTTTATAGAAATCCATTATGGGGGGTAGTGCTTGAGAATCAAATATACATACTTCTGCAAGTACGTAAACAAACTAGTGGTCCACTAAATACACTTCTCGACTTATCAAAAAATGTAGATGAATTGTGGGAAAATATCAACACGGCTTGGAAAGCTATACCTATTTCGTTCACTTTGCAGGCATTTGTTTTAGAGTATGCAAATACTAAATGTTGCAAAAAATGTGTTTCAGTCATTAATGATACTGTTTCGAGGGGCATTCATTAAAGCTGCAAGTCTTAAATTTAAGAAAAAAAAATAATTTTATTATTTATTTAAAATAAATAAATTTATAAAATATATGTGAAAAAAGGTGCCATGTAACTAGACCATATGCACTCGTATTGTAGACTTATAAACTATTTTGGATGTACATGAGATTATATAATAGGTCTGTTCCAAGTGCATATCAAAACAGTCCGAGTTTCCAAATGCGTTCCAGATAACAATTTTTGTGCAATTTTGAGAGAAATGAGAGAGTAAAATTTTTCATTTCCTGCACAAAATCGTCCGAACTTTTTCTTTGGATAAGTTCGGACTAAAATTAAATTATCAGGTGTTTTTTGTTTATATTTCAAAATCAAAAAATGTTTAAATATAGGAAAAAAGTTTTTATTTTAAATTTATTAAAAAGCAAAATGTCAAATTTTTCCTATAAACTTGAAGTTGTAAGTACATATATTTGTGCATATTTATCACTTAATTTAATAAAACAAATGCTTTTATCGATCAGCTAAGAAGTTATGTCCAGCTGCAGCCAATGATGCAAATGTTTTGCTTTTAAAATATTATGCATTTTAAGCGTATACAATTACTAAAATAAAATTTATTTGAGAAAGTATGCACCATTAGTATTTAAAGATGTTTATACGCACATTCAGAGAGTAATTTTCTTTTTACTCTCAATAGTCCGGACTATATTGTTATGCACCTGGAACAGACCTAATAGTAAAATTAAACAGTATTTAACAAGGCATATTTAACCAGGTGGCATTACTACTGCAGGTGACAATTTTTTTGCTTAAATTTTCGTTTTCCTTTCTTTATCCGGATTTTTACGTCTAAAGGCTTCGTTTGCTTTGAAAAATAAAAATTTAATTTAATTTTAATAAAATATAAAAATTTAAATTTGTGATTCGTTTTCTCATTACAAACAATAAGCCTCTGTTATATTTGCATTGTATATAGTATTAAAAAATTATCTTTATAAAAGTGCATAAGTGTAATACAAATTACAAGAAATAAAGCATTCCCTATGGCTAGTACTAGTGCCGTTGACTCTGGTGCTAATGCACATAAAAATGATGACGACCAAAAGGATAACGAAATAGAATGGCAAACTGTTTCAAACACTAGAAAACGTCCCAACTCGCTAATGTTGTATGAAAATAAACGAAGTCAAATTATCAACAATGTTGTATCCTCAAAATCGAGCAGCAATAGGTTTATAGATCTTTCCGTTGAAGATTCCGAAAATATAAACATTTCAAAACCCACCGAACCAAAACCACCACCATTATATATTCCAAATGTAACTAATATTAAAGATATGACCAAATATTTTTCTAATGTTATTCCTGCAGACCAATATTCCTATAAGGCTCTTAAAGACGGCCAAGTTAGAGTTATGGTTAAATCTATTAGTGCGTATCGAACATTTGTCTCAAGTCTTAAGCTTAAAAAAATAAGTTTTCATACATTTCAAACAAAACAGGAAAGAGCGTACAGAGTGATAATATAAAATTTACACTACTCAACCAACGTAAATGATATTAAAGACTTCATTGAAAATCATGGCCATAAAGTAAGAAATATTTATAATATTAGAAGTAATATTACCAAACAACCACTTTCCATGTTTTTTCTGGATCTTGAACCAAGTTTTTTTTTTTTTACTGCATTTTATTTTATTGAATCTTTCTATTAAAAGAAATTCACAATAAGTATTCAAATCTTATTTCTAAATTATTATTTACTAGTTAGTACCAACGTAATAACTAATTTTTTGTATTCAAATCTTAAAAATCTATCTTCTATTGTGTAGAGAGAGCCGCCTCACCAGGCTCAATGTGTCAGTTCTTTTTAGTCTCTGGTGGCCATCAAATTGCAATAAATTGCGTGCCAGAGTGTTGGGATGTGCGACTAGTTTGTTCACGTATTTGGACGTGTATGTTTTAACTTCTTCGTGGATAGTGGGAACTTTGAGATCCCTATGTATGTTTTCATTTCTTATGTACCAGGGGGCGCATACGATATGACGTAAAATCCTAGACTGTCTTCTCTGTAACTTCTAGACGTTTGATGCACAGGCAGTACCCCACAGCTGAATACCATATGACCATATTGGCTTTATAACGGATTTGTATAAAAGGAATTTATACTCCAAAGCCAAAGTTGAGTTAGGACTTAGGATTAGCCAATGCAGTTGATTTGTTCGCAGCTTTATGGACGTTATTTTTGCCTCAATGTGACGGGACCAAGTTAGGCGCCGATCTAGGTGGTATTAGTTATTCTGATTGGTGGACAATTTTGCCTTCTAAGGGAAAACGTTACATGAGCACATTTTGATGGATTTACCTTTATTCTCCACTGTTTTAGCCAGTCTGCTAGCTTATCAATATGGGACTGCAGCTTTTCAGATGCATCCTTTGGTTCATTACTGACACTTATAATTGCAGTGTCGTCTGCAAAGGTTGATGTGTATGTATGTGGGCTTGTCGGCATATCCGCTGTATAGATATTGTATAATAGCGACCCTAGCACACTACCTTGAGGTACTCCTGCACTGATTTTCCCATTTCTTGAAAGCTGATCTTTCAACCTTACTTTAAAAGTTCTATCTGACAAATAGCTTTTTATAAGCTTGTGGGTGTTTTCAGGTAGAACCCGAGCTATTTTAGTAAGTAGCCCATCATGACAGACTTTATCAAATGCTTGGGAAATGGCTATAAATAAAGCTGAAAAGTATTGCTTTCTTTCAAAAGCCGATCTAATGATGGTAATTATTCTATGGACTTGTTCAATCGTACTATGCCTTGCTCGAAAACCAAACTGATGATCTGGGATAACGTTTTGTTCATTTAGAATAATTTTTCAAATATCTTTGACAAAACTGACAGTAGACTAATAAGCCTGTAGGATGTAATCTGGATTGAGTCCTTTCTAGGTTTCGGGATCATAACAATTTCAGACATCTTCCAAGAGCATGGGAAGAAGCCGACGCGCAACATGGCATTAAATATGTAAAGTAAAATTCTTACAGCTGAATCAGGTAAGTTTCTTATCATTGATCCTGTTATACGATCAGGTCCAGGTGATTTCTTCATATCCGTAGTTTTAATTGTCGATTTTAAAGAAGACAACCGAAATTTCATAGGATCATTCACGGTGTCACTAATAATTGGAATAGTGGAATTACTTATATCATGTGGTGCAAAAACCTTCTCTAACTGATTTGCGAACGCATTTGCCTTTTCACTTGAGTTTTTAGCCCAAGTACGGTCTTCAAGTCTTAGTGGGGATTCGTAAGCAATAGGACATTGTAAGTGCTTTACAGCTTTCCACAGACTATAATCCGTGTTTTTCATTGGATCCAAGTTTTTTAAAAAGTTGTCGATAGCGAATTCGTGTTTCTCTCTCAATTTACTGCGTAAGTTTTTTTTGGCATAAGTTCATTTGCATTTTTATGTGTGGAGAACGACTATTTTGCAATTGTCTTCTTAGTCTTCTTTTCTCAATGACGAGCATCTGAATATCTGCTGTTGCCTGGTGCGATATTATTTTAGCTGATGGCTTTGTTGGCGTTGCAGCTATGGCTCCGGCAGTCACGACATCTGTAAAATGATCTACAGCTGCTTGAATATCAGCTGGATTTCTCAGTGGGATGTTCAAAGGTAAGTGAGAGCTCACATACATTTTATATTTTAACCAATTCGTGTTTCTGTTCGGGTAGAAACTAAGGGTTTTAGGTGCAGTGACAAAACTGTCGTGTAAAATAACAATTGTAGGTGAATGATCAGAAGATAGGTCATAGGATGAACTAACTAACAGTTGGTCGCGTTTGATGTTTTTTACTATAGCAAAATCTATAAGGTCTGGCAACTTATTAAAATCTGTGGGCCAATAGGTGGGTTTACCGGCAGATACGACGTCCAGCTTGTTTGCTTGAACTGTATAATACAACTGCCTACCTCTAGGACTAAGGAGTCTGGATCCCCAATATGTGTGCTTTGCATTGTAATCACCAGCGGCAATAAATTGTTGTCCTAGCGTAGCAAAGAACCTGGCAAATTTATGGTGTTCGATTTTATGCCTAGGCGGGCAATACACTGACAAGACTACAATTTTAAAATCAGTAAGATTTATAGTCGTGGCTTGCAAAAAGTCTTCGTTGAATTCAGGCAATGGAAAATGCCTTATGTTTTTTCGGACTATAATGGCAGTCCCACCACATGCCCTTTCGCTTGGGTGTTTTGTGTCATATATAAAAAACCCATCAATTCTCAAGCAGTTTTTTATAGTGAAGTGTGTTTCAGTATGTCTATATCATGTGCTAGCAGGAAGTGTTCTACTTCATATTTATGTTGGGATAGCCCGTTAGCGTTCCAGAAGCATATTTTTAACTGGTTCATTTTTTGCTCAGCAGAACTTGCAGAAGCATGTTTTGGGTTCGCATCATTTCCTGAAACATACCCTGCATAGTTGTCATGAAATTATTCATTGTTTGTATTAAATTATCGATTGAGCTCGAATAGGTAGTGAGGGGTGTCTGAGCACCCTCTTTTAAGATGTGGGCATATGAATGTTTATGCGCATTAGAACTTTTGGCATTCGCATTAGGTAAATCATTTCTCAATGTTTGGGCATATGAAAAGTTTGGCTTAGTGTGTGGCTGTGTAGCTTGTGTACTAGCAACAGAACCAGCATGAAGCCGAGGAAATTGGGAAGCTTTATATTGCTCATAATCAGGTTTGCGTACGACCTTCGAATTATTTTTTACATGTTGAAAGACTTTGCAGCCCCTGTAATTTGCTGTGTGGTTTTCACCACAGTTGCTGCATTTTTTTACCTTGGGGTCTGTTTTGGAAGAAGTGCATTCCAAAGTCCGGTGCGCATCACCGCAAACAACGCATACGGATGGTAGCTTGCAGTAGGTTTTCGTGTGTCCGAATTCCTGACAATTAGTACACTGACGGGGACCGCTACGTTTTAGAGGCTCTTCCACCGTTATTCTTCTGTTCAAAAGGTAGCGCAAATTATATATTGGATGAACCGAGTTTTTTGATTTAAGTTGCGATGCGTTAAATACGATTTCAACACGATGCATAGGTTGGGGAACTTTGTTCTTATTTAGAATATTGTGCACTGACCTTACGACATAGCCTTCCACCTCTATGGCACTTTTTATTTCATCAGTGGGAACAGAACTGTCAATGCCCTTTACAATGACAATCAAACCTTTAGCACTTTTGAGTTGATACGTATAATAGCTCTTATTATCTGCATCGAGGCGATTTGGGATTAGGCGGTAGTTCTTCTCAGTGTGCGCTTGGATCCTTGTTTCTTGAATTTGACCTCTTCGTATAGAAGCTACATTAAAGGTTTCCTTACCTACAAGCTGAGACAACATGTTAACAATTGCGTTAGATGTTTGTTCGCGCAAGTAAATCGGGGGAGGTTTTTGTTCCCTGACAGCGGGTTCAGCTTCATCATCCGCTGTAGCAAGTACAGAGAATCTGTTTTCGCTTACCGGCATTACAGTACTTTGGGAGCTTTTATATTGTTTAGCAATGCGCTCTTGCTGCGAAGACTTAGGACTGGCCTTCCTTTTGGTTATGGTTATATAACGATCCATACCTGTTTGCACTTTTTTTACGGGATTTTTCAAATTACCTGTTTCGTTTGTTTGTTGCACTATTTTTGATATGGTACCTGAATTGTTTTTTGTTTGAATTGTAATTTCTTCTGGTGTTGTTATTTGCGAAGATAAGTTTATATTTCCGGATAAAGAACGCGTTCGGTCAATTGGCCTGGCGCTTAAAAAAGCACTGTCATCTTTTTTTTATTATTTGTATTGTTCATTGCATTATTAGCATTTGTGTAAGAAAAAGAGTAATAAGCATTGTTGTTATTACCGTTTATATTTTTTTCATTAATATTTGGTGCGCTCATACACTCACTATCAATTGTTCAAACCGGTTTAACCATGCACTATTTGTTATTGTTTTTTTTTACACACAATATATTATATTGTTGTTATTTTTTGTTCTTTATTTCTTTGTTATTACTAACTGTTCACTGTTCAATTGAATACTTTAAAAAATATATATATATATATATCTGTTATGCGTTCGATATGACGTACGTCTGTACTCACGGCTTTAAATAAAATATTGAACCAAGTGACAATAATAAAGAAATTTATAACTTGACCGTTATCAATAATGCTATTATCACAATTGAACCTCCTCGGAAATCTAGAGATATTCCTCAATGTCACCGATGTCAACAATATGGACATACCCGCTCATACTGCAACAAACCATATAAATGTGTAAAATGCGGAGAAAATCATTTAGCAGCTGAATGTACAAAAAGCAAGACATTACCAGCCAAATGTGCAAACTGTCAAGAATCACACCCTGCAAGTTACAGAGGATGTATTATACATCAGGAATATAAAAGGATGTTACAGCAAAAATTTTATAATTTTCATCATGCCAAAAACAAAACCGAATACCCCCCTCAAAATATCAACCCACAATCAACACCAAATTTTTCCTATTCTGATGCCGTAAGAGGAACGTCTATCTCAAACAATGACAACGTCACTTTACAAAAAATTGAGAGCTTATTAAAGAAACAGATGGAGTTAACAAACTCCCTTCTTAATATGATGTCAGTTCTATGTACCAAATTATGTCAATAGATCTTCGATTAGCAACATGGAACGCTAATCATTTACGAGAGGTTGAAGCATTTTTGCTGTCAAACAGTATCGATATATTTTTAATTTCAGAAACGCATTTTACTAGCAAGTCATTTTTTAAGATTAAAGGATACGATTTGATTGGTGGTTCACCAATTTTAATTAAATCGTGTATCAAATATGATCAAGAAGAACATTTCATCCAGGAAAGTATACAAGCTACTAACATTAAAATTAAATGTAACATGCTTTCAGTAACTCTATGTGCAATTTATTTTCCACCTCGTCATAACATTAGTTGTGACGACTTTAACAATTTTTTTCAAATACTTGGTCCACGGTTTATTGTTGGAGATTTCAATGCAAAGCATCCTTGGTGGGGCTCGCGTCTAATAAATCCAAAAGGCATAGAACTTTATGCGAGTCAAAGAACTATTCTGTACTTTCAACTGGTAAACCAACTTATTGGCCCTCCGACCCTTCTAAAATTCCGGACTTAATTAATTTCTTTGTTTATGCTGGAATACCTGAAAGTCAATTTGGTATCTTAGATAATTACGATCTTAGCTCAGACCACTCACCAGTGTTATTAACGTATAATTCTTCTCCACAATTTAATAGTATAACTCGAAAGTTGGTAACAAATAGAACTGATACAGAATCTTTTTCATATTGGATTGATCGAAATTTAAATTTAAGCCTGCATATAACAAATAATTATGAGCTAGATAATGCAGCTGAATACTTTACAAAATTAATCCATGAAGCTGCTTTCTTGTCCAATCCATCAAGCAAAATAGAATTCAAATCTCTTCACAGATTCGTGAACTTATTCGAGTTAAAAGAAGACTCAGAAAAGCTTCGCAGATTAGTAGAAATCCCTTGGAGAAAAGACGCCTAAACCAAGCAACAAAAAATCTTAAACGTCATTTAGATAGCTTAAAAAACAAATCTATTGGTGAATTTTTCGACAACATTAATATGGCATCAATTAACAACAATCACAATTTATGGAAAGCTACAAAATACTTAAAACGACCAACAAAAAGAAATCCTCCTTTTATTGATAATAATGGTACGTGGTGTAAGTCAGACGCAAAAAAGGCACAGGCATTTGCGCAATACCTTTATGATATTTTTAAAACTCATCAAATCGGCAATCCTACAGAAGATGAAGAAATATTAAAATTCTTAGATGCACCTTATCAAATGTGTTTACCAGTAAAGCATATTTCTCCTTCTGAAGTCAAGTTTCAAATTAAAAACCTAAATTCAAAAAAGTTTCCTGGATATGATAATATTGATGCCAGAGTTGTTAAAAATCTAACAAAAAAAGCCATTATATTTTTAACATTAATTTTTAATTCTATTCTGCGCTTAAGTCACTTTCCATCTCAGTGGAAATGTGCTGAGATTATAATGCTTAAGAAGCCAAGCAAACCGGAAAATGAAATAACATCGTACAGACCGATTAGTCTATTAAGTATTTTTTCAAAAATTTTTGAAAGAATTTTCTTGAGCCGTTTGTCACAAATTCTTGAAGATTTGCATATTGTTCCCGATCATCAATTTGGATTTAGACAAAAGCATGGGACTCCTAAACAGTGCCATAGAGTAATCAACGTCATTCGTAAATCATTTGAGGAAAAGAAATACTGCTTTGGAGTATTCTTAGACATTCAACAGGCATTCGACTGAGTCTGGCATAATGGTCTTTTATTTAAATTAAAAAAGTTTCTTCCAGCTACATATTTTTCTATCATAAAATCTTATATACAAAACAGAACCTTTTATGTAAGAATCGCAGATGAGAGATCGGATATTTTTGGTATTAGAGCAGGGGTCCCTCAGGGCAGCGTACTAAGTCCGGTGTTATATACGATTTTCACAGTCGACCTGCCGATTTTAGAAAATGTTAATGTTTGCACATATGCAGATGACACAGCAATTTTAGCAGCAGATAACTCCGCTTTAATTGCATCTAATATTGTACAGAATGAATTAAATCTAATTGAATTGTGGCTAAAGAAATGCAAAATAATAGTAAATGCAGAAAAATCTGTAAATGTCACTTTTACACTTAGAAAGGGAGATTGTCCTAATCTTTCTATTAATAATGTTCAGATTCCTAAAAATGACTATGTTAAATATCTTGGCTTGTACATGGATCGTCGACTTACATGGAAACAACATATAAAAAATAAGCGTCAGCACTTAAATTTACCAAATAAAAAACTCGGCTGGTTAATTGGTCATAAATCTCAACTTATATTGAAAACAAATTAAAACTTTATAAAGCTATTTTAAAACCTGTGTGGACCTACGGAATTCAGTCATGGGGAACTGCAAGTCATTCAAATATTGAAATAATACAAAGATACTAGTCCAAGACACTAAGACTCATAGTTCAATCACCTTGGTATATTACTAACGAAGCAATTCACAATGACCTCAAGATTAAAACGGTAAAAGATACAATTAATTCCTTTAGTGAAAAATATTTATTAAGACTTAGTAATCATGTAAACCCCTTGGCAATTACGCTGCAAGATGAAACTGATGAAATAAATAGACTTAAGAGATATCATATCTTAGATCTTCCATTCAGGAACTAACTGTAATATCTATTTATGCATTGAAACACTTCCATGGTTGAGCTTATACTAACTTTATTAATTATTATGAGCACTTAAAACTAATAGAAAGATGGTTGCCATATTGCATACATATCAATTCCTCCACCTTTTAGATTTAGATAATTTTAAAGTAAGTTCAGTGGTAACAATTCAATTTCAATTCTTCATTCATTTAATAATAACATCTATCTGATCTTTCTGGTTATTTACATAATTCACTTTCACATAGTAATTACTCTCGTACTTTAAACTTGAGATACAATTACAATTTTATTAATTCAGTTACTTATCATCAGATTTAACCTCTTGTTTAGATACTTTAACCCTACTTCTTGTTAAGTACGGACTTCTTCTTATTTTATCAAATTCATGTTCTCTTTTGTTATGTTTACCATCTATAATAATTACATTGTTAAAGTTCACAAATTTATTATTCGATTTCCTTATTTGATTTACATGAACATGTTTTTGACTACCATTTACCAAAATAATATATCATTCATTTTCAAAAAATTTTCTTATATTAATTTTGTTATTTGTGTTGTAATTTTTAATATTTCCCTGATATATGTCTTGATCTTGCTTGGCATGACTTTGGTTTTCATTTTTCATTTTCACAATTTCCTCCTTCTTTTTAGATACCATTACATCTAGTAATGTGCGTGGTTTAAATTTAAATAACAAATTTGATGGCGTCTCTTTAGTTACCAATGGACTTGCCCATTTACTTCTGGTTACTGGTATTAAAATTCCTTCATCACACAACCGCTTGATTTCATTCTCAACTTTGGACTTTAAGCCGTAAGGCACTACACTTGGTTTACAAAATATGGGAACTGAATTTTGTTTCAAGACTATTTCAGCTTTAAAGTCTTTAATAACCGAATTTTTTTCTTTTGCAAAAACCTCATCATATTTGTCATCAACAGCCATTAAGTTATGAAAGAACAATCTCCATGTGGGAAATAAAATATCCAACCAACTTCTGCCAAGCAATGGAACAAAATCTTCATAAGTATTTAAAATAGTTAATTGTAAGTTATACATTTTATTGTTTACTACCACATCTACTTTAATTTTCCCGTAAGTCTTTAATGATTTTCCTGAAATTAACTTCATTTGCCGATCATATGTTATTAATTTGCAATTTTTATCAAAAGACATTTATTACCAAAAAGACATTTATTTACTACACTTTCGCAAGCACCTGTATCAATTTCAAATTCTATTTCTTTATTATTTACTTTTGCTTTTATTCTTTGTGCATTCGACTTATATACCGTACAGTTATTAAGAAATCCTAAATCACTAAAATTACCTTCCTCTCCCTTCGTACGTACTCTTACCATACTATTAATTTTATTTTTTTCTCCCTGGTTAGACCTGCAATGTTTTTTGATATGACCGTATAAACCGCATGCAAAGCAAACCACATTTTTGTTTCTTTGGTGTTGTTGGTGTTGATTGCGATGATATCTGCTTGCGCTGCCTGCTTCTGCTTCTCTGCTGCTGATTATAACGTGATGTATAACTGTAATTGTTCTGATTTTTGTTGCCTGTTGACATTGAATTTACATTGAAGTTATTTTCATTATTATTTTTCATTATTTCTAACTGTCTCCCAATAATTTCCATAGATGATGCAATAAGGGTTGCTTTCTCGAATGACTTTAATTCTGGCTCATTTAGCAGCCGAGCTTGGATCTTTTTTGAATCTATCCCGCAAACAAATTCTATTAACAGCGCCTTTTCCTGAAATGATCCAAACTCACAGTCTTGTGCCATCTGCTTCAGCTCAACAATATATTCTTGTAGTGTTTCATCCTGCCGTTGATTACGTTTAAAAAATTTGAAGCATTCAGCTATTATATTTTTCTTTGGCCGTAGATGCGCTGTCAATTTTTCAATTAATTCTTCATATAACATTCCACTATCTGTTTCATACTTTGGCGCAATTATCGATGTTAATACTTTGTACAGCTCAGGACCACCCAAGCTTACTAAAACTGATATTTTTGAACTATTTGACACAAATTTGTTTAATGTTAATAGGTGATTTAAGCGCCGGGCATATAAATTAAAATCTTCCCCTATTGCATATGGTTCAATCGAACCCACAAAAATTGTAGTTTCTGCATTCATTTTAGTTTCACTAACTCCTTCATTTGCCATAGCCCGTTAACCACTTTTTTTCCTCGTCGCCAATGTAATATCTATTTATGCATTCAAACACTTCCACGGTTGAGCTTATACTAACTTTATTAATTATTATGAGTACTTAAAACTAATAGAAAGATGGTTGCCATATTGCATACATATCACTAACAAAAAAAAAAAAAAAAAAAATTAATACATATTTCCCTTTTTGTAACATTTTTGTTTTATTTAATAATTTTTTTTTTATTATTAAGTTTTAATTTTTATTTTTAGTTTAATTGTTGTTAACACTAAATATTATACGATATATATAAAATTTTGTTATAAATTAATCACTTGAAAGTAATGTTCATACAAATATATTTATTTTTGTTAACCATAAGATTTTTTTTTTTATAGTTGTACTTGTATGTAAAAATTCAACTTCAATTGTCATATTTATGTTTCAACAAATTTGCTTATTATCAGTATATACTGGGCGATTCTATTCTGACGGGTGCAACATTTAGACGCTTAAAACGTCTTTTACTAATAGAAAGAAACACATTTTCAATTAAATTATTTCTAGAAGGGGTAACATTTTTTATATACTATTGTTATATATTTACAAGAATTTATATGAATCGATCAAAGAGTCACGAGAGAGCTTTAAAGTTCATGACGGGTGCAACCAAATTGGCCAACTTTCATAAGATCATACCGCAAAAACACAAAACTCTGTTAATTTTCAAACTTTTATTGTATTATTCTTTTTTTATTGTGAAAGATGAGATATCAAACGATGATTATCAAATCAAACATCGTTGGGAAATATAATCTAATAATAAGAAATTTGCTCTTTAAGCCATGACGGGTGCAACAAGTGTTACCACGTATGCATTTTCTGTTCGCGCCGAATCTATGAATATTAATGTTTCGAACTACACAACAAATTTATATTTAAGCTTACGTCTAAAACAATTATAAAATATAGACATTTTACTTCAAATTGGCATCAAAAAAAGTATCAAATAGTATGATTTAAAAATTGATGTTAAAAGTTGTCTAGAATAGAATCGCCCTACTGATAGATTGCAATTTAAATAAAAATATAAAAAAAACTTTCTTTACACAATTTTAATGTCAAACTATTTTGTTTTGTTTGCGAATAATCAAAAAATTTATTTACATTCAAGTCTCATTGATTCAAGTGCCTTAGTGTTTTTATAGTTTGTGTATAAATAAATTAAAAAGTGAAGTAAAAACAAAAAATAAATTATAAATTTTTGTTCTAATTTGTACAAAATTTATAAATACATTTGTAATTTGTACCAAACAAAATTTATTCAGCTTTTTTCTTTTAATTTTATGTGTATTTTCGACAGCAATATTGGGTTTTACACAAACAAAACTGCCTGCTGTTGTTGTATTTGTTGTCCTAGCAATGTCACCTAGTTAAATATGCCTTGGTTCCGACTGTTTTTACTATTCTACTCCGAATACACGGACGATTATATTTTGTATTTCGGTATCACGGCGATACGACCGAGTCAAGTTTAATACATATTGTTACGCTTAACTTTTTTAAACATATTCCAACTTTTTAAGGTTCATTTGGTTATAATCAAGGCAAATTGATAACAGGAAGACTCACTGGCGAATTGAAAGTATTTCTGGCTTCTTTGTGGACGTCACATTTCATATGTAAAAAAAAGTCCCGCAAATGGGAAAAAAGTACTGAGCTGTGTTGTTGCTTTTACCTGTTTAGTCTACCCTAGTTATAATATGGTAGCAGAGCGAATTGGGTGTTAGGCAAATTCGGCCCAATGGTAAACATTTGTTCACCTTGAGTAAACTGATCTGTAGAAATGTAACGTATTTTCACCGTTGGCTGAAGTGGATCTCACGGCTCCCAGGGTTCGTTACAAAAAAAATATTTTATATTTTTCAAAAGACAGTTTCTTTTAACTGTTTTATTAAACGCTATAATCTCTATTAGTAAACTTATATCACTATGTAACGATTAAAGTCGCGGGGTTGTTTTAAACGTACCAGCAACAACTACTATGAATTATTATTATTTTTTTTGTATTACAATGAAGTATTATTTTATTATTTCATATTATTATTGTCATTGGATTAATTAGATGAATTATTATTATTTACTTATTACCATGAATTATTTCTATTTTGTATTTATCATAAGTTACTTACCTGAAAGAATTATTATTATACTATCATTTCTCGTTAAGTTTTGAATTTAAATTTAACGGATTTACACGCATTAATACAGCACTGCGTCTGACAAACATATGTTGTCAATTGTGTATGAACGCCCACATGCAGTGTGTATTCATGTTGTGTGTTAGTACGTGTGTATGTGTACTCATGTGTGTACAAGCAAACAAGTATAAAAGACGAGTGATCGTTAAACAAAGAGTTAGTTAGCTAGCAGCTCGCGCTACGGTAAGAACTGCTATTAGAGTGCGGGGTACCTGCTCTAATATAAGGACTAAAGTAGTGTTTGTGGGAAGCAACCAATACTGGAGCGTGGCTACCGCTTCAGTGGAGGATCTTCTTGTTGAGCCAAGGTTAACTGCACCCAAGAGCTCGCTGCACCAGCGTCGCACCCAGGCCTCTTATTGGTGGGGCCAATACAGAAGCCTGTATACGCCGGAGGTTCGATCGTAGTGGGGTACCCTTCGATAGATTCTCCGGGTAGTGGTGTACGGTCGCAAACTCATCGCTCCCGAAGAGTTGGTCAAGCCTTCGCAGCATCCGGAAACTACTATTGGTGGGAGGATACCCTACTAATAGTTGATTCCTGACCACGTGCCGGAGATCCTAGCGGAGAGTGGGACATTCTTCCGCTACAAATCTCTCGGTTGTGGTGCGAGAGAAGGCAAATTCCACACTATCAGAGAAACCTGGCCGCGAGAGAAGTTACCACGCGAGTACACATCACACAAGAGCTCTGTGTAGATTTTGTGTAAAGAGAAGACCAATAAAGGAGAATTATAACGTTAAGTAGAAACTCCCCGTGTTTTTATTCTGTGGAAAACGACCCTGGACTCGGCTGAGACTACCCCAGCAACCAGCGAGTACGTGTCGTCACAACTAAATGCAGCACCGCACGATGTACGCATTCGGTCTATGTTGACCACGGACGTGTGAGTTAACAGTACCACCAGCCTATCACACCATCTGACGCTCTCGGAATATAGCCGAGTCGCGAGATGATACGAGCCGAAATCTTCTCACTTGATCCCGACCTCGCTCAGTTGAATAAAATTCTGACACAAGCAGTATAGCGCAAGACATATACGCCTTGGTATAGCGTCGACTTACTCACTGGCTTCTCTTGTCAGGGCGAATAAAATTTTTTGACTCACCAACACCACCTTAATTAGGTTAAGTAAAATTCTAAAATAATTACGCTACAATTAGTTGAGTCTAATACTTATACATAATTACATGTGACCCAGATGCGAGTGGATGGTCTCACAAAAAAAAAAAAAAACAAATAAAAGTAAAGAAACAAAAATATTTTAAGTTTTTATTGTTTTTTTCCGAACTAAAATTATTATTAATGATTAATTTTAGCCCTAAAAATTAAAATTAAAATTTTTAATTTTAGTCCTAAAAATTCAAAATTACTTAATAATCAAAAATATTTTAGTTCATAAATATATTATTTATGAATTATAAAGTAATTTTAATTTTTAGGCATTAGTTCATTTTTCTTTCTATTCAGAAAGAGAATTATTTATTTAATATGGAAAACCTTGAAAACAGTAAAAGTTTTAATTTTATTAGACATCTAGCTGAATAACGTGCGTAGCGGCATAGAAAATGCATTCCATTCAGCTAGATGTCTAATAAAATTAAAACTTTTACTGTTTTCAAGGTTTTCCATATTAAATAAATAATTCTCTTTCTGAATAGAAAGAAAAATGAACTCATGCCCAGAAATTTAAATTACTTAATAATAAATAATATTTGTAGTTCGAAAAAAACAATAAAAACTTATATTATTTATGTTTTTAAATTCATAAATGTTATTTCAAATTCATATTTACAGTTGCCCTATAAAGTCTACATACAACACGGATAACTCGATTTTTTTTTTAACTTAAATATAGGGTTATCCATTTCGTGGTTTCAAAAGTATAGGACTGGAATTCGACATCTGTCAAACTAAGTTGTTAAACCAATTTTTTCGCTTAACTATCACACAACGCATAAAAATGATCAAAACCTACTACAGAAATTGTGATTCTGGCACAGCCACATGTCGTGCTTTAAAAGGAGATTATGGTTTACATAATCGTCCGACTACGCAAACAATTGACAAAATTGTGAAGAAATTTGAAGAGCGGTTACAGATATTGTAAGGCCTGTGCATCATCGTTTCGCTCGTTCCGCTGAAAATATCGCTGATGTAAGAGAAAGTGTTGCCGAAGACCCGAATGTGTCGATTCCCCGTCGTTCTCAGGAATTAGGACTATCTTACGGCACATTATGGCGTATTTTGCATTTGGATCTACACCTACATCCATATAAAGTCCAGCTCACACAACAACTGAAGCCAGCTAACCATTGACAACGTCGTAGATACGTGGAATGGGTGCTTGACAACAGGCGGTGGACGGCAATTTTTCGAACAACATTTTCTTCAGCGATGAAGCACATTTCTCACTCGGTGGGTATGTTAATAAACAAAATTGTCATATTTGGGGTTCTGAGAATCCTCAACTAATTGAAGAGATTCCATTACATCCACAAAAAGTCACTGTTTGGTGCGCTCTTTGGTCCGAAGGTGTAATTGGACCTTACTTCGTCGAAAACGTCGATGGAACGACTGTCACCGTCAATTCGGAGCGTTATGGTCATATGATAACCGACTTTTTTTGTCTGCTATTGAAGAATACGACTTGGAGAATATGTGGTTTCAACAAGACGTTGACACATGCAACACAACTAGAGCAAATGTGGCTTTATTGCAAGAGACATTTCCTGGCCGCGTAATTTCTCGTCGTGGCGATATCAACTGGCCACCAATATCATGCGATTTGACACCATTAGACCTTTTTTGTGCGGCTACGCGAAAGACCGTGTTTATGCAGATAAACCTTTAACTCTTGAGCTTTTAAAAACCAACATTCGTCAAGTTATGGCTGAGATACCGCCCAATATGTGTCAAAAAGTGGTCGAAAATTACCTCAAAAGAATCAATGCTTGCAACACTTCGCGTGGTGGTCATTTAAATGATGTAGTGTTTAACACATAATGTCAACGTTCAAACTTTATAATAAAATAGAAATATCATGAAAAAAAATATTTTATGTGTTTTATTTACGTTTACTTTTGAAACCGCAAAATAGATAACCATGTATTTTTATTTTTAACATAAAAAAGAAAATAAAACTAAAATTCATATTCTTTTTGGGATTAAGATGAAGTTATTAACAAAAAACGTAATTCAGTCTCAAAACCAGGGACTGGAAATAAGAGTTATTTTTCAATTTTTGAAGAAATAAATCATACATAAATGAACATCGTAGAAAACTTTTAATTACACCATCATGATTTTTAGGCGAAATGCATCCAACATATTGCATGATTTTTAAATTTTTATTTTTATTTTAACAATCAAAAATAAGAGTTATTTTTGATTTTTATTTTTTTTTAATGAAAAATAAAAGTTATTTTTGATTTTTATATTTTTAAATGAAAAATAAAAGTTATTTTTGATTTTTTTATAATCAATAACTCTTATTTCTTGATTTTTTTGATAAAAGTCATAAGAGTTACGGTCCCTGCTCAAAACATATCACAAAAAAGTCTACATACAACTTATATCACACGTGGGTTTTTAAACTATTTACGGAAATAACTTCAAACTAATATTTCGTTGGGCCACCTTTAGCAACTAATAGTGCTTGTATTCGTCTCGGCTTTGAAGAAACCAATTTTTCGGTTGTATCTGCACCAATTTTATTCCTTTCGTGTTCTAATTATCAATTTGTGTTCTAATTTGTACAAAATTTATAAATAAATTTGTAATTTGTACCAAACAAAATTTATTCAACTTTTTTTCTTTTAATTTTCTTTCTTTTTACAAATGTTTTTGACAGCAATATTGAGTTCTACACAAACAAAACTGGCTGCTGTTGTTGTAGTTAGATACGCCTTGGTATTTAAATTTAAATACAAGAAAAGTAAAGAAATTTTTATAAAAAATGAAATTAATGAAATTAAATTGAATTGAAAGATTGGCTCTAAACATCATGGATGTTATGCTTCCGTAAGCTTCTTTGAATTTTTGGTAGATTTTCGTCCGTTGTACAATCAAGGATTTTCCCCAGTGGTTCATCTATTTTCGAGCTTGGGCAAATTGACAGTATGTGTTGAGTTGTTAGATTGACATCACAGTAGCTGCATTTTGGTGGATCTGTTCTTTTGAAGAAACGTTTTGAATTAAAAAGGGCTTTACCCACTCTAAGACGGGCCAACATTATACACTGAGGTCTAGTTAGGTTTCTGTTGTACTTTGGTCTACACCGATGTGAAAGTTGGTGGCTTAAACTGGTTTATTAATGTCCTTGGAAAACAAGGTGTTTCAGTTATTTGAGGTAAATTTAAGGAATTTTTTGCACCATTATCTGCACTTTCATTTCCTAGAATACCGATGTGAGCCGGAATCCAAAGTATCAGCACTCGATGGCCTACTTGTTTTAAAAGCAACATGTCATCATATGAACCGTTTTGATTTTTAATAAGGACCTTTGTAACACTTAAGCTATCGGTGCATATCAAGGTTATTTCACCATGGACAGTGGAACAAGTAATGGCAGTACTGATTGCCGCAATTTCGGCCGTAGAAATTCCAGTATGGTCCGGCAAACGATTATGGTTAATTGTCTAAAAATGGGTGTTTGTTATTTGTTTAACGATAGCGTACCATGTGACTCCATTTTGAAAAGATCCGTCAGTATAGTAGACTACAGCAGCAGAGAAGTCTGAAACTTTTTGTAAAAGCATTTTTTTTAAAACAATCCGGATTGGTGGTGTTTTTGTTGTAAAAGCTTAGACTGTCATCTAAATTGGAAAAAGTGTCAGAGTAAGCATGACCATCGGGTTTTTGCGGTATTGAGACATTTGATTTATTCAAAAGTAAATGTATGTTATTAATGGATGTTGGTTTACCATTTAAAGGGGAATTTAAGTGTTTCCAAAAAGTCGTGTGTAATCCGTCAGATGATATGGTAATAGCCGCCAAATTAATAGCACTCTTCTCCAACTGAGTTTGAAAATCACAAAACTTTGCTTCAGATCTTAACATATTCAACGGAGTTGTCCTTAGTAAGCCAGAAGCAGTTCTAAAGCAATTGTTGATCGAGGTGTTCATCTTATCGATGTTCTTTTTTGAGGTCCAACCATAAACCGTGATGCAATGCAAAATTATACCCATTGCCAAAGATTGACAAATATTTACGGCGGTGTCAATATGGAGTCCCTTGCTGAGAGAGCAAATTAGTTTAAGCAAGTTGTTAATTTTACTTAATTTATAAGATAAATGCTTCACATGGTTATTGCCAAGTAGGTTTCTGCAAAATATAACGCCCAAAATTTTCATCTGATCGGAGATTTCAATATTATCATTTCTGATACAAGTTGTACGCCTCCTGCAGTTCCCTTTTTTACAAACATGAAGAATCTCCATTTTATTGGAAGGGACAACAGCGCTTTTGCTTTTTGCCCATTGCTGGACCTTAATATCTAAATTGTTCAAATTTGAGCGGACTGCTTCCGGATTTCCTGATGATACATCAAATATGTTGTCAGCATAAATTCCAATGTAATCTATACCGGGAAGATTTTCCACGGCCCTTGCCAAAGAGTTTGAGTATATATTGTATAAAATTACCGACATGGGAGAGCCTTGAGGGATCCCATTGTCCAATGAGTAGGTTGTAGAAAAATGACCGTCTACCTTAAAAATTACCTTTCTATTATCCAGGAAAGATTTCAAAAGCTTCATTATTTGTTTCGGTATTCCCCATTCGTTTAACTCCAAAATTATATATGCATATATTACGCGATCAAAGGCTTTTTTATATCCACCGGGTTTGAACGTAAAATTTCCTCTTGCTGGTGGCATATTGTGTGTACACCGTGTCTGGGTATAAAAGCGTGTTGTATTTTTGATAACTTATGTTTGGTGAATTTCCAAAAACGTTTTGCCATGATTTTTTCAAAACTTTTTGAAAGAACTGGCAACAACGAAATAGGGCGGTAACCCTCTAGTTGATAGGGATTTTTTCCAGGTTTAGGAATGGGGGATAAAATAGCAGTTTTCCAGTCTTTTGGATAGACACTGGTGGAAAGTATATTGTTGTATAGTTCGCAAAGTCGAGATTTCAGTATTTTGGATGAATTCTTCACCATTGCATATGTTATTTTATCTCGTGCTGGTGTTGACCCTTTTACAGTTTTCAGTACATTATCTAGTTCCCGAACATCAATATTTTGATATAAAATAGTAAATTGTTGACTTGATTGTGGAAGATTATGTATAAAAAGATTCTGTTTTGCGGATACGATTTCGTTATCGAATGCATTATCTGCACCCAGTGAGCACCAAAATCGTGCAAATCTATCAGCAATTTCTAAAGGATGAGAAATAATGTTTTTATCTACGTATAATGTTGGGAAGTTGTCAATGCGATTGGATCTTAAATTACCAACTTTATTCCACAAAACTCGAATATCCATTGAGGGGTTCAAACTATTAAGAAAATTTTCCCACGTTTTTCTTTTTGCAGATTTACATTCTCGCTTTACTTTTGCACATGACCTTCTATATTCTATAGCATTGGATTGGCTTCGACTCCTTTTAAATTTTTTCCATGCTTCCTGCCTCAAGCTAATTAACTTACCTATTTCAGAGTTGAACCATTTAGGATTATGGTTTTCCTTTGGTTTACGACTAATAGGGATAGATTCATTGACTGTTCTTCTAATTATACGTTTAATTTGAGCAGCCTCCTTGTTAATGTTTGTTGTTATATCGAACTGGTCATTCACTGCAGCTGCCCTCTTTTCGAAAAGAGGCCAGTCAGCTTTTCCATCTTGAAAACTTGGTGAAATTTTTTTATTTACTATACCCATATTATTAGTTATCTTGATAGGTAAATGATCGCCGAAATTCGCAAGGCTTGGCAAATCCAATTTAATCTTGTTGCCATTTCAACACTACACATGGAAACGTCAACAGCAGTTAGTGTATTTCTTGTATTGTACAAAGTGGGAGAACCATCGTTTAAAATTACCAAGTTTTCATCATCCGCGAAATAATCCAAGATTTTTCCGTTAGGTGAGTTCGAAGAAGAACCCCATAGGACATTCTGTGAATTGAAGTCACCCAAAAAAATTTGATTGACGTCATTGGTTAAAGAAATATTGTTGACCATAGAAGTAGTTAGGTTAATTTCACTGTCCCTGTAAACGTTCGTGATATGGAGATCGACATCGACACGTATTATTATGGTTTGGTAAAGTATGTTATCTGTGGATGTGAGATGTTGTACAACATTTAAATTATTTTTAACCAGTATTGCTATGCCCGATTTCGCGTATATGTAATCTTTATTGTGGTGATAAACTGTAAATCCCGGTAAGTGAAGTAGATGTACGTTCTTTTCTATTATATGCGTTTCCTGAAGCGCAATTATATTTGGTTTATGCCGATCAACTATGAGTTCCAAAGCGTATTTGTTGTTATTAAAACTTGTAAGTTCTACTGCAGAAGCGTGATGTTTAGGCCACTTACCATTAAAATTTATTTTTTCTTTTTTGTAGGCTTAGTTTTCTTTAAAGTATTAGGTGTAATTAATACATTTAATTGAGGAAAACTGTTACAAAGCTGTGTGCACGGTGTGTTTAAAGAATTATTTGTTGTTCTTGGTGGACTGTTTAAATTTAAAACTTCATTGATTTCCTGAATAACCATATCTTCAGTAATTTTTTCGTCTGAATTTAATTTTAAACAATCTTCAAAAGAGTCTTCTAAATTATCTGAGTTGGCATCACTAATTTTCATGTCATCTTGATAATCAGCTGTTGAAAAGTCTGTTGTTTTTTTATTTAGCGAACTTGTTTGTATGAGTTTTGCAGTGTTAAGCTCCAAACACTTAGACGACAGCAGACTTCACGACATCAAATGAAGTTGGCTTCAAATGCTGCCGTGTAGTCAGCTACATAATTATTTTGAAGGCAGCAGCAATACTATAATCAGCTGATAAATAAATTTAAAATTTCGATAAATAATTGCTATTCTCCTGAAATATATGTATATCGAACGCATTAAAAATAAAAAAACAAATACTTACCATCTTAAATCAGCTCCAACCAAAACAATAGTTGTGTTCATTTACTTTACTAGTAAAAATTAGCAACGAGAGAGTAACAAGAAATTTTCCAAAATTACTCTAAAAAATGTGAAAAAGTAAATGAACACTTTACTAGCTAAAATTTGCAAGTTAAAGTAGTGTTGTAATGTATAGATATATATGAGTACTCAATAACTACCCCTATATTTTTTGGAAAAATTATACATATGTATATGTATATTATTATAAAAATGATGTGATTATGGTCATTTATATTCAGCATTGTCGTGACACATTATGATTAGATTTACGTGAGCACCTGCCAACGTTGGTTCAATCTCACGGTGGTCCAACTCCGGGTGTGACATTAAGCGGCCAGACCAGCGCCCCTATGCGACCGCATAGGCACCACCGGAATAGCACCTATGCCATCCCATAGGTTGCAAATTAGGATAGGGGTTTGCCAGGCCACCGGCCTGGAATAAGGTCGCAGAAATGTTTATTTACAACTTTGTGATTTATTTTCTAAGCGATTTTCATAAAATGGGGTTTTTAATGCGTGTTAGAATAAGCATGCGTTAATAGATATTATTATTTTGACACCTTATTGCGTTATTATTATAATAATTATATAATATTAAGTATTTTGTAAAGTGATGTTATGAAGAACTATTTATGTAAATAAACACTAATAAGAAACTACATTAAAGCGCAAACAAATGTGAGTTGAAAAGGAGAATTTTTGTTCGTTATTGTCTAACATTAATGCTCCGCCTTTGCAATCGTGTCCAAACTAAAATAATAATAAACAGCCGGCGAAAAACGGGTTAAATATATTTTTTAAAGGAAACAAATTTAAGCAATTTTAATTTTTATTGTAATAAAAAGCTTTATCCAAAATAAAATATCAAAAGCAGTAAGAAAGTAATTTAATAAATTATGCGTTAATTTAAATTTATTTGCAAATATATATCTGAAGTAATTATTTGCCTGCTTAGTGTAAATTACCGAGTAGCTACGTACTCATAATATTTACAACACTAAAAATATCAGCTGGTCTGTGAAAATTAAAGAAAAACAAACAAAAACATTTCAGAGGCAGTTAAAACCACAGGTTTAGACATCTTATGTTGCTTCTGTTGTTCTTAAGTTACACAAAATAAATGTATCTTTTTAATACTTTTTATAGTTTTAAAAGTTTACATTTACTTACAATTTCTTAAATTTTCCAAAATATTTTTATTTTCAATTTAATTTAAAAATATTGTTCTGTAAACACAAACGCAAAACAGCTGTTTGAATAATTATTTTTTTTATACTGTATTTTATTTTATTGAATCTTTCTATTAAAAGAAATTCACAATAAGTATTCAAATCTTATTTCTAAATTATTATTTACTAGTTAGTACCAACGTAATAACTAATTTTTTGTATTCAAATCTTAAAAATCTATCTTCTATTGTGTAGAGAGAGCCGCCTTGCCAGGCTCAATGTGTCAGTTCTTTTTAGTCTCTGGTGGCCATAAAATTGCAGTAAATTGCGCGCTAGAGTGTTGGGATGTGCGACTAGTTTGTTCACGTATTTGGACGTGTATGTTTTAACTTCTTCGTGGATAGTAGGAACTTTGAGATCCCTATGTATGTTTTCATTTCTTATGTACCAGGGGGCGCATACGATATGACGTAAAATCCTAGACTGTCTTCGCTGTAACTTCTGGATGTTTGATGCACAGGCAGTACCCCACAGCTGAATACCATATGACCATATTGGCTTTATAACGGATTTGTATAAAAGGAATTTATACTCCAAAGCCAAAGTTGAGTTAGGACTTAGGATTAGCCAATGCAGTTGATTTGTTCGCAGCTTTATGGACGTTATTTTTGCCTCAATGTGACGGGACCAAGTTAGGCGCCGATCTAAGTGGATACCTAAATATTTGACGTGCGTTTCCGCTGGAACCGTGGTATTAGTTATTGTGATTGGTGGACAATTTTGCCTTCTAAGGGAAAACGTTACATGAGCACATTTTGATGGATTTACCTTTATTCTCCACTGTTTTAGCCAGTCTTCTAGCTTATGAATATGGGACTGCAGCTTTTCAGATGCATCCTTTGGATCATTACTGACACTTATAATTGCAGTGTCGTCTGCAAAGGTTGATGTATATGTATGTGGGCTTGTCGGTATATCCGCTGTATAGATGATATATAATAGCGGCACTAGGATACTACCTTGAGGTACTCCTGCACTGATTTTCCCACATCTTGAAAGCTGGTCCTTTGACCTTACTTTAAAAGTTCTATCGGACAAATAGCTTTTTATAAGCGTGTGGGTGTTTTCAGGTAGAACCCGAACTATTTTAGTAAGTAGCCCATCATGCATGGGAAATGTCTATAAATAAAGCTGAACAGTATTGCTTTCTTTCAAAAGCCGATCTAATAATGGTAACGATTCTATGGACTTGTTCAATCGTACTATGCCTTGCTCGAAAACCAAACTGATGATCTGGGATAACGTTTTGTTCATTTAGGAAAGGAGTTACACTCGAGACGAATAATTTTTTAAATATCTTTGACAAAACTGACAGTAGGCTAATAGGCCTGTAGGATGTAATCTGGCTTGAGTCCTTTCCTGGTTTCGGGATCATAAAAATTTCAGACATCTTCCAAGAGCTTGGGAAGAAGCCCAACATGGCATTAAATATATAAAGTAAAATTCTTACAGCTGAATTAGGGAAGTTTTTTATCATTGATCCTGTTATACGATCAGGTCCAGGTTATTTCTTCATATCCGTACTTTTTATTGTCGATTTTAAAGAAGACAACCGAAATTTCATAGGATCATTCACGATGTCGCTAATAATTGGAATAGTGGAATTACTTATATCATGTGGTGCGAAAACCTTCTCTAAGTGCTTTGCGAACGCATTTGCCTTTTCACTTGAGTTTTTAGCCCAAGTACGGTCTTCAAGTCTTAGTGGGGATTCGTAAGCAATAGGACATTGGAAGTGCTTTACAGCTTTCCACAGACTATAGTCCGTGTTTTTCATTGGATCCAAGTTTTTTAAAAAGTTGTCGATAGCGAGTGGGTGTTTCTGTCTCAATTTACTCCGTAAGTTTTTTTGGCATAAGTTCATTTGCATTTTTATGTGTGGTGAACGATTATTTTGCCATTGTCTTCTTAGTCTTCTTTTCTCAATGATGAGCATCTGAATATCTGCTGTTGCCTGGTACTTTATTATTTTAGCTGATGGCTTTGTTGGCGTTGCAGCTATGGCTGCGGCAGTCACGACGTCTGTAAAATGGTCTACAGCTGCTTGAATATCAGCTGGATTTCTCAGTGGGATGTTCAAAGGTAAGTGAGAGCTCACATACATTTTATATTTTAACCAATTCGTGTTTCTGTTCGGGTAGAAACTAAGGGTTTTAGGTGCAGTGACAAAACTGTCGTGTAAAATAACAATTGTAGGTGAATGATCAGAAGATAGGTCATAGGATGAATTAACTAAGAGTTGATCGCGTTTGATGTTTTTTACTATAGCAAAATCAATAAGGTCTGGCAACTTATTAAAGTCTGTGGGCCAATATGTGGGTTTACCGGCAGATACGACGTCAAGCTTGTTTGCTTCAACTGTATACTACAACTGCCTACCTCTAGGACTAAGGGGTCTGGATCCCCAATATGTGTGCTTTGCATTGTAATCGCCAGCGGCAATAAATTTTTGCCCTAGCGTAGCAAAGAACCTGGCAAATTCATGGTGTTCGATTTTATGCCTAGGCGGGCAATACACTGAGGAGACTACAATTTAAAAATCTGTAAGATTTATAGTCGTGGCTTGCAAAAAGTCCTCCCTGAATTCAGGCAATGAAAAATGCCTTACGTTTTTTCGGACTATAATGGCAGTCCCACCACATGCCCTTTCGCTTGGGTGTTTGGTGTCATATATAAAATACCCATCAATTCTAAAGCAGTTTTTTATAGTGAAGTGTGTTTCAGAGACTAATAGTATGTCTATATCATGTGCTAGCAGGAAGTGTTCTACTTCATATTTATGTTGGGAGAGCCCGTTAGCGTTCCAGAAGCATATTTTTAACTGGTTCATTTTTTGCCAAGCAAAACTTGCAGAAGCATGTTTTGGGTTCGCATCATTTCCTGAAACATACCCTGCATAGTTGTCATGAAATTATTCATTGTCTGTATTAAGTTCTCGATCGAGCTCGAATTGTTGGTGAGGGGTGTCTGAGCACCCTCTTTTAAGACGTGGGTATATGAATGTTTATGCGCATTAGAACTTTTGGCATTCGCATTAGGTAAATCATTTCTCAATGTTTTGGCATATGAAAAGTTTGGCTTAGTGTGTGGCTGTGTAGCTTGTGTACTAGCAATAGAACCAGCATGAAGTAGAGGAAATTGGGAAGCTTTATATTGCTCATATTCAGGTTTACGTACGACTTTCGCATTATCTTTTACATATTGAAATACTTTGCAGCCCCTGTAATTTGCTGTATGGTTTTCACTACAGTTGCTGCATTTTTTAAGCTTGGGGTCTGTTTTGGAAGAAGTGTATTCCAAAGTCCGGTGCGCATCACCGCAAACAACGCATACAGATGATAGCTTGCAGTAGGTTTTCGTGTGTCCGAATTCCTGGCAGTTGGTACACTGACGGGGACCGTTACGTTTTAGAGGCTCTTCCACCGTTATGCTTCTGTTTAAAAGGTAGCACCTCTATGGCACTTTTTATCTCCTCAGTGGGAACAGAACTGTCAATGCCGTTTATAATGACACTCAAACCTTTAGCACTTTTTAGTTGATACGTATAATAGCTCTTATTATCTGCATCGAGACGACTTGCGATTAGGCGATAATTCTTCTCAGTGTGGGCTTGGATCTTCGTTTCTTGTATCTGTCCTCTTCGTACAGAAGCCACATAGAAATTTTCTTTGCCTACGAGTTGGGACAGCATATTTACAATGGCATTTGATGTTTGTTCGCGCAAGTATTGGTGGGGGTTTTTGTTCCCTTACAGTGGGTTCGGCATTTTCATTATCCGGGGTAGCAAGGACGGAAAATCTATTTTCACTTACCGATGTTGCAGCTACTTGATGAGAACCTTTATATTGCTTGGCGGTTCGCTCTTGTTGTGAAGACTTAGGACTCGCCTTCCTCTTCGTTATGGTTATGTACCGATCCATACCAGTTTGCACGCGTTTAGATACAGTACCTGGTTCTTTTTCTTGTGCTATTTTTTGTGTATTATTTGTTTCTTTCGTTTTATTTGTTGAATTCGTTGTTCCTGTAGCAGATATGTTTATATTTGCTGATAATGAACGCGTTCGGTCAATTGGCCTGGCGGTTAAAAAAGCACTGTCATCTTTTTTTTTTATTATTTATATTGTTTATTGCATTATTAGCATTTGTGTAAGAAAATGAGTAATAAGCATTGTTGTTATTACCTTTTGTATTTTTTTCGTTAATGTTTGGTGTGCTCATGCACTCACTATTAATTGTTTAAACAGGTTTAATACACTATATTATAATGCTTTTTATTTTTTGTTATTTATTTTGTTGTTGTTACTAACTGTTAACTGTGTCTCTGCACTTGTTCAATTTTTAAAATAAAAAAAGGCACCTTAAATGAATACAAATTATGCGCTTAAAGTGAAGTACGTCTTTACTCAAACCAAGTAGAACAATAAATGAATGTAAAAACTTGCAAGAATTTTTCTGTCTCAATTTTTTACCCTCTTTCAACGCTCTCTCGTTGCTAATTTTTTGGAATAATGAACGCTTTCTAGTAACAATTGTTACAAATTTGTACAAATTTTTGATAAATGAACACAGCTAATAATGTCAAATTTAATATGAACAGCTGAGTATTTTTGCAATACAAATTTCAGGGGTGTCAGATATATATTTTACATAAATAAAATTAAAGTTACTGACTCAAAACGTACTAATATCACGTAAAACTGTAAGAACACATAAATTTATTGTATAATTTTAATATTGCAATGTTATTTTCTTTTAAACTTTACGGAAAAATTTAAGTTCTTATTTTTTCCAATTTATATTTATAGTGGCCGCACTGCATTTGCTCTTTGCTGCTCACGAAAATAAAAATTAGTCTAAGTTGGCAGCAAATGCTGTTGTGTAGTCGTGCTGCAGTGATGTCGTCAAAATCATCGTTTTCATTTAAATACATGTATTTTATTTTTGACAGTTTGCTGTCTTCTGTCGTCTAAGTGTTTAGAGCTGTATGAGATTGTTCTGATCTATATGCTGAATGGTTGCTGCAAAATTATCTATTTCTCATTGGTATTGGTTGTATGATGAAAAAAGTTTGATGATTTAATTTTGTTGCTGTCAATAATTAGTGATGGGTTTTTTGTTTTTGAGGGGGTGGTTGCTTTATTTGTTCTAAGTTTGTAGATGCACTTGTTTTTGTTTTGAAAGTGCTTTGAGCTAATGTTTCGGTGTTAGAATTTAAGTTTTTTTTTTCTGTAGGTATCGGTTCTCTGTTTATTTCGCCATTTGCAATTTAAGCATTTGTTGGAATTTTCTTATTTCTTTGAACAGGCTTAAGAGTGTTTAGGGTGGGATTGTCATTGAATATTTTCCAAGCCTCAGGAATTGTGCATCTTCTTGAGATTCTAAGATAATTTACGAACTTATGTTTCCAGAAAGTCGGACATCCAGAGTCATACAATGTATGGGTTTCAGTTTGACAGTTTACGCAAAATTTTCGAGTACAAATTTAATGTTGCTAAGTATAACCGCATTCTTTGCAGTGGTCACTGCTCTTACACCATTTTTTTGTGTGGCCAAGTTTTTGGCAAGTTAGGCATCGCATTGGATTCGGTATATATTCCTCAACAGCTACACGTTTCCATCCAATTCTCAAGTATTCAGGGCGATAAATTAAGTCAAAAGTAATAATTGCGGCTGCTGTTGCGACTATTCTGTCTCCTTCTTTCTTGGTGATCTTTCGTACATCTACGACCTTTTGGGTTTTGAGGGATTCAATAAGTTGTTCTTGGGAAATATATAAAATTTTCTTAGAAAATATCCGTCCTTGAATAGTGTTTAATGCTTTGTGGAGTGTTATCTTCACTGGAATAATGTCGATCAAAGTATCCCTAATAAACTTTTCTGCAATTTTGTTGTTTGGCACTTTTATTAACAAATTTCCTTTACCTCCAAGCCTTCACGAGAAATGTATCCAAGACCTCTTTCCACCTGAAAAACGTTGTATGATGCCAATGAGAGAGCCTGTATACCCTCCTGCTAGGGAAGTGCTGAAGCCACTAGAAAACGAGGAAGATGATTTTGATTCGTCTCCGTCTCTGGTAAATCTACAAAATTGAAAGAGCGTGGTCGTTTTGATTTGTGGCCTTTAGTTATACCGGCCAAAGAGCCAAGCTCCCTGAACCGATTGTGGTCCGGGGGATGTACCCCGTTCATATTGCGTATAGAAAACCCTTTAAACTATTATCTGTATGTCCCCTTCCCAAAAAAAAAAAAATAAAAAATATAAGACTTTATCTTCTTATAATAAAAAGAAGAAAAAGCACAATATCCTCGATAAACCGACTCTAATCGATAACACGCACAAACAACCGTCAATAGAAAAATACGTGCTCACTCGGCAAATACCAGATTAAGGCCTTAATTTTATTATATTTTTAATTATTGAAAATAATATGGTCACAACTATATGTACATTTTCACTATTAAACGCGCGTGATTTATAATTCGAAGCTTTAATTGCAGTGTCTTATCAAACATTTCATCAATGTTGAGTGAGGGCCGTTAAATGCATTTTTATTGCTATTTGTTGCTAATAATAAAGTACACTAATATAACCTTCAAATAATTTTACAAATGTTTACTATATATGAACACATGTATATGTTCTTTTTTTTGTAAAAGTAGTAAGAGACATTTTTAAAATTGTTTGTGTAAAATTAGTAAGATTAGTAAGATATACTTTTTTTTATCAAACAAATACATATTAAGGGTTTACGATTACTTGATAGTTTGTAAAAATTATTACTGGGTTATATTGAAATGTCGGCGTGGGTTATATGCATAATGCCAGAGTGAAAGAACTATAAGGTATGTATATTTCCATAAACAGTGGTAGTTAAATGAGTAGCCACAGGCAAATATAAGTTGGATTACGAATTTGAAGAACATTTAAGAAAGGCAACCATCACAGGATACAATAAATAAGCATCTTAAAATTATAAATAAACGTGATATACAAACAAAAATAGTGTTTTATTGTAATAGGTATACACATGCATCAACTGTCATTAGTACATATTACGAGTAATTATCAGCTTTAATTAGTCAATTGTGACAGATATATTCATCATAGTTGATTAGTACACAACAACATAGAGTGAGCAGTTCAGACATACATATCTATGTACATATATTCGGTACAATTTATAAGTTCCAGGGAGATGCAAAATCACACGTACACAAACGTTTTGGTCATTTTTTGCATATTGGCCTTAATCACTTGATAGAAACTTTGTTCTACGAACTGATGGATATTTTCATAAAGACTACCAGTCAAATGACCGGTCAATTGTCTGTAACTGGATGTTTCCATTAAACATATTAGGACCTCTATAAAATAATACATTTTGACCAAACCTTGTAGAGGCGAAAAAAAGTCTGTATTCGTTAGCATCTCTTAAATTGTAGGGCTGGGCATCATATACGTTGACCAAATACTGACACATGTAGTTAGGCGCCTGGCCAAGTTTCAGCCTAATATACAAACTTATAATGGATTTTGTTTGTATTTACCTTTATTAATTTTTATTTATTTTGCAATTTATATTCAACCCTCATTTATGTTTCGGATCTTTCATCCGGATTTTCCCAATAGTCATAGCATAGCAGTGCAAATGTGCGTCATAGTCATCAATTACATATATGTGGCACCACCGTTGTGATACCGGCTACTCAACGCACCAACTACCCGGGTGCTAAAAAATCACCAAATATATTTTGCCTTAATAAACGCAATACTGTACGGCAGAAAATGAGTAATTTTTAATATTTGTAACAAGAAACAAAGATCCAAGCGCACACTGAGAAGAATTACCGCCTAATCGCAAATCGCCTCGAGTCAGATAATAAGAGCTATTATACGTATCAACTCAAAAGTGCTAAAGGTTTGATTCTCATTGTAAAGGGCATTCTGTTCCCACTGATGAAATAAAAAGTGTCATAGAGGTGGAAGGCTATGTCGTAAGGTCAGTGCACAATATTCTAAATAAGAACAAAGTTCCCCAACCTATCCATCGTGTTGAAATCGTATTTAACGCATCGCAACTTAAATCAAAAAACTCGGTTCATCCAATATATAATTTGCGCTACCTTTTGAACAGAAGAATAACGGTGGAAGAGCCTCTAAAACGTAGCGGTCCCCGTCAGTGTACTAATTGTCAGGAATTCGGACACACGAAAACCTACTGCAAGCTACCATCCGTATGCGTTTTTTGCGGTGATGCGCACCGGACTTTGGAATGCACTTCTTCCAAAACAGACCCCAAGGTAAAAAATGCAGCAACTGTGGTGAAAACCACACAGCAAATTACAGGGGCTGCAAAGTCTTTCCACATGTAAAAAATAATTCGAAGGTCGTACGCAAACCTGATTATGAGCAATATAAAGCTTCCCAATTTCCTCGGCTTCATGCTGGTTCTGTTGCTAGTACACAAGCTACACAGCCACACACTAAGCCAAACTTTTCATATGCCCAAACATTGAGAAATGATTTACCTAATGCGAATGCCAAAAGTTCTAATGCGCATAAACATTCATATGCCCACATCTTAAAAGAGGGTGCTCAGACACCCCTCACTACCAATTCGAGCTCAATCGATAATTTAATACAAACAATGAATAATTTCATGACAACTATGCAGGGTATGTTTCAGGAAATGATGCGAACCCAAAACATGCTTCTGCAAGTTCTGCTGAGCAAAAAATGAACCAGTTAAAAATATGCTTCTGGAACGCTAACGGGCTATCCCAACATAAATATGAAGTAGAACACTTCCTGCTAGCACATGATATAGACATACTATTAGTCTCTGAAACACACTTCACTATAAAAAACTGCTTGAGAATTGATGGGTTTTTTATATATGACACAAAACACCCAAGCGAAAGGGCATGTGGTGGGACTGCCATTATAGTCCGAAAAAACATAAGGCATTTTCCATTGCCTGAATTCAACGAAGACTTTTTGCAAGCCACGACTATAAATCTTACTGATTTTAAAATTGTAGTCTCGTCAGTGTATTGCCCGCCTAAGCATAAAATCGAACACCATA
Organism: Phania funesta; assembly: GCA_963932375.1. NCBI lineage: Eukaryota > Metazoa > Arthropoda > Insecta > Diptera > Tachinidae > Phania > Phania funesta. Next base: position 64,643,926 of record OZ010652.1, read on the forward strand.
AATTTGCCATGTTCTTTGCTACGCTAGGACAAAAATTTATTGCCGCTGGTGATTACAATGCAAAGCACACATATTGGGAATCCAGACTCCTTAACCTAGAGGTAGGCAGATGTATTATACAGTTGAAACAAACAAGCTTGACGTCGTATCTGCCGGTAAACCCACCTATTGGCCCACAGACTTTAATAAGTTGCCAGACCTTATTGATTTTGCTATAGTAAAAAACATCAAACGCGATCAACTCTTAGTTAATTCATCCTATGACCTATCTTCTGATCATTCACCTACAATTGTTATTTTACACGACAGTTTTGTCACTGCACCTAAAACCCTTAGTTTCTACCCGAACAGAAACACGAATTGGTTAAAATATAAAATGTATGTGAGCTCTCACTTACCTTTGAACATCCCACTGAGAAATCCAGCTGATATTCAAGCAGCTGTAGACCATTTTACAGACGTCGTGACTGCCGCAGCCATAGCTGCAACGCCAACAAAGCCATCAGCTAAAATAATATCGTACCAGGCAACAGCAGATATTCAGATGCTCGTCATTGAGAAAAGAAGACTAAGAAGACAATGGCAAAATAGTCGTTCACCACACATAAAAATGCAAATGAACTTATGCCAAAAAAAAACTTACGGAGTAAATTGAGACAGAAACACCAACTCGCTATCGACAACTTTTTAAAAAACTTGGATCCAATGAAAAACACGGATTATAGTCTGTGGAAAGCTGTAAAGCACTTACAATGTCCTATTGCTTACGAATCCCCACTAAGACTTGAAGACCGTACTTGGGCTAAAAACTCAAGTGAAAAGGCAAATGCGTTCGCAAAGCACTTAGAGAAGGTTTTCACACCACATGATATAAGTAATTCCACTATTCCAATTATTAGCGACATCGTGAATGATCCTATGAAATTTCGGTTGTCTTCTTTAAAATCGACAATTAAAAATACGGATATGAAGAAATCACCTGGACCTGATCGTATAACAGGATCAATGATAAGAAACTTACCTGATTCAGCTGTAAGAATTTTACTTTACATATTTAATGCCATGTTGCGCGTCGGCTTCTTCCCATGCTCTTGGAAGATGTCTGAAATTGTTATGATCCCGAAACCTGGAAAGGACTCAAGCCAGATTACATATTACAGGCCAATTAGCCTACTGTCAGTTTTGTCAAAAATATTTGAAAAATTATTCGTCTCGAGTGTAACTCCTTTCCTAAATGAACAAAACGTTATCCCAGATCATCAGTTTGGTTTTCGAGCAAGGCATAGTACGATTGAACAGGTCCATAGAATCGTTACCATTATTAGATCGGCTTTTGAAAGAAAGCAATACTGTTCAGCTTTATTTATAGACATTTCCCAAGCATGATGGGCTACTTACTAAAATAGTTCGGGTTCTACCTGAAAACACCCACAAGCTTATAAAAAGCTATTTGTCCGATAGAACTTTTAAAGTAAGGTCAAAGGACCAGCTTTCAAGATGTGGGAAAATCAGTGCAGGAGTACCTCAAGGTAGTGTGCTAGGGCCGCTATTATATATCATCTATACAGCGGATATGCCGACAAGCCCACATACATATACATCAACCTTTGCAGACGACACTGCAATTATAAGTGTCAGTAATGATCCAAAGGATGCATCTGAAAAGCTGCAGTCCCATATTCATAAGCTAGAAGACTGGCTAAAACAGTGGAGAATAAAGGTAAATCCATCAAAATGTGCTCATGTAACGTTTTCCCTTAGAAGGCAAAATTGTCCACCAATCACAATAACTAATACCACGGTTCCAGCGGAAACGCACGTCAAATATTTAGGTATCCACCTAGATCGGCGCCTAACTTGGACCCGTCACATTGAGGCAAAAATAACGTCCATAAAGCTTCGAACAAATCAACTGCATTGGCTAATAAGTCCTAACTCAACTTTGGCTTTGGAATATAAAAGCCAATATGGTCATATGGTATTCAGCTGTGGGGTACTGCCTGTGCATCAAACATCCAGAAGTTACAGAGAAGACAGTCCAGGATTTTACGTCATATCGTATGCGCCCCCTGGTACATAAGAAATGAAAACATACATAGGGATCTCAAAGTTCCCACTATCCAAGAAAAAGTTAAAACATACACGTCCAAATACGTGAACAAACTAGTCGCACATCCCAACACTCTAGCACGCAATTTATTGCAATTTGATGGCCACCAGAGACTAAAAAGAACTGACACATTGAGCCTGGTGAGGCGGCTCTCTCTACACAATAGAAGATAGATTTTTAAGATTTGCATACCAAAAATTAGTTATTACGTTGGTACTAACTAGTAAATAATAATTTAGAAATAAGATTTGAATACTTATTGTGAATTTCTTTTAATAGAAAGATTCAATAAAATAAAATGCAGTAAAAAAAAAATATATATATATATATTTATCAATGCTGAAAAGACTAATTTTTTACACATTCGGTTACAAACGTGCATGAGTTGCGACCAAACTATAGTAACCCTTCAACTTACGAAGAGCTGAAATAAACATTGCAAAAGAAATGCTCAAAATGGGACATCGCAACAAATATCATGTCAAACGTAAGCACGTTCATATGCAATGCCAACTCAATATTACCTTACAAAACAACTGAATGCGAAGCAGTAGTGTTTTCTGGGTTAGTGTATGATCAACGAGCATACTTTACTTTTGAACGCGTTACAGTTACGTCTCCTTCGCAACATATTTTTCTAACTTTAGTAATAAGACGTCTCTGTTAATAATTTCGAATGGCTTTTTTAAGTCTAAGAAGACTACAACCTCAATTTTTTCTTTACTTTTTCTATTTTCTATTCCGGCACGACAAGATTCAATAGCCACTAAAAATTTTGATTTTTTCTAAATCCCGATTGAGCATATAGATTGAATATATAGAATTTAAATATTACAAAAATGCAGACATACATTTGTTTTAAATCAAGTTTTATTACATGATCTCAGTGAGTTTTATACTTTGTATCTTAACGGACCGTTTTGACTATTTAAATTCGCATGACCCTACTAGCAAATGTTGGTTTAACACGAATATCATTAATGTTTCATCTATCACTTAGGTATATGACCTTTAAATTATTTCTTCTTACTCCAACACAAGAGAATTGGAACATGATTGTAGAGCTAGGAATAAAGCCAACACTATAATTCGTAATGGAAAAAGAAATGCTCACTTAAAACGGTTTATGAATTCTATAATACAAAAGAGATGTGAAATATAATAAGGTCAAATGGAGGTATGGAAACGGAAAAATTCGTAGATTTCAATGTTAATGCATTTACTGCGAAATTTTTATCACAGAACTACAGATAATATAAGCCAATTAATTCCCTTTTAGTTACAACTTTCCAAATTGAAATGGATTACCATTCTGTTCCATAACTAAATCTAATGATTCAGGACATGATGAATTGACATTAAAATTTATAAAAACTATTTTCCCACTTATAAGTAAACACTTAAACCCTTCTGCATTTAGTTAACCCCATTTTGACTTCTGTATTTCTAACTGAATGGAAACAGCTAAAATAGTTCTATTCGTAAAGCCGGATCAATGAATGAACTTAGACCAATTTCTATACTTCCCATTCTATGTAACTCTGTTGAACAGGAATAGCTACCACAGCGGGCTTGAGAGAAAAGAAAGTCAGTACAGCAATGATAACAGTGACCACATCTAGAGTTCTTATATCACAGCAGTGCGCACTACCAGCCTAATAAACTCGCTTAGCGAATAAAAATAAGGCAAATCCAAAAATTTAAAAATGAGGACCAAGTTCTTCAAATTTACAATACCATCCCATTTCTAGCTTCGCAAAATTATTTTTAACCTTCTAATATGAGAAAGGATTATGGGAAATATGTTACCAAGATAGCAAGTTGCCTAGAAATTGGATATTGTACATATGACGCACTTGGTCCTCATTTTGGTCTCGATACTTTTAACGCCCGAAATTTTTGGATAGGAACTTGGCCTTATTTTTACATTTATGTTTTTGAGGGGATTTAGTGTTACGCAAAAATTGTTCAGAATTTAATTATTTTTCTTACAAAATTTGTTCGTTGATTTTGGTACTTACGGCAATTTTCAAGGTATATTTTTATTCGAATTTTCGTTTATTGGAAAAAAAATACTTGAATATTTTTTTTTATTTCGCAACACCAACAGGTAAGCATCGATACACCTTTTTGACGATACGATACCGACAGTCAAACAAAAATATCTGTGGTACCGATATGCTAATGAGTTAAACTCAAAGTAAATTAAAAAATATATATAATGTATGATGTACATATCGCACACTAAATCACAAACAGTAACCGTTATGCATGTTTTTCTGTTACTTGCATCGCTTACCTCGTCAACTAAAGAACATTTTGGGCTTTTGATTTGTGACTGTTTTCGAATTAGTGCGCGAAACGATACGTATGTTGATATATCGTTATATAATATCCAAATATCAACTGTGTAATAAATAGGTGGAAGTTTATAAATAAGAAAAATAAAATATTGGCTATTTTCCTTGATTATAAAACAGCTTTCGAAACTATAGACAGAGACATACTCATAAAAAAACTATATAAATATGGTATACGAGATAAAGAAATAAAGTGGTTTAAGTCCTATTTAACAAATCGCAGACAATATACAAAAGTGAATAGTGTGGAATCTAGTGCTATAAACAATAATTATGGAGTACCCCAAGGCTCAATACTAGGAGCTCTTTTATTTATCATATATATAAATGATCTCGAAAAGGTTTTAGTAAGATGCTAAATTATTCAATATGCCGACGATACGCTCATATTCACGGAAGCAGAAACAGAAGAAGAATGCTACGAAAATATTACAAGAGATATGTATAATATAAATAATTAGCTAAAAATGAATAAATTAAAATTAAATGAAAATAAAACAAAGATAATGGAAATAAATATGAATAGTGATATAACTTATAAAATAAACAACATTGCAATAGAAAAGTAAATAACTTGAAATATTTGGGTTTCATTATAGACAAAGAATTAAAATTTACTGACCATGTGGAATATATTTGTAGAAAAATTGGAAAAAAGATAAGTTTTTTAAACGTATAAGAAACAAGATGTCCATAATAACAGCACTTAATATATACAATACAATTATTAAACCACATTTTGAATATGGATCAACTATTTTATATACGTGTTGCTCAGATCAACAAATAATAAGACCACAAAAACTACAAAATAAAGCCATGCGTGCAATTTTAAAATGTAATAGTTTTACGTCAATAAATCTAATGTTAGATATGTTAAAATGGTTAAATATTAAACAAAGACTGGAAACTAATACTATAAACTTTATTCAGAAAATGAAGAAAGGAGATACACCCGAGTACCTTACCGAACATATAAACTATGTAGGAAAGGTTCAACCATACAGACTAAGGAATGCTAACGATTTCAGACTACAGAGGACACAAACAACAAATATGCAAAGATCGCTATTTTATAAACGACTGAAACTATATAATTCCATGTCAAATGATATTAAAGATGAAACAAATGTATATTTATTTAGAAAAAATGTTATAAATTTTGTAAAGAATTAATAATAATTATAAATTTTATTCAGGGTATAAGAGATTATGGCGAAATCTATTAAAAAATTTTAAATTTTAGAAAGTATCATAAATAAAAAAAGATAAATATCATAAAATTGTCACCGATGCAGATATATCTGAAAACGTGAAATAATGCCGATATATCGGGCCGGTATCGGATGAATATTTATGTACATACATAATATAATTAAATACCTGATTAATTTATAAATAATAGATTTTTCGATTTTTGTACCTAAAATTGGTTTATGTTTATATAATTAATAGATTGAAGTGGTTTTGATAAATTTTTCCTTATTAAGTTTGTCTTACAATTCATTGTTTTATTTTCATCAAATTTTAAAAAAAATGTGTCTGGGCAATATTCAGTGGTATTCCTTGTATGTTAGTTTGTTTCTAATAGCGTTGCAGCAAATATGGTAAAAAATAGATAAAAGTCTTATATACTCTTAAGGACAGAGCCCGGCACGAATAAATTCACTGAAATAATTATTGCTACACTTTCTAAAACATAACATATAAAAAAAACAAAATGAGCTGACTAGACTGCTCTTCCAACCCCGTTGTAGATAGTAAATTAAGATTTGAATATAATAAATTAGTTATTACATTGAGAATAATTATTATAAAAAAAAAACACTGTAGAGGCAAGATTTGAATATTTATTGTAAATTTGTTTTATGAAGTAAAAAAAAATTTAAAGTAACGTGTCTCAAAATATGTATGGATATCTTTATGCTAAAAAACTGTTCCATCACTAAATTTTTAGCCGGCTCAATCAATGAAAATTAGGTTTTCAGCGAAGCACATGCATAAATATACATATGTAGGTATGTATTAAGCAAAATGTAAAATATGCGCAGAAGTTGCATATGGAGTGAATAAAAACATGCATATATTACTAATGCAGGAGCAATTGTTATAGTATAGCACTTATGAGGAAGAAAAAGCTCGGGTACAAAAATAAGTATACCTGTAAGAAACCAGAATTGGGGAAATTAAAAAGCAACACACTCTCACATACTGCTATTCTATGCAGTAATTGGATCCACAGGTGGGTACCAACGTACTCTAAACTATTTCATACATTAGTGCCACTGTTCTATCTATAGATAAATATTTAATATGTTTATAATTATAATACAGTGGCGACACTTGTACGGGATTGTTTTGAGTCAGTGCAACAACAAATAATATTAAGAAGTTACCTTTTGGGTACTTAAGTCCAATCCCAAGTATGTTGACTTTACTTTATCCACTTCAGTGGTATTCATTTTCATCATCATCCACCGTCAATAATATGATTAATAGTTCCACGTAAATATTGCACTTTCAATTGAATTTTTTTTTTTTCAATTCGTTATGTAGCTTTCAACATATTCTTTGAATGTTTTACATATGAAATTAAACTTATTATATTAATGGAATACTTTTGAATAAACTATAAAGGTTTAAATAAGTTTATTTAAATAAAATGTATAAAATATAACTTAACTGCTAATCAAAAAATACTTTGTGACTGTTAACACAATAGACTATAGCTATTGCTGTGGCAATAGGTGAATAGAAATGATACAAACCTCACAGCCTTACATATGTATGTAGTATAACAGTTGCTTATGGAAATTGAATGAGACATTTATGGGATTCTCTTTAGAACTTTCCCAAACATTTTACATATAAAACAGACAGAAATTTTATGATTTGTTCTATCATTTATATTCCCGTTTTGTAATACACAGCCAACAATACTAAAATGAGAGTGACGTGAGTAATATGATAAGAACCAACATAGTAAAAATTAAGAAATGTGGTGCCTGAAAATAAATGTGTAGTGCAGGCAATTTATACTACAGCCTCTATTTCTTTGTCAACACAAGACAACTTCTTCGGTTTTTCATTCATTTCCATAGTGTAAAATTTCAATAGTGTAAAAGGGGCCTAAAAATCGTTGGTTTCTTTGCTGATGTCAAACTCCATATATTAAAAATATTCCGAAAATGTGGTACCATTTTTATACGATATTTTACAGCGAATCAGCAATATAACGAGAGAAAATGTATTCGTGGTATCTGTTTGAATAATATGTGTAGAAGGTCCTCTTCAGTTTGATCATAATTTTGTTTCGCTCATCACGATTGTAGCATGCCTTTAGTATAGTTTATAACTAGTGATGATAGTCGAGTGCACACACACATACATATTATTATTTTGTACAAGTACTTTGTTTGTGTAATGACATAACATTACAATTGTTGGGACAACTCTGTTTGAACATAAAGCGACCATGAACAGCGACGGTCTTGGGGCTAGTCAAGGCGCCATGTTAGAAATTTCATGTAAAAACATTGTTTATAATTTTAAAATTTTACATGTGTATGTTTTTATCCTTAATAAAATCTTATCGTATTTTATTGTTATTGGCTATAATATGTAGATTTTATATATTTACATATATATGTATACAATTTCTACATTCAGAAATACCATAAAAATATGGCAGCGCTGTTGTTGCGTTCGGTCTATGTCGTTTTTAGCGAATGATTCAAAGGCGGCCAATAAGGCATGACAAGTCATGACAATATCATATAAAATAAACAAAATTTATCGATGGAGGACTCTTTTTTTGGATTTGATACATCTGTGCCGGTAAGTTAAATATTACTTTTTTCGAGTACTTGTAGATGCAAGTGGCAGTGTGAAATTATGATTCGTTCGGATGTGATGATATGAAATCGCTTTGCTTTGGTTGTCCGCATCGGCCACTTGTGTTGGCTTATAATATGTTGGTCTAATTCTCAGCAAGAACCCGTATCATAAAACCGAGTTATTTCAAGATCATTAACCTATATAATTTTGGTTCCTATTAAATTTTTTATAGTTGGATGATGGAGGAGGGCAAATTGCTGAACCATCAGAAGAAGAGTACGATGCTTTAAATGACGAGACCTTTGGTTCGGCAGTTAACGGAGACTGGGAAGAGGTTCATGAAAATCTTGTACGTTTGACGGGTGATGTAGGGAGTGATGGCGATACTTTGGACAGCAGAGAAAATGCGGCAAGTGGTGGTTTTGACCTGCTCTCGGGAATGAAAAATAGTCGTTCTCAGGGTTTAGCTGACTCTGACCTGGAGCTGAATTTGTCAGGTATGAAATTGGACGATGTAGACCTTAACTATGGCGACAATGAAAATATGAGTGGGATGTTGGGTGATACAGTCGAAATGGATCCTAGTGTTTGGTCTTTAGGCTTGAAGGATAGAGCAGTTGGTAAGAGAGCAACTGACCCAGATAATTTTTTACGCGAACACTTTCCCACTCCATTCCAACATCAGCAACAAAATCACAATCAAAACAATCGGCAACTTCAAACAAAACAACCAACTTCACACCTTGGTTTTGGTTTGTCTCAACTTCCACATATTTCTTTGCCTTCATCACACCAACAACACCAACAAGCGCAACGGAAAATTTGCACTCTAGAAGATATAGAACGTAATATGATAATGGAACAATCCATATCTAAGCAACCACAGATTTATCATCAACAATGTAAGCAACAGCAACATGAAGCTGATATGATTGCAAAACAACAAAAAATTTTACATGATATTTTAAGCCATTCATCTGAATCACCAATCGCTTCACAACAGCCACAACAAAATCCCCAACATGGGAGTCACCAGCCGCACCAACAACATCAACAAATGCTATCTCAACAATATTCATTTTTATTGGCGCAAAAAGGTAAATTTAATGTTTTTAACCCTTTCGCTACCAAGGACGAGTGAGTATACTCATCTTTCAAAGAGTGTCACGCATTGCCATCGTCCTACTTCAAAAGCCTATATGTTATAACATACAGGCTTTTGAACTAGCAATTTCTTTGTGGCCAGAAACATAAATATAGAAATCTAAAAAACTTGAAAACATACTACAAATAATCGATACTGTAATCGACAAAAGTGAATATCTAGCTTTTGCCAATTTACAGAAAGTTGTGTCTCGTTTTATTTCATTTCATTATATTATCCATCTGCGTGAATTTTAATTTGTTTTTCTACTAAAACGTACGCAAACACGAAAAATTTGATGTCGAGTGCCAACGACGAGTGTACTCGTCATTTTAAGATCATTACAGCTTTATACAGGCTATAGTCCGCTATTTTCGTTGGATCCAAGTTTTTTAAGAAGCTCTCGATAGCGGAATCATTTTGCTGTCTTTAATTATTATGAAACGTGTATTGACATAAGTTTATTTGTATTTTTATGTGTGGTGAACGACTATTTTGCCATTGCCTTCTCAATGACGAGTATCTGTATATTAGCTGTTGAATGGTGCGATTTTGTAATAACTGATAGTTTTTTCGTGTTTGATATTTTTTACTACACTAAAATCAATAAGGTCTGCAGCTTATTAAAGTCTGTGGGCTAATAGGTGGGTTTATCACCAGATACGACATCTAGTTTGTATATACAATACAACTGCATACCTCTAGGACTAAGAAATCTGGAACTCCAATAAGTGTGCTTAGCATTGTATTCACAAGCGGCAATAAACTTTTGTCCTTGTGTAGCAAAGAACCTGGCAAATTGATGGTGTTCGATTTTATGCCTAGGTGGGGTGGGCAATACACTGACGAGATTGTAATTTTAAAAACAGTAAGTTTTAAAGACGTGGCTTGCAAAAAGTTTTCGCTGAATACAGGCATTGGAAAATACCTTACTTTTTTTTGGATTATAATGGCAGTGCCACCACCTGCCCTTTTGTTGGATGTTTGGTGTCATATATAAAAAAGCCATCAATTCTCAAGCAGTTTTTCAAAGTGAAGTGTGTGTCAGAGACTAAAAGTATGTCCATATCCTATGTTAGCAGGAAATATTCTACTTGATATTTACAGCTGTTGACAACTAATTAGGAACGCACTTATTTTAAAGACTTTGTTTAACATTTCAACAAATATATGTATGTTTACCGTTACTTTTCCTCTCTTTTATTTTTGATTATGATTACTGATCTATTAATGACTAAATTCAATTGTTGCTGTGAAGTTCGTTATGTGCACCGTTATCTTTTTCAAAATTTGTGTGCTCTCTTTTTTTGGTTTTGTTATTTGCGACAACTAATTAGAAACGTACACATTTTTGGTGAGTGACGCTGATTAAAGCAACAAGTTTTAAAAAGTTGTATTAAAAATTGTGAAAAAATTAATAAAAATTTAAATTATGGTAATTAATATTGTGTTTTTAGAGCATAAATATTTTTATAAATTTTTTTCAAGATTTGATTGAGGAGAGAAGTGCTTTATCAGCCCTTCGTGATAATAGCAAATAATATATGGAGATTGCTGCACATCTCCACTTCTCAAAAAAAAAACTTTTTGATGCTTTAGTATCATAAAACATTTACAAACGTTCCCCGAAAAAATAGGCCAAGGAAAGCATCTGCTGGCGTGGACGTAAAAATTGTCATTATATCGAGAGCCGGCCCAAAGAATACGTCCAGACAAATTCAGCGCGAAATAAAGGATCTGAAAAATGTCCAAGTGTCGTCTCGTACCATATCCCGCCGTTTAGTGGAAGTTGGTCTACATGGTAGAGCAGCAAGAGAAAAGGCGCTTTTGACAAAAATACAGCGGAAACGATGGCTTGAGTTTGCGACGTCACATTGGGCCTGGACTGAACGTGAGTGGAAGACAGAGGTCTTGTGTGATGAGACCAAAAAAAATAGACCTGGTCCAGACGGAAACCGTTACATCAAGCGGCCTGTAAATCAAGAATTTAATCCCCGCTATGTTTCACGTGTTGTGAAGCATGGTGGAGGATCGATTATGGTCTGGGGTTGTTTTTTTTTTGGAATGCTGTCGGGCCAATTCATAAGATCGATGGAATTTTAACAAAGGAGCAGTACGTGGACATCCTTACAACAAATTTGGTGCCACGGGCTTAGGATGATTTGCCTGTTGTCTGGAAATGCCAACAGAGCAATGATCCTAAGCATACGGTCAAGGTCACGAAAAAATTCTTTCATGATAATTTCATCGATGTTTTGGATTGGCCATCGTCAAGCCTAGATCTCAACCCCATAGAGCATTTGTGCGGTGACGTAAAACGGGCATTGAATGAAATATTACAAATATGGCAAATCTCTTCACTGAAGTAAAGGCTGCGTGGGAGGCAATTCCAGTGGAGCGATGTCGCAGGCTTATTTGCGACGCTGTAATCAAGTATTTAACTACATTATTTCCCCTTTTTTATCTGCTGTTTCTAATTAGTTGTCGCAACATTTTCTTTCTTTTTCTTAGAGTTATTAGAAGAAAGTAGGTGAAACTACGCAACACGCGTAGAATATTAATTTTTATTAATAAAATGTTTAAAATGTTCGTTAAAAAAATATCGTTTCTAACTAGTTGTAAACAGCTGTATGTTGGGAGAGCCCGTTACCGTTTCAGAAGCATATTTTTAACTGGTTTATTTTTTACTAAGCAAAACTTGCAGAAGCATGTTTTGGGTTCCCATCATTTCCTGAAACATAACCCTGCATACCTGTCATGAAATTATTCATTGTTTGTAATAGTATCTCGATTGAGCTCGAATTGTTCGTGAGAAGTGTCTGTGCACCTCTTTTAAGACGTGGGCATATGACTGTTTATGCGCGTTATGCCGAACCCACTGTAAGGGAACAAAAACCCCCACCAATCTACTTGCGCGAACAAACATCAAATGCCATTGTAAATATGCTGTCCCAACTCGGTAAAGAAAATTTTTATGTGGCTTCTGTACGAAGAGGACAGATACAAGAAACAAAGATCCAAGCCCACACTGAGAAGAATTATCGCCTAGTCGCAAGTCGTCTCGATGCAGATAATAAGAGCTATTATACGTATCAATTAAAAAGTGCTAAGGGTTTGATTGGCATTATAAAGGGCATTGACAGTTCTGTTCCAACTGAGGAGATAAAAAGTGCCATAGAGGTGGAAGGTTATGTCGTAAGGTCAGTGCACAATATTCTAAAAGAATAAAGGCCCAACCTATGCATCGTGTTGAAATCGTGTTTAATGCCTCGCAGCTTAAATCAAAAAACTCGGTTCATCCCATATATAATTTGCGCTACCTTTTAAACAGAAGAATAACGGTGGAAGAGCCTCTAAAACGTAACGGTCCCCGCCAGTGTACCAACTGCCAGGAATTCGGACACACGAAAACCTACTGCAAGCTACCATCTGTATGCGTTGTTTGTGGTGATGCGCACCGGACTCTGGAATGCACTTCGTCCAAAATAGACCCAAGGTAAAAAAATGCAGCAACTGTGGTGAAAACCATACAGCAAATTACAGGGGCTGCAAAGTATTTCAATATGTAAAAAATAATGCGAAAGTCGTACGTAAACCTGAATATGAGCAATATAGACCTTCCCAATTTCCTCGGCTTCATGCTGGTTCTATTGCTAGTACACAAGCTACACAGCCATACACTAAGCCAAACTATTCATATGCTCAAACATTGAAAAATGATTTACCTAACGCGAATGCCAAAAGTTCTAATGCGCATAAACATTCATATGCCCACGTCTTAAAAGAGGGTGCTCAGACACCCCTCACCAACAATTCGAGCTCGATCGAGAACTTAATACAGACAATGAATAATTTCATGACAACTATGCAGGGTATGTTTCAGGAAATGATGCGAACCCAAAACATGCTTCTGCAAGTTTTGCTTGGCAAAAAATGAACCAGTTAAAAATATGCTTCTGGAACGCTAACGGGCTCTCCCAACATAAATATGAAGTAGAACACTTCCTGCTAGCACATGATATAGACATACTATTAGTCTCTGAAACACACTTTACTATAAAAAACTGCTTTAGTATTAATGGGTATTTTATATATGACACCAAGCACCCAAGCGATAAGGCATGTGGTGGGACTGCCATTATAATCCGAAAAAACGTAAGGCATTTTTCATTGCCTGAATTCAGGGAGGACTTTTTGAAAGCCACGACTATAAATCTTACAGATTTTAAAATTTTAGTCTCGTCAGTGTATTGGCCTGCCCGCCTAGGCATAAAATCGATCACCATGAATTTTCCAGGTTCTTTGCTACGCTAGGACAAAAATTTATTGCCGCTGGCGATTACAATGCAAAGCACACATATTGGGGATGCAGACTCCTTAGCCCCAGAGGTAGGAAGTTGTATTGTACAGTTCAAGCGAACAACCTGGGCGTCGTATCTGCCGGTAAACCCACCTATTGGCCCACAGACTTTAATAAGTTGCCAGACCTTATTGATTTTGCTATAGTAAAAAACATCAAACGCGACCAACTGTTAGTTAGTTCATCGTATGACATATCTTCTGATCATTCACCTACAATTGTTATGTTACACGACAGTTTTGTCACTGCACCTAAAACCCATAGTTTCTACCCGAACAGAAACACGAATTGGTTAAAATATAAAATGTATGTGAGCTCTCACTTATCTTTAAACATGCCACTGAGAAATCCAGCTGATATTCAAGCAGCTGTAGATCATTTTACAGACGTTGTGACTGCCGCAGTCATAGCTGCAACGCCAACAAAGACATCAGCTAAAATAATATCGTACCAGGCAACAGCAGATATGCAGATGCTCGTCATTGAGAAAAGAACACTAAGAAGACAATGGCAAAATAGTCGTTCTCCACACTTAAAAATGCAAATGAACTTATGCCAAAAAAAAACTTACGCATTAAATTGAGACAGAAACACGAATTCGCTATCGACAACTTTTTAAAAAACTTGCATCCAATGAAAAACAATGATTATAGCCTGTGGAAAGCTGTAAAGCACCTACAATGTCCTATTGCTTACGAATCCCCACTAAGTCTTGAAGACCGTACTTGGGCTAAAAACTCAAGTGAAAAGGCAAATGCGTTCGCAAATCACTTAGAGAAGGTTTTCGCACCACATGATATAAGTAATTCCACTATTCCAATTATTAGTGACACCGTGAATGATCCTAGGAAATTTCGGTTGTATTCTTTAAAATCGATAATTAAAAATACGGATATGAAGAAATCACCTGGACCTGATCGTATAACAGGATCAATGATAAAAAACTTACCTAATTCAGCTGTAAGAACTTTGCTTTACATAGTTAATGCCATGTTGCGCGTCGGCTTCTTCCCGTGCTCTTGGAAAATGTCTGAAATTGTTATGATCCCGAAACCAGGAAAGGACTCAAGCCAGATTACATCCTACAGGCCTATTAGCCTACTGTCAGTTTTGTCAAAGATATTTGAAAAATTATTCGTCTCGAGTGTAACTCCTTTTCTAAATGAACAAAACGTTATCCCAGATCATCAGTTTGGTTTTCGAGCAAGGCATAGTACGATTGAACAAGTCCATAGAATCGTTACCATTATTAGATCGGCTTTTGAAAGAAAGCAATACTGTTCAGCTTTATTTATAGACATTTCCCAAGCATTTGATAAAGTCTGCCATGACGGGCTACTTACTAAAATAGCTCGGGTTCTTCCTGAAAACACCCACAAGCTTATAAAAAGCTATTTGTCAGATAGAACTTTTAAAGTAAGGTCAAAGGATCAGCTTTCAAGAAATGGGAAAATCAGTGCAGGAGTACCTCAAGGTAGTGTGCTAGGGCTGCTATTATATATCGTCTATACAGCGGATATGCCGACAAGCCCACATACATATACATCAACCTTTGCAGACGACACTGCAATTATAAGTGTCAGTAATGATCCAAAGGATGCATCTGAAAAACTGCAGTCCCATATTCATAAGCTAGAAGACTGGCTAAAACAGTGGAGAATAAAGGTAAATCCATCAAAATGTGCTCATGCAACGTTTACCTTTATAAGGCAAAATTGTCCACCAATCACAATAACTAATACCACGGTTCCAGCGGAAACGCACGTTAAATATTTAGGTATCCACCTAGATCGGCGCCTAACTTGGTCCCGTCACATTGAGGCAAAAATAACGTCCATAAAGCTTCGAACAAATCAACTACATTGGCTAATAAGTCCAAATTCAACTTTGGCTTTGGAATATAAAGTCCTTTTATACAAATCCGTTATAAAGCCAATATGGTCATATGGTATTCAGCTGTGGGGTACTGCCTGTGCATCAAACATCCAGAAGTTACAGAGAAGACAGTCTAGGATTTCACGTCATATCGTATGCGCCCTCTGGTACATAAGAAATGAAAACATACAAAGGGATCTCAAAGTTCCCACTATCCACGAAGAAGTTAAAACGTACACGTCCAAATACGTAAACAAACTAGTCGCACATCCCAACACTCTAGCACGGAATTTATTGCAATTTGACGGCCACCAGAGACTAAAAGGAACTGACATATTGAGCCTGGCGAGGCTGCTCTCTCTACACAATAGAAGATAGATTTTTAAGATTTGAATACAAAAAATTAGTTATTACGTGGGTAATAACTAGTAAATAATAATTTAGAAATAAGATTTGAATACTTATTGTGAATTTCTTTTAATAGAAAGATTCAATCTTCCGTAATTATGAGTCGTATGAGACACTCCCCGCACGAAGAGACATTGCTATTGAACACCAGAAGATACAACCAGAGCCTGTATCACTGGTATAGATAGGCACTTGTTTAGGGAGATTGTAAGGACCACCGTTTTTGGGTAGTGGAACCAGCGGAAAACAATAACGACATTACAGCAAAGGCCCTCGTCAAAACCTGTAGAGGCGGAAAAGTCTCGGTAAGAGTACTACATTTTTTCAGCCATGAAAAAGTCATCAAGGAAATTTCCGAATTAGGCCAATGTACTACGGCAGTGGCAATAATAAACTGTGAAAGAAGACAGGTTCCTGTCAATATGACCAAAAAGGAGCATGATAGCGCAATGCGTAGCAGGCTTAGCAGCTCCTGACAGAAATAAAGCAAAACAGTTGTTAAAACGCCATACCCGTGTTTCCATTGAAGAGTCAAGCTCAGCAAAGAACAGCAATAGTAAAACACGAAATAAACATTGGCGAAACAGTATCATAAAACAGGCGGCTTGAAGCATTCCTTTGGCAAAGTGAGAAGAGGCTAAAGAGCTAGTTGATGAAACGAAACAAAGTGGCGTAAGTGAACTATCTTATATTCCTTGGAGCTCACCTGTAATCCCAGTCAAGAAGAAAGATGGAAGTACCCGATTTTTCGTGGCTGAACGACGTCACCAAGGACAGTTATCTGCTACCGAGTGTTGATGACGCCCTGGACACGCTGGCTGAAACAAGATGGTTCTCCACATTAGATCTGCAAAGCGAATATTGGGCAAGTGGAGATCGTAAAAAAGGACAATGGGAAAACTGTCTTTAGTACGAACGACGGGCGTGAATTGAACGGAGAAAGGTATTGGCAATCGGGCACTTGCCAAGCCTAAAAAGAATTAATGTGTCCACACGGGAACTTTTGGCAGTGCTAGAGGGGATAAAGCATTACCACAAGTATGTGTATGGCCAGCACTTTACCATAAGAATCGACCATTCTACACTCAGATGGCTGTTACAATTCAAAAACCCAGAAGGGCAGTTCGCGCGGTGCATCGAACGCTTCACAAAGTTATGATTTCAGCATTCATTATATAAGTTAAGTTTCCTAACCTAAGCATTATGTTAAAATTGTATTCAATGCAAAAGCAAAGAACTCGGTGCATCATACGAGTACGTACACTTGCGCTAATTGGTCCCCGTCAGTGCACCAACTGCCGGCAATTTGGACACACGAAAACTTACTACAAGCTACCATCCTTATGTGTTGTTTGCGGCGAAGCGCACCGGAATATGGAATGCACTTTTTCCAAAAGAGACACGAAGGTAAAAAAATGCAGCAACTGTAGTGAAAACCACACAGCAAATTATACGGGCTGTAAAGTTTTCCAACACGTAAAAATAATACAAGTCGTACGTAAACCTAAATACGAGATATATGTATATCGCTTCCCAATTTTCTTGGCTTCATGATGGTTCTTTTGCTGGTACACAAGCTATACATCCAACCACTAAACCAAACATTGAGAAATGATTTACCATATTTTTTATACTTTATTTTATTGAATCTTTCTATTAAAAGAAATTCACAATAAGTACTCAAATCTTATTTCTAAATTATTATTTACTAGTTATTACCCACGTAATAACTAATTTTTTGTATTCAAATCTTAAAAATCTATCTTCTATTGTGTAGAGAGAGCAGCCTCGCCAGGCTCAATATGTCAGTTCCTTTTAGTCTCTGGAAGATCATCACTTGTTGCCCCATATGTAACTTGATGTCGTCCCTTATTAAGAACTCGGCTCAAATAATCACCTCGTCGATAATATTAGCAACAATAAACACATGCCTCTCGCAGGTGTTGAAATATTTGGTGGTCACCCTCCTAAATCGTTTACTGTTAAATATTTTGTCGACTTGTTCTTTTAGTAACCTGCATACTACTGAACCGTTTTTGGTTAGTTTTTAAAAACGAATGCTTGCTTTTCTCCCTTTTTTAACATCAATTATTTGAGATTTCTAAGTTTTGGAAAATTTATCTCTAGTCATATTGTTAACACAAACCAGTATGAATAAAGTTTAGAAACTATCGTTTAAAATTAATGTAAAGAATTATACACCTTACTTAGATGGTTGAACTTTAGAAATGTACCAATATTTTAAAGGAATTTTGTTGTGTTTAATTTTTTTAATTTATTGCATTTGTTTTGCACAGTCTCTCTTTAGGAATTCGAACATTTTTGTTTTTGATATTAATATTGGAAAATAAGTAAGTCCATTTATTTTCTGCTATATACCTTTACCGGATTAGACAGAAAGAGTTTCTCAAAATAAAACTGAACTTTTATCGAACAATTTTTTTTTTAAAAGTTGAATTATGAATTTGAAATTTATTCTTTTTTAGTTTTATTTTATAATCTGTTATAAGAAAATGTGTGCATTATATGTAGATAAGTACGGATGTATAAGGAGTTTTTGTAGATAATTATACAAGGTTTTTATTGAGCATTTTGGTTTTCTTCTGTAGAACGTTTTGGCAATTTGGTTTTGTCAATTTAGGATTCTTCCATATAACTTGTCAATCAACTAATATTGAAATTTCACAAAATTTCACGAAATTTTGCCATATTACCGAAAAGTCGAAAATTCACAAAAATCATTATTTTATGAAATTTTTACAAAAACTATATATCAAACAAAAAAAAAAAAAACAAAATTCACCACAAATAGGAAATTCAGTAAAATATTAAAAAATTCACAAAAAAATTGAATATCATGAACATAACAGTGCACAAGCAGCTACCGAATTTAAAACAGCACTGTGGCACAATATAACATCAAGTATAATGTACCTTTATGTAAACCTGATGTTATGAAAGTTATTTAAAGGCTGCTTTTTTATTTGTATTAGGTTCGCAGGGTACACGAGGTTATGGGAATCCTAATCAACCATCGCCTACAAGGCCATCCAACAATTTCGTTAATAACTTGGCTCAGCATCCTCTAGGGAATTTAATACAGCAACAGCAGCAAGATCCATCGCAGCCGCCGCTGCATTCTCAATCTCTAATAGGTGCAGCAGGAAACCGTTTGCATCCTGCATTCTTTTTTCAGCAACCTGCACATCCTCAGTTGCCACCACATCCAATACTAAATCATCATAGCGGATTGTCAAATAATTTTCCTAATCAACGTTCACTGCCAAATGCACATCTACCAGTTGCACTAAATAATTTTGCAATGCATCCAAACTTTAATGCAATGCGTATGACAGCACGAGGAATACATCCAGCTGCAATTTTGGCACAGCAGCAACAGACAGTCCCATGTCGTACACCTGGTCCACCTTCAAATCTAATGTTTCTTAACCAAAATTCAAATTCATCGGGTTCCTCATTCAATATGTTTAACATGCGTCTCGTTCAAGAAATCCAACAAAACCACCCATTGCTTCAAAATGCCGCTCGTCAATCTCAGCAACAAAATATAAATGACCGTAGTCAGCGTAATGGTGGCGGCCCAAATGCTGCCAGTTGCGGCAGTATCGCTATAAATCAAAAGCAAAATCATAACTTGAGACGCGAAATAGGTTCTTCCAACGGAAATTTACCACATGAAGAATTTGATGAGTACGCCAATCTCATGAGCACTCGCGAAAAACATTGGCTAATTGGAATTCAACTATCACAGCTTAATACTGATACACCATACATAGACGACTATTATTATACCGTCTATAAGGAGCGAAAAGTAACCTTAAGTGGAAATTTGCGGCATAGCCAAGCACACAAGGATAACCAACTTAATCATCCGCTAACCCAACCAAAGGGACATGCTCAACTTATTCTCGTACAGCTAGGCAATAAAAACGGGCAAAGAAATGGCCAGCATCGGGAACGTCGCAATTCAGAAAATCATAACCAAAATCAAGAGGTGAAGTTGCCAACATATGTTTTTACGCCCCTAAAATTTGAAAATTCGCTAGGAAAGTTACAGTATGGCAGTGTTACAGCGCCACGTAAAATCATTGATGCTGAAATTATGAGTAATGAAACATCCACATTAGGCACAATTTCGGCTACAAATGTCATAACTAAGGACCCTGTAATTCAATCGGAAACATCTACATCATCTCAATCGAACAACAATATTGGTATTAAATCGGAAACTGCGGCTTTGCTGCAGATACCAAATGCAGTTGGCGAAATAACGGCAGCCAATAGCCAACGAAAATCTCGTTATATTCTTCTGCATATTGAGACTTTGTATCGCATTCTATTGAAGCTAGAAGATTTAAACAATCCGAATGTGATTGCAACAATATTAATGAAAAAGAAAAAAGAAAGCGAACGCATTGCTGCCCTAGAACAACTAGAAAATGCTCATAAAACACCGGAAGAACGCGTTGCGGAATCATCTAATAATCCATCTATGAAAAGCAAATTTAATTACGAAATCGAAACAAAAGATGCTTTAATTGAGAAGATAATGACAGGATTACACCATGAAAAGGTCGTTGCAATGATGAATGTACGCAAAGGAAAGGTAAGTCTTTTGATTTTTCCATCATCCAATTTACTCAAGTTATTATAAAAGCAAATAATTTAAAATTGTATATAAGATTCAAAACATTGTTTCGTATAAATTAATCGGCATTTGTGTAGAGGCGCAAAGGGTGGCTTAAGTAGTTAGCGCGTTAACTATTATGTAGAGGATTTAAGTAACGTAATTATATACATATATTTAGTTGTTGTAACAACTCTGCTGTTGTCGAAAGTTCTTCCCTGAGAGAGGTTAGAGCTAGGGAAATACGCTCAATATAATTCAAGCAGAGGTTTATGTTGTACTTTTATTTAAAGGTTTATAATAATTTTTGAAGAGAAATGTGAATTGGTTTTCCGTCACTTTAATAGGTGTAGTGATTAAAAAGGTGTTTGTATGTTTATTTGTGTTAATTTTAAAAACAAAAATAGTTTTCTATAGGTTTTAATTGAAAATGAGCCGTGGTACATAATTAACAGCAGAGAGGAGAAGGCAAAAATGTATGCCTATGGTGACCAAGGTCTCTCCCGCCGTGAAATTTATATAAAAATTAATAAAAGTGCTGACGTTGTGTTATATTACTTAAGAAAAAAAGATATGGCAAAAACATGAAGAAAAGGCAAACAATGTCCACAACAACTACGGAGAGGGGAAATATTCTAAGAATAGCCTTCCATTCTAGATGTTTTAGTTCTAGTATTTCTACCTTTAGAAGTATATTAAATGCAGCCGAACACTTGCAACGTAGAGAATTCCGGTTGAATTTTTGCAAAGAACTTTGCAGAGTGATGGACCCGATGGTTTTAACTACTATTTCCAAGATTTTAAGAAGGAAGAACGTTTTTTTAGGCCGTCGCCATAGTCGAATAGGAGGTGTTATGCTCTCGGGTGCGATATTGTGCTATGTAGTCATAAACCTGGAATTTCAAACCACGAAAATGATAGCAAATTCTTATCAATCTATTCTGCAATTGGCGTTTCCAAAATTTCGAGACCCTTCTCATGGACTTTCCAACAGGATAATGCTTCTATCCACACGGCAAGGTTTAATAAAACACGGATTATCAAACAAAATATTAAATTGCTGCCTCGCAATTGCTGTAAAAAGACGTACTTTTTCAGTCGACTGTTTTTGTTTTTATGCAAACTTTTTTCTTATTTTCGTTCTGGAACATTTAAGAAATCGTTCCTTCCTCGGACTATAACCGATTTCGGGAGCTACCTTCCACGTACGGAAAAAGCAAATATAATAGGAACAAGTGACCACGAGCTGAAGACTCAGCCCGCCACGTTACTACATTAAATCTACAATCTACAGCAAACATTAACAGAGATAATTAAAAAAAAGCAACAAACACATTAGTAAACCTAACGAATAGCTCTCTCACAAAAACAAATAACAACAACAACCTAAAAAATATAAAAACTGAAACAGTTTCTAAGTTGTATTCTAAAATAATATCACTTACTAAGCTTACTACAAACGAATCAAACAAAAACTACTTCTTTGAAGATGACTGGAATATTAGTAGGGGAAGTTGTGCTTCGGAGCAGAAAATATTAACATCCACGATGGAAGTAATAAATCGCCATTTACGCAAATGTATGATCATTATAAGAAATTGAAAGACTTTGAAGATCACAATTGAAATAGGCCTCAAGGGGTAATACTACATTTACATCTACGCAAAATCTAGTAGATTTCAGCTCAAATCTCGAAGAAAATCTCTGCCGTTTACACCAATGCTTTTTGACGTATTATTCGATTTCATTTTCATAACAAAAACAGCTGACTGAAGAATGCATAAAAAATTGGCTCTAAACTTAATTAAATTCGTGCTACAATTGTTTTTATACACATAATTACATATGTAATATTACTTACACTTTATTCATTATTGTTTTATCCATATTGAAAACACTTATTTTAAACTTGTATTATTTTTTAATGTTGCTGTAAATATTTTGTTTCTACCGCGCTTTTTTTTTTGTTACAAATGTCAAAATTTTCTTGTTCAGCGCTGTATATTTCAGTACATTAGCAAAAAATACATAGTTGCACCATTTAGTATTGCAAGATTTTACCAAAATCTAGTTCGTAAGTAGATTTTGTTTTGTATGGGAAATCTGGTGGAAATGAACTAGATTTCGCTCAAAATCTCATAAGTACCAGATTTTGCGTAGATGTAAATGTAGTATAATAAGGAAAAATAAATTTTATCACAGTAGGCCTAATCATCTCTATCCTCCAGCGGATTTGTCAATGTTTTATAAACAATAAATTTGCCTTAGAACTATTAGTGTCAAGAGATAAACCAAATATCATAGTACTGCAAGAGACACAAAAATCTGCATTTGTTACATCTTTAGAACCTTTCAAGTTATCCCCCACAACAACAGAGAAGATGGTGTAGAAATTCTTGTCAAGAATAATTTAAACGTGGCGCAGCATATGAAATCCACGAACAGCTTGCTCTTCCAAGCAGTCGTAGTAAGTGCAAACAACGATATTCAACTTTATTCTAAACAATATATCTGTCAATGAAGTACACATCATATTTTGCTAAGGGACTTTAATTCCCAAAAGATTCTATAGGATTCTCCTCTAGCTCTCCACAAGGAAAACTATCGACGATTTGCAATCGACGGAAGCTTTGTAATTTTAAACGATCGTTCTTTTACTTTACCTAACACCAGAAATACTGTGCTGTAGATGTGGCCATGGTCTCTACTAATATTGATGGATACTTGAAATGGACTTGTTTTCCAATGCCGAATGTGGTGGATCACATTCCCATTAAAGTTACAAATGATGTGATCACAAGGAAATTTTTAACTCGTTTTGTAAAAAGAAATTTTGATTTGTCTTTTTTTAGAAGAAGGCAAATCTAGCTAATAAGTAATTTGAGAAGTCGTCAAACATTAAAAAGGATCAGCCCAAATAAAACGTATTTTTACTAAATCATGTAGTGAATCTATTCCTCTTACCCGTAAGCATAGAGAAAAGAGTACTTTTTGTTTAATTCTGAAATATCAAAGTCAATTAGTTTAAAACAAGAAGCATGGACAATTTTCAAGAGTAAGACTGTCCCTATCTTCGACTGAGATATTTAATTCAATCCCTATTCCCTTTGTCCAAGTAAAAAGAAACACCAATGAATTAGAAGCTGAAAACTTAAGCTTACGTTCCTTCAGGAACTCTGCAATGGTGGCCAGGTATTAAGAGATTTTGGTACTTTTGAGATTGATCATCATCATGTGGCCATTTTATTTTAGCATAGCTTGAGTTGCAGGCCTCTGTATAAAGCGTAAAGCGTATGATATCCTTGCAAAAAGTCGATTTTGTTATATAATCAATAAATCTAAGGCAGCAATAATAGTGCGTTGACACGCACGCTACTGATTGTGGCCATTTACAATCTGTGTTGTTATTTTCAATTGTAAAATTATTTTCAGTTTGTGTATGTATTTCTTTTTTAAAATTAAAAACGTTTTTCTTAGTATTATTTAAAATTTGTTCATATTTTACTGGTTGTTAATTGAAATTTTTGTAATATAATGTATTTCCTTTTTTACTTCAGGTTTGTTAATAGGGTGATACTTGATATAAGGAAAGTCAAGGAATGACAAGTTTGTTTTTTTTCTATTATTGCAATAATATAGTATTAAAATTATTGTAGGGAGGGATATTGAAGCAGACCGCTAACTGTATGGGTCCCTTTTCGATGCCCTTCTTACCCCGAATTAATTTTAGACAACCGCGATTTGTGATTTACGACTACCTTACTCTCTTTCGAGTCTCGTGCTACCACTTTACTCTTGACTGTAGTGATTGGAGATTGGAGACTGCCGGCCTTTTTCCTCATCACGAAGTCTCTTGTAATTGCTAGCATCTGTCCTAAGACTTAGGTCCAAATTTAACAAGTGTCTGTCCAGTACTGGACATTCACACACATGTGTGCTACCGTCTCGGCCTCTTGCTCAGGAGTATCTTTGGAGACTGACCCGTCCACCCTTTTCGAGGTTTTCTTGTCCATCTCTTCCGAATTCCTCCATTAGCCAATAAACACTTGAGTTCCTACACAGATTAACCTCTCCACCTCTGACTAGGCTTCATTGCCCATTCCTCCCGGAATGTCACGGTCCAACGCCTTAGAATTACCTTTAAAGATTGACCCGTCCACCCCTCGTGGGGCATTCTTGTCCATCTCTTCAGGGTTCCTCCCTTGGCCAATTAAAACAAGATTTTCTTCACAGATTAGCCTTTCCGCCTCTGGCGAGGCTTCCTGATTCCTCCCTGTAATGGAGAAAAAGATCTCTACCCACACAGCTCCTTATTCACGGATCTGTATTAAAGCTGAATATCGACTTGTATCCAGACTTCGCATATCAGAGACCAAGCACCCTCTTAGGCACGGAACAGCCACCGTGGGTTAGGGATATTTTATAAGATAATGTTAACTTCTCTTCGCTAGACTTATTTAGTAAAACTTCTTGCAGAGATCGGAAGGTATTAGTTAGAACTTCTTACAGTGCACACAGTTACGGCAAGGCATGTTGTAACAAAGCAAGTCTTGTTGTAACAAATAATAAAATAGAAACAAGTTATTTATTAAGTTCGTTCAGTCTTATTTTTCAACAAGGTTTAACAAAATTCTTAAAGCTTTCATGAAGTTAAAATTTTGAATCAAACGCAATTACTTTAAGGTTATGTTAAAACATTTTGTTTTTTCAAGTAAAATAAAACAATTTCCAAGCATTTAGAAAGAGAAAATTAAGTACTTATATGTTTTATTGTTTTCCATTTTAAACTTTTTTCTAACTATTCACACATTTTTTAGAATTAACGCTTAAAATTTTTGATGAAATTCTGATACTCACATAATTGTTTAAGCATGTGCACAATGACTGCGTACTGTCACATAGCATTTGATATATTACAAACAGAAATTGTGAATTTGTTTGAATGTCGTCAATTTCCAAATTTAAATTTCGCACATCAAAAGTTCACATTTGACTTATGGTGGGTTGGTGCTGATTGTACAGTTGCTAAGAAGCTGCCATTCCAAACTGTGTAAGCATAAGATAGTTTAGTACATTGGAGTGACTGACCTCTGTAACGAGTATATGGCAAAGAAGCTTGATGTTAGTAGGTGTTACCGCCGCCACTGTATTATTTAAATATTTTATTTTTAACTCACATATTTACATTATTTATTTACGAATTAATCGGACAAAAATTTTTAATAATTAAGCAAACAATTTATTCCAGGGTCGTTTATTATTCCTTGAATTAAGAAAGAAAAATTGATTTTATTAGTATCAAAAATTTTATAGAATACTCAAAATGTTGAGTTTTGAACACTATCAGAATGTAATATGTATATGCGCTTTCTATGCCGCTACACATGTAATAAGCATTCTCTGTGTCTTTCTACAGAGTAGTGTGTATTGCCAATATAGTCTATTTAACCCACCTAACCATGAAAATTTACTCTAACGAAAACAGTATTCTTAAATTTTTCTAAACTATGGTAACAGTTTGATCTTTTAATGGTTTTGGAGGGGGAAATTTCCTTTTTTTTACCTCCCTGGATCAGCACCTGGTTCATTGGCTTGGCTGTTTGGACATACGATTGTCTAATATTTAAATGCTATTGCATAAAATTTTTAAATGGAGTTTTTGATTGAGTTAAATTTTTTTTTAAGCAGAATAAACAAATAATATAAATTTTGTCTACTTGTTTTAAGTAAAGAAAATAAAGAAAAACTTAAATCTGTCGCTCTTAAAAATTCTTTTTTTTTTATTAATACAAACTCAAAGTGTATTTATGGGCTGCGTGTTACAGCGACTAGCGTTGCTTGTTGAGTCATGAGCACCTTTTCAGATGACAACAGCTTTTTCCAAACGGTATAACACACTGAACAAATGCAGGTTTCTGGAACTGGTTTTGTTCAATGCCAGCTATAGTGAATAGTATATTGAGCAAAATTAGTGATTCAGCTGTATATTTAGTTGGAACATTAGCTCAGTAGAATCTGTTTAATACTTCCAGGAAAGTTGTAAAAAAAGGAATAAATATAACATAAATTGATTAAATTATTAAAACAGTGCTCACCAAAGGTTCTAATTTTAATAGTTTTTAATGTTCATTGCTTTACCTTTCATTAATTACTACTTGTACATCTTTATTTTAAGGTTTTGATTCGTCGTATCATGCCCAATATTGAAAACCACGAGATTCGTTGGAATGTGTGGATCGCTGTTTTTAGTTCTTTGCAAAATGTCATTAAAAAAGATCGCGATGACGCCGAAGGTGTGTTATACTCCTTGTATCCTGAATTTATTAAGCAAATTAAATTCGCTAACTTTGAGGTTATTGTAAAAATGTCCTCAGCCATTACACTTAATGACAAAAAATCAAATGGTGTTTTTTGTAGTAAGGTAAGCTAAAAATTAAAATATCATAGTTCATTGTAGAATTAAAATGATTAAAAAAATATTGACAATTTCAAATTACGGCATTTGATATCGATCGAAATTTCAATAAAATGTAATAGAAATTCAATAGAATGTAATAGATATTTCGATCGATATCGAATGACATAATTTCCCCCAGCTTTTAAATTTCAACGATTTGTCAAAGATTTAAAAGAAATGGAAATTGTATAATAATGAAGAAACAATTTATTGATAATATTGATATCAGATTTCAATTTATTGAAAACGCACCCGTTAATTTTTTAGATGTTATATATTAAGAAATTTCCTGAACATATCGCACTTGTTCCACAATAGTGTAACAAGTCAAAATTTCAAAATTTTCAGTAGAGACGAAAAACTGTTTCCGTTAATATTGATGATATATTTCAAGAAAAAAATATGTTATTGTCAGAAATTATGATTAAAAAGAATAAAACCGTTGCTTGCGTTTTTATTTGTTTAGTAGTTGTAGGAAAATAACAAATTTTGGAGTTGTTACTCTTTTCCTGAAATTTTGTTATATACTTAGTGGTATTATTTTGAGTTGTCCCTGTTTAACTGAAAATTCTCACTTGAATTAAAAACATATTAACAAAATAGAGTGTGATAAATCGAAATGAAACGCAACTTCACCAAGCCGTTATAAATTGTAAAAAGGCAAAACTAAAAATGTTACTCTTTATATGATAAAAAACAAACTGATTTGCTTAAACATTTGGAGACAACTAAAAATGTTACTCTTTAGTTGAGTCTAAAAAACTTATTCTGAAAACAAAGAGAGAGTCATAACGGTTTTTTTCACGAAAGAGGAGACAAAATAATAAATGATTTTTACAGTGGGTAGAGATGACCACAGTGTGTTGTTTTCTTGCAAAAAACGAAAATCTGTAAATTTTGAGTTGTTACACTATTGTGGAACAGGTGCGATATTGTTACGTTTATTACCACAATAAACGTTAATTTGCAGGGTTCGTTTAATTGCAAATATTAAGAACTATATCTTCTGCGGTGGACGGCGCCCTTATATACAGATCACGGCCGCTTCTTGAAATGTCCCGAACATACGCGAAATTTTCGCATCATTTATTTCATTTGCTGGCTTATTAGTCTTGTATATGTGTGTGTGTTTCTTTTGTTTACTTTTTCCTTCTGTAGAAGTTGTTTTTGTTTCTACCTTGAATCGCGGTTCGGGGAATTTCTGCTACGTAATTTGTTTTTGCTTTATGTTTATAATATTGCGTATTTGTACAATAGGTCGTTTCACACATCTTTGACTATTACTTTTTAACAATATGTATGTTCTGTCAAAACTAGTGGTAACCCATTTTATGTCAATGAATATTGAATTTTCTCTGTTAATCTCTATCATATTAAAACCACTAAGTTAACAACTTCTTTGATTTATTTATATGAGCGCAATAAGAAGTCGCCTAAAGTGTCGTTGTAGGGGGTTTCATGATTGCCAGTCCTCTATGGCAAAGATACTTTAGAATTTTTGCTATTTGGTTTTTCAGTGTAATAAAAGATTTCGTGACATGTGAGATGTGACATGTGACAATGCCAAAAAATCACAGTAAGGTTTGCCATTTACCATGAATAGACTAACATACGAACAACGCTTTTTGTTAAAATTCGATCTGTGTGAGAAATATGTTTCTATCGAAAAATTATCTTCTGCGAACAGCATTGCAAATTTGTTGTGAAGAGCTAGCAGGAGCAGTTCAAGTACACCCTGAAAGATGAAGTTTGATGCGGTTTGTGGGCCGGCAGCATCATTGTACCTTACTTCTTCAAGAACAATGGAGTAAGGCACCTTGCGATGATTACCGATTCGTAATTTTTTTTTTTTTTGCCAAAATAGAAGACTTGTACTTGGTTGACACATGTGGTTCCAAAAAGACGGTACCACATGCTACATGGCACGCAATACCGTGAACCTATTGAAAGGCAAGTTTGGTGAGCAATTAATCTCACGTTTTGCAGCAGTTTTTTGGCCGCCAAGATGATGCGATTTGACCACACTACTATTTATGAAGATGATTTCAAGGAAAAAAGGAAAGAAATTTTATATCATTTTTTGGAGTATTCGCTTTTATAAACAATGACGTTTAGAATTGATAAATTTGTAGAAAGTTTTATGGTAGGCTATTTTTCAAATTAGCACAAAGATTTCCTTCGCTTATATACGTATTTTTCTATGTATATTGAATTTAACAATAATTTATAAGATGATTTTCATACCGGGTAAATATGAGTTATGTGCCAATTTGTTAGCGGTTTGTATTCAGCTCGAACTATTCAGTAATTTCTTATATGCAAGAGATGAGCCCGATATCTTATAAGGTTCTTCCTATTTTTTTTTTTTTTTTTTGATAGAGAAATTTTTTAAGCTTTAAACTAATGTATCGTCGGCTTAACCTGCAAACCTACTAACTCCCTTTCAGCATATTTTACAGGAGAGACAAAAAACTTCTTATATATCATATTTGCAGCTTGAGAGGAAAACCAAAAATAT
This sequence comes from Phania funesta, assembly GCA_963932375.1. NCBI lineage: Eukaryota > Metazoa > Arthropoda > Insecta > Diptera > Tachinidae > Phania > Phania funesta. Next base: position 64,673,643 of record OZ010652.1, read on the forward strand.
AGTCATAGATGAAGAATACCATAAAATAAACAAACTAATATGGCATAAATAAAAATTCAAAAAATTAAAGCTTCACCTTTTCGTTTGAACAAACCACGTACGTACATTTGCATGTACATCCATAACAAATAGCTAAAAAAAAATAATTGATTTTGTCGATTCTTAAGGAGTACATGTGATTTTTTAAACATTGATGCATGTGTATTTTTTACTGGTAAAGAAAGGTGTAAAAATCTAGGATTAAAAACAAATTAGTTTATAACATTTTTTTACACTAGCTGTTATATGAAGTTTTTTGTCTTTTTAAGATGAAAGTTATTCTGGTAAAACCAAATCTATTTCACACATACACAGAAATATCAATAACATTCTAAAATGAAAACAATGTACATACAATTTATTTTAAACTATTTATTTACTGTATTTAACAAAGACAATTAGTTGTTCATAAAATATCTTAAAACGTATAAACTTCATTATAAAATTTCGTATATATACTCGTAGTGTATATAATTATCTCTTTTTTTTGAGATCAGTATTTTTATTAGGAAAAATAAAATTCAATTTCACGTAAAAATAAAACACTTAAATATACACAGCAAACATTCATTTTTAGTGAGCCTATAAAGTACTTATAACTAATAGAAATATTTTAAAAGTAAGAGATCAATAATAAGAAATATAGTCGATTACTCTACTAAAGATTATATAGAAAATTAGACCAAAATCTAGTAGTCACCAAAAAAAAAAGTTTAAAATTTAATTACTTACCTACATACTACGAAAGAATAATAAAACAAATAATGTTAAAGTAGTTTGAATTCGTCCCTGTATTGTATTAAGTGATTTATGTAAGGTTATCTTAACTGGAATACTGTCGATATATGTTGCCTTTAAGAACTCTTCAGCTGTATTTTTATTGGCTACTTTTAATAGTAAATCCCCACTTTTCACCCCGCACTACCCTAAGTTACAAATTCTTTTGTTTAAATGAAGAGAAATCTATTTTAATTTTCTAATATTATTAATATTATAAATTGTACTGTATTAAAAACTTATTGGCAAGTCTTACATTTTGTATTTCGATTTAATTATGTCCGTTATTCAAATGATAAAGAAGGAAAGTGGCGATGACGTTTGTCCATGTCCGTATAATATTCTGAAAGTATCAAAGCAAAATAATGATTAGTGAATATTTGTATATATGTAAATATAACTCTTTTATTTGATTTTTCAGTTTGGCATATCGTCACTGGTTTGCTTAATACTACAGGCTGAAAACATTTATGTGGCAAATAACGACGAAACTTTAACAGATAATAATAAAGATAATTGGCGCCAGTTCTTGGATCAAGTTGCATCATCTTTGAACCGAACAATACAAAATCAAACAATTTGTGCCGCCATCGAATCCGATTCAATACATCCGTTAATGAATCATTTTGCACGTTTTAAGGATTTAAAGTTAGACTCCTTGTTGGCGTTAATTACTGAAGCGAAGCAACAAATCAATTGAAAGAAATTGAATGACAAAAAATAAAAGCAATACATAGTAAATATTTTATACTGATGAAACAAATAATAATGAATAGCAAGCAAGAATATTAAATATAAAGTGTAAATGTAGCCTTACATTGCTGCGTAAAGATATTGAAATTCACATGCAGTATTAATTATTTTATTATTTAACATCTTCTGGTTCTTCTATCGACACTTTACTGTCCAGTTTCGTAAGCCTCATCGAAGGTTCAAATGAAATATGAACTACTAATTATATTGCGTGCAACATCATTTAGTATGCACTCATTGCATATGATTTTAATATTTATTAACGTTAATATTTTTTATGAAACAGTTCACAAAACTTAGAGAAAAACTGAAATTTGTATAAAGAATATGCTAAATATACAATATTTAAGGCATTTTTCATAAACTATTGTTTAAGTTCAGCAATGTTTTGAAAAACATTAGTTAAAAATGCTTTCTATGGACTTTAAACATATAGACCTTGTTTATGAATAAGACTGTTTATTTATTATTTTAAGTCCCTTTTATTTTGATTAACGAATTTGAAATCAAATCAACGTTACTAAAATTAGTTTTTATCTTTCTTTTCGTAATGCTTTTATTTCTTTTCATTAAATTAATACATTATAATCACGTGCTATTTTGCAACTGCTACCAGCAAAACAGTGCACTTTGTACTTTTATTCTATTTAAAGAAGAAACAATTTTAATTTATAAAAAATATATACATACACATAAATATATATAATATAATGTTTTAGATACCTATGCAGGTTTCAACATTTTTCCTTTGAACATTTTATTCAAACAATTGCAATATGCATTAAAATTTCTCATTCATATATTTTTATTTAAGTTTACATTGGTTTTTTGTAAATATTTGTAAAAGCAAAATCTTAGTGTTTAGGATCTAAATTGTATTTACAATTCAAAAAGAAATCTCCAAAAAATAAAAAAATAATAATAAGTTATTTCGTAAAAGAAAAGAAAATAATCAATAGGCAAAATTTTTTATTTTTACACTTTGTAATTTAACATATATTTCCAAAACTGTTCAATGTTAAAATATAAAAGGCTATAGTTGCGATGTAAATTTGTTTTTTAAATTAAATTGGCTTCATAAAGTTGCTCATAAAAATTTAATGAATTCTTTTAATTAACTTGTAATTAAGCTTTTTCTTATTTTAAATAAAGTAGTGGATAGAAAATTTCAACAGCAATGTAGAACAAGAACAAGGAAATATTTTGTACGTAGTAAATTTTATATATCTTCATAAATAATATTTTATATTTAAAGTATGTCAAACAAGATTGATGTTTTTTTTAATTTAATATATACATACATGTATGTATACATAAAGAACAACGTCCGACTGAATATTTTCTTACTCGTTGTAAATCGGAGTTTGTTCTGCTATTAAAGGAATTTGGTAGTCAATATATTTCATTTAATTTGAAAAAAATATTTAAGAAATTAAAATACAAAAAATAATGTATATCTATAATTAAAACATTTGTGGTAAAGGATTAATATTTGTTTCAAAAATCCAAAACTAATTTATTAGCTAATAGTTTATGTTTATAATTTTAATTTTGTTACTCTTCTTTTTTTTATTTTCAAGTTGAAATAATTTTTAACAATATTTCGTTTTTTGTCCAGCTAAAATAATTCATAATAAACATTTAAAATATTCAAAATTCTGATGATTTTTGTTTTAGTAACCAAATTTTTTCTATATATATTTAACATATTTTTTTTTAAAGTCGATTAATTGTTCTATACATAACAACCTTGAATCATTTAACACTAAAGGGCTTATTCATAAAAAACACAATACCTTGACTTGTAAAAGGTTGATAAAATAAGTTTAGTGTGGAAAATTGTGTTAAAATATAAAATTTTTTAATTATGAATAAGACTGTAAATATTTCAATATACTAGTTAAAATTATATTGCGGTTAATAACGTCAATGCTCCTTTGGTTTAACAATATGTATTTTTTAATGGTGTTTCTTTTTTTAATAATTTATTTTAGAATCCAAAATATTTTAACAAATAAATATATTCCTTATTAATTAAAACAACAAATTTTTTCATGTATTTTTATTATATTGAACGTATTAAATAATAAAATAATAAAGCAAGCAACCAATTAATTATTTGCAACTAAAAGGCTTAGGAACGTATGCAAAAAAAATTTTAGGTATGAAGTACACATTAGTTAATAAACATTTTAAGCTTCATGAAGAAAACATGCTTTAGTGAATTTCTATTGGCAACACCATCTCAAATGTTTAAAAAAATTAAGCTAATGGATACACAAAAATGTCTCAAATTAAATGGGCAGTAGAATTCTACAAAAAGGTTTTTATTGTTTTAAAATCGAGAAGCTTTTATTGATTTTATACAAATTCATATAATTGTTGTATTAAATGTTGAATAAAATCCGAACAAAAACATAAATGTGAAAATAAGGCCAAGTTCTTATCCAAAAATTCTTCATATAATACCATCCCATTTCTAGACAACTTGAGAGCGTTGCAACATTTTCCATAATCCTTTCTTATATTAGAAAGTTGAAAAAAAATTTGCTAAGCTAGCAAGTTGGCTAGAAATGGGATGGTATTGTACTAAAAGGTTACAGACGGTTAGGTTATATCGAATTTCAGCTATACCTATAGTGGAAATGCTCCACTATATTGTGCCTTTTTATTCGTCTTGAGAAAAACTGAATTTAGTTTTGCTTAATTTTAAAATTATAAAATATAATATAAACTTAATTAAGTTTTGCTTAATTTGAAAATTATAAATTAAAATTTCAATTTTATTCTAGTTTTTTGGCCTTTATTATAATTATGTTTGTCAAATTTTTCCAAGCTCCAGGTCTTCAATAAAATTTCCTTCATTATATAGTAGAATAAATATTAATTTTATTTTATTCAATATTTCGCTACGGCTTTGTGTAGCATCGTCAGGAAAAAAAATTAAAATTATATTTTAAAAACTTCAAAACAAAAATCAAATTATGAAAATTATTGAAAAAATTTTCCATATACACCTATACCCCGTTTTACACGATATTCGTTTTACACATTTTTGATCTTACACGGTTTTTGAAAATAAAAAATTTGTTAACGAAATTTATTAATTTTGCATTTACACGAAATTATAAACACTAAACTATAATTTGCTTATATTATTGAAAGCGAAAGTGACAGCAATTAAATTTAAATGAAAATAGAATGTTAAGTCTTATCGCAATTAACTTAAATGAATTTCTAATTTTAATTTTTATCTATAAAGAAAATGCAATATTTAAAATAGGTTTTTTTATATTTGTTTTATTATTGAAATAAATTAATATTCTTATAATTTATTAAATGTGTTTGATATTAAATATATTAATATTTATTTTTCGTTCAATGTGTTTGATGTTCATTATATTAAAAACTGACAAAAGGGCTTTTTTATAGTGATTTTCGTTTATCACGGTTTTTCCCATATAAGAGTGAATTGTTCGCGTTACACGGTTTTTTATGGAACCTATCTTCCGTGTAAAACGGGGGATAAGTGTACAATGAAAAATGTTTCAAATTTTCAAAACGAGTTTTGATTTTTACGTCTAAAGGCTTCGTTTGCTTTGAAAAATAAAATAAAAATTTATTTCAATTTTAATAAAATATAAAAATTTAAATTTGCGATTCGTTTTCGCATTACAAACATTAAGCCTCTGTTATATTTGCATTGTATATAGTATTAAAAAATTATCTTTATAAAAGTGCATAAGTGTAATACAAATTACAAAAAAATAAAGCAGTCCCTATGGCCAGTACTAGTGCCGTTGGCTCTGGTGCTAGTGCACATAAAATTGATGACGACCAAAAGGATAACGGGTTAGAATCGCAAGCTGTTTCAAACTCTAGAAAACGTCCAAATTCGCCAATGTTGTATGTAAATAAACGAAGACAAATTATCAACAATGTTGTATCCTCAAAATCGAGCAGCAATAGGTTTATCGACCTTTCCGTTGAAGATTCCGAAAATATAAACATTTCAAAACCCACCGAACCAAAACCACCACCATTATATATCCCAAATGTAACAAATATTAAAGATATGACCAAATATTTTTCTAATGTTATTCCTGCAGACCAATATTCCTATAAGGCTCATAAAGACGGCCAAGTTAGAGTTATGATTAAATCTATTAGTGCGTATCGAACATTTGTCTCAAGTCTTAAGCTTAAAAAAATAAGTTTTCATACATTTCAAACAAAACAGGAAAGAGCGTAGAGAGTGATAATAAAAAATTTACACTACTCAACCAACGTAAATGATATTAAAGACTTCATTGAAAATCATGGCCATAAAGTAAGAAATATTTCTAATATTAGAAGTAATATTACCAAACAACCAACCACTTTCCATGTTTTTTCTGGATCTTGAACCAAGTGACAATAATAAAGAAATTTATAACTTGACCGTTATCAATAATGCTATTATCACAATTGAACCTCCTCGGAAATCTAGAGATATTCCTCAATGTCACCGATGTCAACAATATGGACATACCCGCTCATACTGCAACAAACCATACAAATGTGTAAAATGCGGAGAAAATCATTTATCAGCTGAATGTACAAAAAGCAAGACATTGCCAGCCAAATGTGCAAACTGTCAAGAATCACACCCTGCAAGTTACAGAGGATGTATTATACATCAGGAATATAAAAGGATGTTACAGCAAAAATTTTCTAATTTTCATCATGCCAAAAACAAAACACCGTTATTTTCCGAATACCCCCCTCAAAATATCATCCCCCAATCAGCACCAAATTTTTCCTATTCTGATGCCGTAAAAGGAGCGTCTATCTCAAACAATGACAACGCCACTTTACAAAAAATTGAGAGCTTATTAACGTAACAGATGGAGTTAACAAACTCCCTTCTTAATATGATGTCAGTTCTATGTACCAAATTATGTCAATAGATCTTCGATTAGCAACATGGAACGCTAATCATTTACGAGAGGTTGAAGCATTTTTGCTGTCAAACAGTATCGATATATTTTTAATTTCAGAAACGCATTTTACTAGTAAGTCATTTTTTAAGATTAAAGGATACGATTTGATAAATGCTAACTATCCCAATGAAAGAGCTCATGGTGGCTCAGCAATTTTAAATAAATCGTGTATCAAATATGATCAAGAAGAACATTTCATCCAGGAAAGTATACAAGCTACTATCATTAAAATTAAATGTAACATGCTTTCAGTATCTATATGTGCAATATATTTTCCAACTCGTCATAGCATTAGTTGTGACGACTTTAACAATTTTTTTTCAAATACTTGGTCCACGGTTTATTGTTGTAGGAGATTTCAATGCAAAGCTTCCTTGGTGGGGCTCGCGTCTAATAAATCCAAAAGGCAGAGAACTTTATGCGAGTCTGACTTCAAAGAACTATTCTGTACTTTCAACTTGTAAACCAACTTATTGGCCCTCCGACCCTTCTAAAATTCCGGACTTAATTGATTTCTTTGTTTATGCTGGAATACCTGCAAGTCAATTTAGTATCTTAGATAATTACGATCTTAGCTCAGACCACTCACCAGTATTATTAACGTATAATTCTTCTCCGCAACTTAATAGTATAACTCAAAAGTTGGTAACAAATAGAACTGATACAGAATCTTTTTCTTATTGGATTGATCGAAATTTAAATTTAAGCCTGCATATAACAAATGATTTTGAGCTAGATAATGCAGTTGAATACTTTACAAAATTAATCCATGAAGCTGCTTTCTTGTCGAATCCATCAAGCACTTTACCTGTTATTCAAAATAGAATTCAAATCTCTTCACAGATTCGTGAACTTATTCGAGTTAAAAGAAGGCTCAGAAAAGCTTGGCAGATTAGTAGAAATCCCTTGGACAAAAGACGCCTAAACCAAGCAACAAAAAATCTTAAACGTCATTTAGATAGCTTAAAAAACAAATCTATTGGTGAATTTTTCGACAACATTAATATGGCATCAAGTAACAACAATCACAATTTATGGAAAGCTACAAGGTACTTAAAACTACCAGCAAAAAGAAATCCTCCTTTTAAAGATAATAATGGTACGTGGTGTAAGTCAGACGCAAAAAAGGCACAGGCATTTGCGCAATACCTTTATGATATTTTTAAAACTCATCAAATCGGCAATCCTACAGAAGATGAAGAAATATTAGAATTCTTAGATGCGTTGTGTTTACCAATAAAACATATTTCTCCTTCTGAAGTCAAGTTTCAAATTAAAAACCTAAATTCAAAAAAGTCTCCTGGATATGATAATATTGATGCCAGAGTTGTTAAGAATCTACCAAAAAAGGCCATTCTATTTTTAACATTAATTTTTAATTCTATTCTGCGCTTAAGTCACTTTCCATCTCAGTGGACATGTGCTGAGATTATAATGCTTAAGAAGCCAAGCAAACCGGAAAATGAAATAACTTCGTACAGACCGATTAGTCCATTAAGTATTTTTTCAAAAATTTTTGAAAGAAGTTTCTTGAGCCGTTTATCAGCAATTCTTGAAGATTTGCATATTGTTCCCGATCATCAATTTGGATTTTGACAAAATCATGGGACTCCTGAACAGTGCCATAGAGTAATCAACGTCATTCGTAAATCATTTGAGGAAAAGAAATACTGCTCTGGAGTATTCTTAGACATTCAACAGGCATTCGACAGAGTCTGGCATAATGGTCTTTTATTTAAATTAAAAAAGTTTCTTCCAGCTACATATTTTTCTATCATAAAATCTTATATACAAAACAGAACCTTTTATGTAAAAATCGCAGATGAGAGATCGGATATTTTTGGTATTAGAGCAGGGGTCCCTCAGGGCAGCGTACTAAGTCCTGTGTTATATACGATTTTCACAGCTGACCTGCCAATTTTAGAAAATGTTAATGTTTGCACATATGCAGATGACACAGCAATTTTAGCAGCAGATAACTCCGCTTTAATTGCATCTAATATTGTACAGAATGAGTTAAATCTAATTGAATTGTGGCTAAAGAAATGGAAAATAAAAGTAAATGCAGAAAAATCTGTACATGTCACTTTTACACTTAGAAAGGGAGATTGTCCTAATCTTTTTATTAATAATGTTCAGATTCCTAAAAATGACTATGTTAAATATCTTGGATTGTACATGGATCGTCGACTTACATGGAAACAACATATAAAAAATAAGCGTCAGCACTTAAATTTAACAAATAAAAAACTGTACTGGTTAATTGGTCATAAATCTCAACTTAATATTGAAAACAAATTAAAACTTTATAAAGCTATTTTAAAACCTGTGTGGACCTACGGAATTCAGTCATGGGGAACTGCAAGTCATTCAAATATTGAAATAATACAAAGATACCAGTCCAAGACGCTAAGACTCATAGTTCAATCACCTTGGTATATTACTAACGAAGCAATTCACAATGACCTCAAGATTAAAACGGTAAAAGATACAATTAATTCCTTTAGTGAAAAATATTTATTAAGACTTAGTAATCATGTAAACCCCTTGGCAATTACTCTGCAAGATGAAACTGATGAAATAAATAGACTTAAGAGATATCATATCTTAGATCTTCCATTCCGGAACTAACAAAGATAATGTGAATACATATTTATTTATTTATTTTTTATTTTATTTTTTTTTTTATTAACTTTTAGTTTTTCTTTTTAGTTTAATTGTTGTTAACACTTAATATTATACGATATATATACTATTTTGTTATAAATTAATCATTTGAAAGTAATATTCATACAAATATATTTATTATTGTTAATTTTGTTAACCATAAGATTTTTTTTTTTATAGTTGTACTTGTATGTAAAAGTTCAACTTCAATTGTCATATTTATGTTTCAACAAATTTGCTTATTATCAGTATATACTGATAGATTGCAATTTAAATAAAAATATAAAAAAAAAAATTCAAAACACAAATACATACATACATATCCTAAAAACTAAAAATGTTTTACATTTATGTTTTCCATTTATGTGTAGATGTATGTATGTACATATGTATAAGCAATACATACTTATGTATAATCCTAAATTACATTATACTATCTTATGTATTAAATGCCTATATTTATGAGCGACATTATCTGTATCCGCTTTGTAATTAATTCTTTGAGACATTGGTGTTTTACAAATTTGTAACATTTCCAATATGTAACGTTTCTTATAATTTTTTTCAATATATAGAACTGACACATTTTCAAAGTTAGGACAGTGATTCTATTCAGAACAATGGAAAGATAGAGCTGTTTTATTTGAATTTCTACATCTGTAATCCGGCTTATGTTCGGCTATTTTAGTTTTTAGTCTTTAGCTTATGTGCCAGGAATATCAGAGCGACTTGAAAAATCAAAAATCTTCAATAACGAATAAATACAAAATTGCTCATAAATCTTACAATACTTTAAATAGATTATTCAGTAAAACTAAAGATAGAATTAAGAAATTGGAAATGTCGAATGTGGTTTATAAAATACCTTGTAACGGTAATGATCAGTAGAATTGTAGCAAAGTATATGTCGGTACAACGAAAAATATGATAAAAACTAGAATAGCCGGCCATAAGTCGGACCATAGATCTAGAAATTCAAATAAAACAAATTTGTAAAACACCAATGTCTCAAAGAATTAATTACAAAGCGGATACAGATAATGTCGCTCATATACATAATAGGCATACACATAAATGTAAAACATTTTTAGTTTTTTAGTTTTTATGATATGAATGTATTTGTGTTTTGAAAATTTGAAACATTTTGTTACGTGTCCGCTTGCACGTAGTAGCCGTGTTGCCAGCCAGCTCAAATATCACATCACCAGGGTAGGTTTCAATCCATGACTACCCGTCGGGACAAGCACAATAAAATAAGATACACATTACACACAAAAAAACTACACTTACACAGAAACACCCTGGGATACTTTTGCTCCTACACTTTCATTATTATTTGCGTCCCCCATAAATCCACACACACACACACTTACTATACACAAGACGAACAGAACACGCCTTCATTTTTCTATCGTTAAAAAAAAAACAAATAAAAAAACATTTCTATTTAACAATTAGGACTATTTGTTTTTAAATGTTTAACCACAAAAGTGAGAATCTCTTTTTGATTAATGGATGGAGCGAAAGGCATCATAGACTCTACCTATTGCACAGCTTCCTGTCTGGTTGAACGTTGTGCGCCTAATTTGGTATGTGGATTTTTTAAATTAATTATCAATATTAACATCTGTATATTTACATATAGTTTCAAGGGATCATGGGCGTGGAGAATCTCTTTTAATTTTTTTTAGAGGCACTATAATTTTGCTCATAAAAAATGCCAATATTAAGGGAAAATAACGAAATCGGCAATATTTTTGGTAGCGGCGGCACAAAAAAATAATAATCGTCGGCTTGCATAAAAGAAATAAATATGTGAGAATAATAAAACACATGCACATTTATGTGGCCTATACGACCCGCAATAAAACTCCGGGGCTACTAAGTATACGCCAGTACGACCGGTGTGCGGCATACTCTGACGTTTACTTATCGAGTAACTAACTTATAGATTGTGCAGGTGACGAACTCCCACACCCTGTCAAGTCTCAAGCCGGGCCATAGTTGCATAATATTTAAGGTCAGTAAATAGATGAATGCATGTATATACCTATATCAATCTCAAACCTATTATGTTTGAAGTATTGTGTACGATTAATTTCGTTATATTTTTATTTTCTGTCAGGGATGTATAATCGTAGTTGTAAATAATTGCAAAAAATAATCAAATATAATTGTATAAGGGACGAAAACACACACATATCTAAGCCTATATTGATTGCACTCTACCCTACTATATAACGAAAAAAATATTGCACTTGTTATCAGATTTTGAGATCTTTGAAACGAAATATACCCACTGGTTTTCCCTGGAGTGATTCCAGTTGGTACATGTTATTTCCCACCGGTTTCACAATCCGGCATTTTATCTATTTTCTGCAAAATTTTGCATTTATATTCTTTTTGAAATCTGATAGCACAAAATTTCTTTTGTACACTTCTTGTCCTACGTAGAATTTGACTAACCTTGCCATTTCGTTATACTTATCTGCGTGCACTTTTCTGATAAACCTCATTCAGATTGTTCTTTATCTTTTCTCTGATGATTGCTAGTCTATCTTCTTTACCTATATTTACTATTTTATGATCAGACAATGATTGTAACTTTCTGGCTAGTTTGTAATCCGCGCCATTTGAGTAAATATGATAACCAAACAGTGCAAAAAAAGGAGTAAGGCCTGTCGCTGTGTGAACTGACGTGCGCAAAGCACATTCTATTTCTGGGAAATACAAGTCCCAGTCTCTATGGTCTTTCTCTAAATAAGTACGGATGGCTGTTATTACCGATTGGTTTACCCTTTCAGCGGAATTGGACTGTTATGTTATACGTTTTTATCATTTCGCTAAATAATGTAGATGTAAATTGTTGACTATTGTCACTGTGCAAGACTTCAGGGACTCCAAACTTTTTGAACACTTCTTGGACTAAGAATTGTACCACATTTTTGGCTGTGGCTTCTTGCATAGCCTTCAAAAACACAAATTTAGTGAAATGGTCCACCACTAAAAATATGTAGGCATTTCTTAGACCTAGGGTATTTACTTAAAAAGTCTACATATATTTTCTGAAATGGTCTGTCATTCTGAATCTCACACCCCATAGTAGGCATTGTATGTTGGTTTATTGACTTGCTTTCTTTACTTGTGTGACGATTTCGAATGTATTGCTGAACTTGAACCGTCATTCTGGGCCAATAGTAATATCTCATTAAACGTTCTAATGTCTTTCGAATTCCCCCATGCGCGCATATCATAGCCTTTTCTATCAAAACATGAGTGATATCATAAGGAATCCACAACATCCAAACGGATTCACTTATATTTTCAAGGCTGTCGAATGTAATTTTTTTGTATATTTTCCCATTTTCTACGCGTAAATCTGGCAACTTTTCTTGATTATCAGTTGTTTTTAATAAATTTTATATATTCCTCGGACTCAAACGAAGTGGTTTAAAAATTAAAAAATTCTTCATAATTTATTTCTGCCACTTTAACAGGCATTCTTGAAAGCATATATGTATGTTTTTGGAACCCTTGCGGTGTTCAATCGAAAAATCGTAAGCTTGTAATTAGAGTGACCATCTTGCTAGGCGCCCGCTAAGGTCTTTTAGTGACATTAGTCACTGAAGGCTAGCGTGGTCAGTGATAACCGTAAACTTCATCATTTTGACGTATGGTCTAAAACGCTTGATTGCTAATATTGCCGCCAGGCATTCTTGCTCTGTAACAGAGTAATTTCGTTGGCAAGCTGTCAGCTTCTGCGAATAAAAGGCAATTGGATTTTCTAGGCCATGGTCATTTTTCTGAAAAAGAACGGCTCCTACCCCAAACTCTGATGCATCGCATTGTATAAAGAATTGTTTACTAAAATCAGGGTGACGTAATACTGGTGCAGAGGTTAGCGAAGTTTTTAGGGTTTCAAATGCTTCGATAGCATTGTAAACTTTTTTCCCTTTTATAGAGTATCAGTAAGAGCTGAGGAGATACTGGCAAAGTCTTTTATGAATCGCCTGTACCACCCAGCAGTCCCTAGAAAGCTTCTAACTTCTCTCGGTGATCGTGGCAACGAAATCCTCTGTATGGCTATCACCTTTTCTGGGTCTGTTCTCAGAATTCCACCCCCAAGTGTAAACCCTAAGTATATAAGTTCTTTAAAACAAAACATTCAGGTATGTGATGAATTTCGATCGATTTCAAAAGTAAATGAAGTTTCCAAATCGATAAGAGTGTGATGAATTTCGATCGATTTCATTTTCCATTTTTGTTTTAATTCCATATTGTTTTAACCAAAATTGCAACCATGCCTTCAAACGCAACTCTTACACAAATGACATACTACGAAGTAAACAGGTGGAAAAATTATATAAAAGTTTCAATTATCCTGTGTAGCAATAAGTAATTAAAAAAAAGCCTATGGAATGGCTTTTGTTGTATGGTTTATTTTGTTACAAGAGGAAAACCGAAAAGAAAATATAAAAAGAAAGCATTTGAGAGACAAATCACATTGACATTTGTTTTTATTAAAAAAATTTTAAATTTAATTCCTAGCTTATAAATAAAAGACAGGTCTCGGATTCAGAAATTCTTCTTGAGTTCTTCTAATTCCAATTTGCTTCGTTTTATTTCAATCCCCACTTTTTTTAATTTGTTTTTTTCAACTGCATTCTTTTCTAATTCTTCGTGATGTCTTTTGAGCTCCTGCAGACGCGTCTTGTATTACCCCCAATCACTTCCAGCTTTTCAAAGTTTTTCTCACATATATCTGACAACTCTTTAATCGCATTAGACAACTGCTTCTCGTTTTCAAGGTCACTGCCATTTACATTTTTTAAATAGTCCTTTAAGTGGTCTTGATATTTTGAAGAAGTCCACTTAAATAGATGTGCTTGGTGTCTCACTTAAGGTTTCATTTGCATTGCTTTTCTTTTTGTCAGCAACAAATCCTTTTGGTGTTTGGTCAATTAAAGTATCTTCCTCATCTGAAGATGGAGAAGTTATCCCAAATGAATGGGAATTTTCTATTCCCTCCACAATGGTATACAAACCACACAACTGCCTTATCCTTAACCTTATCCTTTTTGGAGATGTAGAGTTGATTATATGGCCCGCCGCTTGTTGCTCTTGCTTCTAATTTATTCGTAGCGATTTTCTTTTTTATACCAGCTTTCCAATCACACCATACCTGTAAAAAATCATTTAATTATTTGATACAAGTTAAACTTTATTAAATATGTACTTACTTTTTTCCAGCCGGACCCAACGAATATAATTCTTTTGTCAAATCCTTCCAACGATTTTCAACAGATACCTTATCACCTTTGGTGAAGCCTCTTGCAATGTCGGAATGACATTCCATAAACTTTATGAAGGGATCCTCTTGACGTAAATTCAAACACATGAATCAACAACAAAAAATTATTTTTATTTTTATGCTTAAATAAATTTTACTTAAATTTTTCTTTACGTTTTTAATATGAAAAACAAAATTCACAATTAATTAAAAATTAAAAACGAGTTCAATGTAAAAATAACGATTTTTATCACATGGCAAAGCGATTACTTTTTTCATAGAACGAAATGAAATTTGAAATCGAGAACATAAAAACGAAAAAATAACCACATCACACCTTTTACTTTATTTTACTCGATTTTATATCGAAATCGATTTTCATCACATACCTTTTTGATTTTTTGAGCCCTAGTAGCATTCTGCTACTTGTTCTAAAATTTTTAAAAGGGATGAAAATTCATCTGAAATGATAAGTAAATCATCTAGATAAACAAATACATTAGGTTTTAATCTTGCCGGAATCACCTTGTCCATCAGAGGACACAATCGCTGGGCTGCGTTACATATATCAAACGGCATTACACGGAATTGGTACAGCGGTCGACCTGGAACTGTAAATGCTGTATAAGGCTTAGCTTCTTCTTCCAATTCAATCAGCCAAAAGGCATATTTCAGGTCGACGCTACTTATGTAGTGCGTTTGATCTATGCGACTCAGGATACCGTCGATGTTTTGTAAGGGAAAGGCGTCTTTTACCGTAAGTGCGCTCAGTTTGCGCGCATCTAGGCAAAACCTATTCTTACCCGGTTTTCTGACTACTGTCGTTCTGTGTGACCAGCGACTTTCGCTTTCTTCAATAACATTTAAGCTCAACATATTATCGAGTTCGGAATATACTATGGCCCCAACTGCGGGAGAAATCGGATAGTGCTTATCTTTTAATCGTGTGCTTCTCTAAACTAGTACAACCTAAACCTTTTTCTTCAAAAAAATGTACATTTTTTTATTATAATATCTAGTTGATTACGTTGTTCAGGGCTTAATATGTGTTCATTTAATTTGTGATTATTTTTTTTTTATCAAGTATTTTCTGGGCTATTTCTAAGATAACTTCTGCTAACGGTATGATTGCAGGGGCTATTTCATGTGCTTTCCAGAAATCCATTCCTAAATACAGCTGCTGATCTAATTCAGGACACAAGTAAAACGTAATTTGGTTTTTATTTCCCTTGTGTTCGACCTCTAAATCGCATTTCCCTAATACGCGGTGTTGTTGACCTGTAGCTGTGCTCACGTTACAAAAAAATTGGTTTTATATGTGCACCTAATTCTTCTGCCGATTCCCTACAATATTTTCCTAGAAGGCTGACAGATGCACCTGAATCTAGCAATCCTGTATATCTGTTGCCGTTAATCAAAACTTCAGCATATGGCCTAGGATCTGCTTTTGAATGACTGCGATTAATAGCATCTACTACAAGCTTACGTTGATGTTTCCTTGCGATGAAATCCTTTCTAAGCTTGAGAACATGTTCATGTTTCTTAGAATTATATCTTAATTTTGTCTCATTTGGACAATTTTCTTTATGATTTGTGTTCGTTTGATAGTTCGATTGATTTCTGGGCGAATTTTCCAGACTTAAAGTACCAGCTTCACTAAAAATGCGATTCCTAACATTTTCATAATTTTCTTCTCATACGGTAAGGGGTAAAATATGACGAGTTTTTGAAAACTTTATATGACCATCTGTTTTATTTAAATTTGTTTTGGGGCAGCTTCGTTGGAACGTGCCTCCCCCAATAAGACCACGCTCCTCTGGGAGTTTTCCATAGCTTGCATACACTTCGGGCAATTTGCCGTAATCGTATTTGGTTTTCCGCATTTGTAGCAGAAAAGTGACCGTTGCTGTGAGCAGCATTCTCTAAACGTATGCCCTTTTTGTTGGCAGTTCCAGCATATAATTTCCTTGTTTATTACTGCTACTTCGTTTATAGTTGGTACCATGTCGTCTTCTACACTTACTACCACAAAGTAACCAGAGGCGTCACTATGCTAGTGGTCTCTTTCTCAATCTGTCTCTTTCTTAACTGATTCACCGCTCCTATATTCCCTTTTGTTATATTTTTTTCTTTATTTTGGATAATTTTTCTGCCGCAATAATGAAAATGGTAAAAATAAGGGTTGAAAATTTATATTTATAAAAATTTAAATGAATTTACTTTCTTTTATTTATAGGAAGAAGCAAGGGCACAATTAGAGGATAACTTATGCTGTAAATATTAAAAGATAATTTCATTTCTATTATATAAAAACACACATTTATTTCCTTTGTATATTTGCAAATACAGCCGAACTTCCCTATAGTGAATCTCCACGGGTACAGACAATTATTTCACTATATATAAACTTCATTATACAGAAATATTTTTTGTTTGTTTTTATTTATTTAAAATAATCAGATATTTTTGTTTGAACTACATTTTTCCATTTTTCTTTATCAATAAAAGCTTCAATTCCATTAACACATTTGAATATATTTGTCGGAACGTTGCTCTCCATCTCCAAAAAACTTCGTAGTGCATCAAGTGAAGAGGAAACGTGTTCTAATGTAGGTGACGTTTTATCAATATTTGCCATTACTTCACCGCCCAGTTGCTTTTCATCGTCATCTGATATAATCTGATGTAATACACGACTTTCTAAAACACTGCTTAGAATATCTTCATCGGACGGAATGCTCGTTTTATTTTATTTCGTCTCATTATTTTGAATAACTGACTTGTTTTTTAAAATGTTTGATAATGTACTGGGAAGAATTCCAAACTCTTTAGCTATGTATATCTCTCACGTCATTTCGTTCACTGAACTCGGTCAACTGATGTTAAAAGTCAAATCATTAACTATTTTGTTTTCATTTTCATATTTTGGGAATCCCAAAAATATTCCTTATTATATATATAGCTGCTAAAAATAGTTCACTATATGGAGACAAAAACACACGTAAAATTTATTTTTGTTTCCAAAATTTTGTTCATTGTAAAGAAAAATTCACTGTATGGAAATTCATTATACGGAGATCAAAATACATTGAAAGTGGAACGAAAAAGCTGTGTTCTTGATTTTAGTTCATAATAAGAACTTCATTGTATAGAAGTTCACTATAAGGAAGTTCGACTGTAGTTGTTTCATTTTTGCAGAGCCAAAATGCATTCAACTAAAAATGTGTAAGTATGGATTTACATAGATAACACAAATCAAATTTGTTCAAAAATTTCTTTTATATTTTCAGGAAAAGATGTATTAAAAGATGTCCTCCAGGCGAACAACTTCACATCTTCCCAAGGGATCCAGAGAGGTAAGTCTTATGAACTTTTGTATTGTTTCAATTGTTAATAAAGCGAATTTTTCCGTACTGATTATAATTTCGCTCCAATTATGTTATCCATACGTTGCTTTACGGAAGCATACGTACATATGTAAATTGGATTTCAGGATTTGAAGGCTTGTTTAATGTTTGTGGAACTGCCATGTCCATGTGATTCATTTTATAAAACTATGGACTATTGCCGTACGAAATCGATTTACAAAGGTTAGTATTAATTAATTATTAATAACACAAAATTTTTACTTTTCGCTTAAATTACAGGAAGTAACTTTAAACAAAAGACGCGGAGTATAATTATTCAGCAACAGGGAGGAAATTCCCAAAGTAATTCCCTCATTGTAATTTAAGTTTCAGAAAAAAATAAAGAAAAAGCTTTAAAATGTTTAAATATACATGGATGTTTATTATTTACTGCTTGATATTAGGTACTGTACACAATTAAGAGGTTGAAAACTAGAATTTATATTTCAAAAGATGTTATGAATGAATTTATTTCAAATTTAAACATTTAAATAACTTTAACAGAGGTAAACATAAATTAGGTTACGCGTAAAAGTTTCGCCTTCTTTATCTACTAATATCGCTTGTGATTTAAGCTGCTTATTTAAATATATAAAAGAAAGAAGTTATTATTGTAACATGTGCATGTAAGTATATGTACAATAAAATTATTTTTCATTTAATTTTAGACACAGTTTTGAAAAAAATTTGCTTATTATTCAAAGCCATTTCGAAATCGGTAATATCGAAAATATTAACAGCATTGTCATCAGAAACTTCTTGTTTATTTCAAATTCTTTTTTAATTTTAGGTATCGGAATACAAGACGCTACTGTAGCTACTGTTGTTTTAACATACTCAACACCGCTCTAGTTATCCTACTCATCCTCTTCGGTAGATGAACATGAATTTTCTTCTTCTTTTATAACAATTTTATGTACTTCATCTTCATTGTCGCCACAAGAGTTTGCGTCCATCTTTTGCGTTCTATTAGATTTACATTTGTTATTGAATGTAATCACTACGTTTAGGTTTTTTTTACCTGATCATCATTTGTTACCAAATGTTTCGTCAAATCTAAAGGCGTATAGCCAGCCCTATTAGTTGCATATGCTATCAACTGGTCATATTCCAACATTAAATTTACCAATTTCAGATTTTGTTGGTTTACGGCCATATGTAAAGCATTGGTGCCACCTATACTACTTGGCCTTGTTACTTCGGCTGCATCATATTTTAATAGTTTTGTAACAATGTCATAATTGTTATCGTTAAGTATGGCTTAATGAAAGGGTGTAAATCCATCATCATTTATTTATTTGCTATTATTCCAAGCCATTTATTTATTTGGGTTGGTCATGAAGACAGGGATATTGTAATGCAGTTTATGATCGCTTGTTGCGCTAAGTTACGACTGTCCTTTCGTTGGAAAGTTATTTCTGCTTCTAAGGTTTCCATGCGCAATTATTCTAGAGAGGACACGGCCATTGGATAGACAATATTATCTCTCAAATTTCTTTTCGCGATTTTTACCATTTCCCCTTCAGCTACCGGTATTTCCAATTTAGCCCTGAGTAGATTCAAGCTATGGAAATAATCGTCTATCGACCCGCCTGGCATCTGCCTTCTCTCAACTAGTTCATGCATTAATTCCCAATTTGACCTGATTATCAAGTCGTAGGGTGCTCCAGTCAGCTATGACTGTAGTCTGAAGAAGTGCCCAATACCACTGTTGCACTGACACAGAGACTAAAAGATGGAAGTCGCGTAATATCTCTTCCCACGGGATTTGGTATTGTCGCTGCATATGCTCGAGTTTAAATATAAATTCTTCTACCGAAAGTTGATCACGCCCGCACTTGTTACCTTTAAACTCTAAACCGAATTTATCTATTCTAATTTTCCATCCATCAGAATTTGGGTTCAAAGCTGGTGGTGAAAAATTGAATCTGGCAATGTGTTGAAAATGAATATTTCTATTTCGGTCTTCATACGGCCGTCCATTTCCTCTGTTACTGTGACCTACATTATCCCTTACACTTAGACTCCGCACAGCTTCGGCTAATTGCGCTATGCGCTCATGCACTTTAGCCAATTCCCTACAATTTTTTCCCCTACCATTGGCTTAGGTATCGCACCACGGTTTTCCGCCGGTACGTTAATCGTTGCCGACATATCATTTATTTGAGGAGCTCTGGTCGCCACTCTGGAGTTGCTGTTGTCTTTCCAGTATTTTTCTTTCACTTGTGGTGACGACCGATTCAAATCAAATGACGAATTTCTGTCCCTGTTTCTTTTTAATTTATCAAATTTTATTGTATTTCCTGACGATGCTACACAAAGGCGTAGCGAAATATTGAATAACATAAAATTAATATTTATTATACTATATAATAAAGGATATTTTATTGAAGACCTGGAGCTTTGAAAAATTAGACAAACATAATTAAAATTTCAATAATTTCTGAAAAATAAAGGGAGAAAAACTTAAATGGCCTTTTGTTTCACCAGTTTCATAGCGGCTCTCTTCCTTTAAACTGCCTCCAGATAAAAATCAGCTTCCTGGTTGGAACAAAAGTAGCTTGTCGGTTTCTTCATCGGCGAGCAATACCGACTTTACGATCTACTCTCAAATTAAAATGGTCAGGAAGTCTTGCTTCCACGTGCTTTTTCTTTATTATCAATGGATGGAGATACTTTGGAAAATGGGATTGTTTGAAGCTCTTGTAGTGCGATTCACTATTTTTTTTAACGACAATCGCATCGATAAAAAATTTTAACAACAAAATTAACGATTCATGGCATCTTTAAGGGGCACTTTTAATTTGTTTACCAATTATTTATAAACAATATTTTTAATAAACAAGGGACTAGGTACATACATACATAGTATATATGAAAAAGCCTCAAATGTTTTTTACTTAGTGTTTACAAAAATAGCTAAACGCACAAACAATTTTTTCCAAAAAAATCTTTGGTTTTTTCCATTCTTCTTTGTTCTTTGATATTTTTATTTGATATTTTTTTGACAGAGATGCCACTTGATGTCAATTTGAATAAACAGAAAATTAGCGATGTCTACTATCGTTTACTAGTTGTTAGTGAATCACACAATCAACAAACAACAAAAATTGTCGACAAATTTTGCGACTGTCGAATCGTTAAAAGTTTGTGAATCGCACTACTGAAAGAGATAGAATAGATTTATGGTAAATATTTTAACTTGATAACGTTTGTTCTAGTTAGAATTAATACCCTGAAATATAATAAGATTAATGTTGCTTTTTTAAAGGATACATATCTTAGTTGAAATCTTTGAATTGTTTTGGCAAATTACTAATTTGTATGCGTTGCTGTTGCCTTGAAGGAAAATTACTCTTTTCGTCGTTACGACTTTCGATACAATTTCATTTCCGAATATTTTTATTGAAATTTTTTTTGTTAAATAAAATTTATTTGGTTCTTTATATAATCCGTGTAATATTAATTATAACTTAATTTATAATGACTTATCTGCTATGAAAGTATTTTCATCCAACTATGGTGGTGTTATTTTAGGGTGTGATTTTCATGCAAACCACTAGGACTTTGGGTGATATGGTAGCAGATTTATATTCTCAAACTTATATAAAAAACGTAATAATTGACACAAAAGTTATATTAAGACCATTGAACGATAGAATGGAAATGTGGATTTTATTTTTTAAAGAGTTTTGATGTTTCAATCGAGGATTGCGGGTTCTTGGAGACAAGTAACGGCAGTTTTGCTTGTTGACGTGGCCGTTTAAGTGAAAGTGAACCTCGTCGCTCCAAAAAATGGGATTTACAGTGCGAAAACGCTACAACATCGTATCACAAAAATTTTTGCGTATATCAAAGTCACTTTCTTTCAGTTCTTGCACGATTTGAATTTTAAAAGAATGGAACGTCAGATCTTTATTTAAAATTTCATGAATAATAGCTGTTGGAAGTCCCAGTGAGGCTGCTCTTTTCCGTATTGAAAGTCGCGGATTTTCACGTAAACTGTTTTCAACAAGTTCAATGTTTTCGGGAGTCCTTGAAGATCGACTGGGTCCTGGCCGTGGGACATTCATAGCCGAAGCAGTTGCGCGGAATCTCTGCACCCACGAACGAATTAAATTTACACTCGGTCCATCACGTATTTGCTGAATACCGAACTTTGAACAAAATTGTCGACGAGCAATTACGTAAGAATCATTTGTTTTAAAAAATGTCTCCCACAGCGAACGCGCGATGCTCACTCGACGACTGAGACTGACAAATCCGCACAATCGATAATTCCAACGGCACCACCCTCCCTCCACACCGTTTAATACTTTTAGAAATGATCGAATTTAAACTATTAAATTTGCCAGCTAACACCCTGCACAACCACAGAATACCCAACAATGACGTGTGAAAAAGCGTGTAATCACGTGTTATGCGTTTTTACGTACAAAATTTTAAATAAACCCGATTATATGAAAGAGATACCTAAATTGGAAACGATAGGATTTTTTATCTCTTTTACGAGTATATAATCGAGGTAATGGTGTAGTAAGTTGTCGCGTCTATGACTACAACAATGTCACATGTTTCAAAATATACATTTAAATGCCAACAATTTTATGCTTCAAAAAATTTTAATATTTATTATTTTTACTTTGCATTTTATATTTTTATAGAGAAAAAATAAATATGGGATCTGAATCTATAATTTAGATTTGTTGTTTTTTACATTTCGTCGCATAACATATTTTAATGCAATATTTTTTATCTCTGTGACCTGAGCGCAGGAAATGTTTTTAAAAACGCTAATATTGTTACAATGATAAGCACGATACAGCGCTCTTGCAACAATAAAACAGAAACATCAGACAGGTTTGCAACAGCAACGTCATAATATCAACACGTAAAGAAGAATTCCAGGAATTGAGTAGTATGAATAAACAAAAACAACACCATAAGAAACAAAGCAGACAAAAGTTACAAAAACAAACATCATAATGAAAAAACAGCAGAAAATATGTTTATCGCTAACGAAGTATCTACTGCATTCTTGCGTACTCTACAAGTTTCTAGAAACCAGACGACTACTATAAAAAAAGAGTTGGACAGTTGAGCTAAGAATCAATATCAAGTAAAACGTTGTTAAAGTGTTAACAGTGATTATAAAGAAGTTAATAAAGTAACATTGTGTAATAATAAAATTCTGCCGTGTATATTTAAACACGTTTTAAAAAGGTTAAGACATTTTTACACACACCTTTGCTACCTGTTACCAGCCGAAGCTACAGGGACTCAAGATTCGCACTAGCCAAATGATAAGTGTTATAACACACGGGCTCCTGTTCTATAAACATAATTAAACAAACAGTAATTTTTGTATGTTTATATTTCGTTTTTTATTGGAAAATATTTTTTCGTTTCCAATTACATTTATTGTACAAAATTTCTTAAAACTTAACAATAGCCATATGTTTAGTTTATTTTAGTTATGTCTAATTTACATTCGCTTCATTATTAATGTTTCTTCATTTAACGTAATATGTCGGTTTTTATTATTTTATATTACTTTTGTATTGTATAACACTTGGAATTAAATTGAACGGCCTGTTTTATGCAAACTTGCTGTTTCCAAAGGTCTCTCAATAAATAAAAAAAACTGAATTACGTAAAATAAAAATAATATCAATAATTATCAAATTAAATAATAATATTAGTTAGTTTAAATTTATTGCGCTTATGAAATGTGTAAGAGAGAGAAAGGAGATATGGTAATAGACTTTCCTTATGTGTATAAGGATATATGTATGTATGTACATGTATGAATTGAAACATCCGACAAATGCACATTTAATTCATTTAAGTTACTGTCCAGCTTCATTTATCTGACTATGTTTTTTTAGTATGAATCTCACGACTAATTGAAGGATCGCCGCGAATAACGTTGTTAAAAAAAATATAAAATTTTGCAGGAGAGCAAAAAACGTATTTAAAAGGTTCTTTACTTTTTTTTTAGTTTATCAAAAATAATAAAAATAAAATAAATTCCGTTCGTAGTATTTTGTTTATAACTTACAACGTTCTTCCACTGACTGACTCATTGTAATTGCGTTTTGATGGTGATAAAATGCATAATTTTGATGTTTTGGTGTTTGAACGAATGTAAGAGAGTAATTTTAACGGTAATCTGAAAAAAACAAGTTTTGCAAAATTTGTCTTTTACAGCATTATTCGCGGCTTTGCTTCAATTGTAAAATAAAAATAGCTGTTGTGACAAAAGTACCAAATAGCGCACTTAAGGTAATTTTAAAAATACACACATCCATATATACAAATTAAAATAAATCTAAATTTGTCGACCCTTATTTTTACCTTTGTGCATACGTTTTTTTTTATTAATGGCCAGAAAAATTATTTCAAATAAAGAAGAAAATTGTAACAAAAGAGAATAGGAGCGGTCAATCATTTAAGAGACAGATAGAGAAAGATCACTATAATCTCGTGGCGCCTCTGTTTACTTTGTGGTACATATGTATGCCTTTCTTACAAATTAAACAGAGGTGACACGATAATATAGTGATCTCTTTCTCTATCTGTCTCTTTTTGAAATGATTGCCCGCTCCTGTTCTTCTTTGTTACAGTTTTCTTCTTTATTTACAATAATTTTTCTGGCCATTAATAAAAAAACGTATGCACAAAGGTAAAAATAAGGGTTGACAAATTTAGATTTATTTTAAATAACCTTAAAGGGTAGCTAATGCTGTAAATATCAAAAGATAAGTTTAATTTTTAAGGGTTTTTGCTCTTGTTTTGATTATTTTTCGCATTATTTTTGAATGTTATATTAGTCTCTTTTTTTAGGGACTGCGTGCAGCAAAAAGCAGGTTCTAGCAATTTTCTAACGTCAAAGTTAGAAAATGTAGTATTTCACAAATGATCGATTATGCATGTTCCCTACTCGTTTGAAACACACATATTTATTTCCGGTGGTTAATAAAATGAGCAAATATCGTGATAAAATACATATATTTTAATTTGTGTAATAATATACATTTTTTATTTGTTGTCATAAAGTGACACTAAAGATGGCACATAGCCGAAACCAGTTTGTCTCCAAACCAAACATGACAAGGGATGACGGCAATTCGTTCCAAAAATCTATAGAATATACATATGTATGTATGTACATACATATCTCTTGTGATAAACAATTTTTTCCTTTTATAATGAAATATATTTTTTTGATATTTTTATTAAAGACATATTATTTTTCTCATACGTTTATTTTTGTCATTATATAGGGGACTATACACGATCAAAATGCTTGATTTTAAATTCGTGTACGTATGCTGAATGTTTTAATCACATACTAGATGAGCTGTCAAGCATTAGTTTTGCATTTGTTTTTGTGTTGTAAAGACGTCAATAGTACGTTCATGCGATATTGAAACATTTAAATGCAATTTAGGATGTAAACCCATACATAAAACAATGTGGACAAAAATAAAATTGTTTGCTTTTCATTTACACATACAAATATAATAGTCTTAAAAAGTCCCTTGTAGTTTTTTGCAAAAAAGATGCATTGCATATTTGTTTACATCCAGAAATTTTTATTACAAAATAAATTGTACATGTACAATACACTAAGAAGTGGTCTAATATAAATGTAGAATTACTTAGGGTAGGTATATACATATAAAGACTTCTTTGCTCTTGCTGTTTGTTTCGATTACACTATACAACAAATTGAAAAAAATTTTCTGTCAATGAACAACCACTATATTTTTTTTATGTGTTGTGGTTGCCTAACTACAAAAATCGCCCTTATTTCGAATTCTATGGATAGGTTTTTAAAATTTATTTTTTTATTAAATTATAGCTGTTCTTGACCTTTTTTTAAATTTAATTTATTTAAAATTGTCCAAGCTTGAAGGTCTTTTTTTAAAAAATTATATTTTTATTTTTTCGATATTTCGCTACTCCATTGTGTAGCATCATCAGGAAATAAAAATAACGAACCAATTATATATTAATGAAAAATATATATATATATATATATATATATATTTTATATATATAATGAAAAAAATATATATATATATATATATATATATATATTTTCATTAATATATATATATATATATATATATATATTTTATATATATATA
This sequence comes from Phania funesta, assembly GCA_963932375.1. Taxonomy (NCBI): domain Eukaryota; kingdom Metazoa; phylum Arthropoda; class Insecta; order Diptera; family Tachinidae; genus Phania; species Phania funesta. The sequence goes on from OZ010652.1 coordinate 64,699,714, forward strand.
TATATATATATATATTTTATATATATATATATATATATATATATATATATATTTTCATTAATATATAATTGGTTCGTTATTTTTATTTCCTGATGATGCTACACAATGGAGTAGCGAAATATCGAAAAAATAAAAATATAATTTTTTAAAAAAAGACCTTCAAGCTTGGACAATTTTAAATAAATTAAATTTTATTTTTTTTTAAATATGAGATTTTTGAAAAGGCTGCTTCACATACCTTATCATAACTTTCAAACGCCTTGTTCAATTTCGTTGTGCTATATGTCCACAAATTCCAAATTACAACAGCCACAAGTCGTTCCAATACAATTTTTACTATACCCATTAGTTTTGGAGTTATTTTTTTTCGAAAAATTGTGAAAATTTTCATTTTTAAAAATTTATAAAAAATATAAAACCGCAAATATTTACCAGTTTTATTATTTTATGATGAAGCTACATATAATAAAAATGGGAAATATTTGCGGTTTTATATTTTTTATAAATTTTTTAAAATGAAAAATTTCACAATTTTTCGAAAAAAATATTTAAAAAATTCCATTTTTCCGAAATAACTGCAAAACTAATGGGTATAGTAAAAAATAGTATTGGAACGACTTATGGCTGTTGTAATTTGGAATTTGTGGACATATAGCACAACGAAATTGAACAAAGCGTTTGAAAGTTATGATAAGATATGTGAAGCGGCCTTTTAAAAAATTTTATATTTTTCGAAATAAAGGCGATTTTTGTAGTTAGGCAACCATAACTCATCAAAAAAATAAAGTGGTTCTCCAATGTTTTTTTGGTTGTTGCATAGTGTTATTATAGACACATTTATATACTCGCAAAAAGATTACAAGTTCATCAATTCTTTTTTCGTCCGACGTCTTCAACAACCGTTCTCTTTGAAATCTCATAAAAAATGTGTATGTGCTTGATGAATAAACGCAATACAATCAAAATCGCTCATCAAGCCAGCCAAAAATTGAATTTTCCATCAAGCATCGTCGATGTCACACATCGTTTGAATTTTTGTTAGGAAATTTATAATAAACTAAAAAAACTATTCTTACGCAGCACATTATGCAAGAACGTAGACCTGTTGATTTAAGGCCTCTTGTATAGTAGCATTAGTGGTGAATATGGGCACTTCATTTCTTTAGTTTTATTCAAACTAACCACCGCAAACAAATGTGTGTTTCAAATGAGTATCGTACATGCAATAGTCGAACATATTGCAAGTACTCCAAATGATCGTTTTGAATGTTGCGCATGATTATATACATTATATACAAATATAATATAAGTCGATATACACTTTGAAAATGAATAAACACAACGAGCGAGAATAGCTCGCTTTTATAGGTGTTGATTGAATATGACTGCTTTTCACACACCAGTTCTCAAATTAGCTCTCAGCATTTCAGGTTTTATACCGTAACTGAATAAAACTTAGTAATAAACCCAGATACGAAAACATATCAATTATTAGAAAAACATTAAAATTGAGTCTGAAATTGTGAATATTACTTTATTGTGAGTTTTTGTTGTTTGTTAATGATTAGTTAGTTCGAAATAATATCCTACGACAATATACTTGTATATATTTTTTTGGCTTATTATCATTGAAAGAATTTAAATTATATGTATGTACATACATACACACTTATGAGGACAATCGTAATTAAAGGGTATTGGCGAAATTTTTCACAAAATTAATGCACTTTGTGAAGGTGGTTTTACATGGCATGTTTTCTACATCTGACTAGTCAACTCTACCACTTACAACTGTATATTTATGTATATGCCGTGCAACGCTTTTGCAACCCTGCTTCTGTAAAAATTCGATGACAAAAAGGGAAATTTTCCCCTTCAAACCATTAAAAATTAAAATTTTCCCATAGAATAATTTAAGAACTGTTTGTTTGCAGGGCAAAAGTTTTCAAAAATAAATTGTAACATCATTAAATTTGAGTGTTGATTTATAAAAAGCCAGCATACGGATTAAAATTTGTTTTGCATAAACTCTATGCAAACAACCCGACCAGTATATATTTAAAATAACCAAATGATTCAGAACGGTGTCTGGTGGGTGTTCAAATAGTAATATTAAATACATGAATTACAGATTCATGCAAGAATGTACATATAAAGCTCAGCCTCGCATTTTGTTTTGAAAAATGCAAGCGAGTCTCATAAGCAAATACATGCAGAAATTTCGTATCGAACATTTGTAAGTACGATTCGGAAAAAATGATTATCATGAAACATGTCATAATTAATGTCCCTTATACGAGTGCAGTAAGTAAACATAACTAAATGACTAGAACAATTGCACATGTAGACATTGATTATTAAATAAAAATTCGTACGGGAAAATTAGCATTTAAAAAAATAGAACCGAAAATATGGCGAATCAATATAAAACTGCATAATGTTCCTATATTATCAATTTTATACTTAAAGGAAGCTTTAATTATAAAAAAGAAATAATATATATTAAAGACATGTAACATACACATGACCACAATTGTTAAAAAGAAGTTTACTTTTTCGACAGCTGCTGCTATGAAATATGTCCTTTCAATTTCAGTAGTTAACTTTCTTGTTGAATCACTACTGAATGCCTATAGTTTTTCGCAAAGTCTTTCAGCAGCGTAAGTTTATTGGCATGCATTTTATGTTTAAATACCGCATGCTGCTCAATATACCTAAAATGGACAGGACTACACTTGCAAATGTCAAGAATGTGAATTTTTTGGAATATATCGAACTATCTGAAAAACGATATAGACTGCATTTAATTTGTATCTTTTAACAAGTTTTTTAACAAGTTTTGAAACTGCTACAGATGTTGCTGGGTATTTAAGATATGAAAATTTTAATTTAATTTGCAAAATTTTTAACTACATACGACAATAGACATTTAAAGTTTGAAAATCGTTAGGCAATTTAGGAATATGTTGAAATTTTCACGTCCAAACAACCATGTACGTGTGTGGCGTAAGAGATGTACGATGTACATACATATACATATACACAAATATATATTTAAACAGTTGTGGTGCCAAGCAAGACTTAACTTCACAATTATTACAATAATTTTTTTTAAATGCAATAAATTGAACTTAAATTTTTTATTTATATTTAAGTTGTTTTAATATTAATTGAAAATGTTTTGTATTAACGCAAGCAAATAAATTAATTAAATTTTAATAAGTATTTTTAAAAGAGTTTAGCAGTAGCAATTAAATAAATAATCGTCTACTATACACATACATATGAGTAATTAGCGCAAATAACTTTACTATTCATTTACTACTGCTTACATATGTATGTATTTCTTTAAGTTCCCATTTCAAAACAATTGATTTTTACAAAATTTTGTTAAAATTCTGACAAATCAGGAAGTCTGAGTATATGCAGCAGGCAATGGATGTGATATCTGGCCAGCAGATTATAAATATTTAAGTATATATACATACATATAAAGACTTATTCATAGAAACATTTAGATATTAGATTATTTATGCAAGTGTAACTGGACCAGTACGATTTCTGTTTTTCATTCTAACAAAACTTTTAGCAGAATTGTCTTTAATGTATTATTTGTTTAGTTTGTTACTTTAATCACAGGATTTCTATTTGAAACAGTTTAACCGTTTTTGTTTGTTTTGTTTTTCTTTGCAAAAAAAGTCTGCAACTAAATATTTAATGAATTTATATTGAATGAAATTATGGTCATATCTCTTTCTTTTTACTGTATCCGCATTGGAGTAAAAACACATTTCTTCATGTAAATTGTAAAGCCAATCCTTCGATTATTTTGATGTAGAATAATTCGTAAAATGAAAAATTTGTATAACCCAATATTAATCTGATATTTCCGTTTTAATAAACTCTTCCTTTATAGATAATTTACTTGGACACATGGTTATTATTGTTATTACTTCTTGAAATTGATACACTTTGCTGCAGTGGACATTTGATCAATCTGACTAGGATGGTTTGTAATTTCTGCTTTAAAAGCTTGCACTGGTGCATTGGGTGCTTACGGCAAATATAAATTAAGGACGACCACTTATTTTTGCGAGCTTTGGTTTCGATGGTTGAGTTAATTTGGCTGATACCATTGCCATCATATTTTTTCAGGCGTTGTCGTTGCTGTAACTTTGCCGTTTTGATTATTTCTAACATTGTTGCCGATTTGTTATTGGAAGTCAGTGCTTGACAGGTTTTAATATCCGTTCTTGGCATGAGTTCCAGAGGAATAGACCTTGCACCGTTTATTTGGCGCAATGTCTGTCACCGCTGTGGTTTAAAGAGAACCTCTAGCCAACAAGGGCAAAGTGTTATATCGGGACGTTTGTAGGAACAACCCCAGCCTTTCCCGAAACTGATGCGCATACTAAATTGGTCTATTGGGCCGGGTTGTACGCCTGGAAATTGACCTGGATGTTCCAACATTTGGGTCCTACGAAGAGGCATATGCATAAATAAGATTTATATAATAACTTAAATTATCGTTAATACCTGCTCTTATCAAATGCTCTTACACATTCTCCCGGGTCAACACGACATACACGGTACCAACTTTCGGGCAAAGTGGGTGAATAGACAAATACAGGCACAGTCGAGCGATTATACAGCCACACTCCATCTGCTTCCTGGTTTAGAGTTATACCTGAGTTGAGAGAACCAAAATTTTGTTTTAATTTAAGTTTATTGCAACTAGAACATTATTGAAAGACATACCTAAACCAATTTTTTGTCTTGTGTATTGCACATCTTCGGGTGAGGGCGTTTTACGTTTTTCAATTAATTCGTTCAGACACATGCCAAAGTTATGATACCCGGTAGTTGTATGTGGTTTATCCGAAAATATGTTTATTGTTGGCGTATCAGCTGGAAATCGCTCACCAACCCTTTGGGCCATTTCCCAATAGGCAACCTCACACCAATTTGATGAACTGGAATGGCCTGTAACATAAAAAAATATATTTTTAATGAGCAAGAAAACTTTTAAACGCTATTTACTTTTACATGTCTATTCACAGAAAGTATTGTGACTGAATAACTTTCATATACTAATTGTGACAGCCGATTTCAATTAAAACAAACAAAAATAAAAGTAAAAAACACATGGCAGAAGGAATGTATGTGTTATATATGGATTTCGCTAGAGACGAACGAGGAAATCGAATTAGTAAAAGAAAAACGGCCATAAAACTATTTCGTGATAATAACAACCCGAAGATATAGAAATATACAAAGAAATAGAACGCAAATGCGCCTAGAAGTCAGTTTTTTAACAACATTGTTTTTTATGCCAATGGAGGATACCAAAAACCTACTTCAAATAGCTATTTGACGCCAATGAGTGGACTTCTTTTTAAAAAACTATCAGATACATAACCATTTTAGAAGTGAAGTAAAATTTCCACAAACAATTGACCAACAAGCTGTAATAAAAACCAGGCAGGGAATCCCCCCCATTACTTATAAGATGCTCTTATATTTCAATTTAAAATTATGTTTTTCGATTTATTCGTACGTTTGCATAGATTGCTCCCAAGTAGCTATAGTAACCCTTCTGGTCATAATTCAGGGGTTTGGACAACTGGGGAAGTGCAATTTTCAATAATTAAAAACTGATTTCCGAATAATTGGTTACATGGTGGTTTGGAATATCCGTAAGAATCTGTTCTAAATGTGACGAATGAAAGTAGGGAAAATTATAATAAGCTTCATATATTGGCTGTTTGGGGTTCTAGAATTCAGAATTATGTGCCTGCTAAGTGAAAAGTTATACTATTCTTCAGAAATATTGTTCGTGTGTGTTATTTTGCTTAATATTTGCACTGAAAATGGAATCCCTTTATTCGATGCTATTGTTTTCGATGACTGTAACAGTGGCGTCCTACAGTTCGACTTAATGATAATTTTAGAGAAGAAAATCGCATAGGAACAAGATTTATTAATTCCTGTCCTTATCCTTCCTTTCTTCTTATATTGCACATGTTGTTACTTTTAAAGTAACAATGTGAACCTCCATGGGCCTATCAGTTTCACTAAGCCCGATCGACACTCCGTGATTGCAAGAACTTCTGCTTCCCCTTTTGATCCCTTGCCTGCCGCCTGGAAATAATGGATTTCCTCGGACATATGTGGTATGGTTCCGCTTGACCACGAGCCTCTGTCTGGTATCTGTGTCACATAATTCGCTATAATCTTTGTTTTAAGTATTACAATTATCACCCATATTTTCTAATTTAGTGTCTACACACCCATCGCCTGCAGGCTTGCTGCTGTAAGTGCCGCCTCATATTTTATTTTCACTTCTATCGGTTGGATATCTAATATAGTCTCCAACGACTTTGTTGGTATGGTTCTGGTTGCACAGCTAATTCTAAGGCAGCACATTCATTGCACCTCCTGCATGTTAACTATGTTACACCTCTTCTCCACTACCGTCCACCATACTACACAAGCATATGTATAGTTGCCGGTGCCAGATCAATCCTAAGTATTTAATCTTGTCGGTTGTTAGCGGCCTGCTTCAATATCCCTCCTACATTGTTAAGTAATCTTGTCGGTTAACATAATTGTCTTATATAGGAAACGTGGTTGCTCGAAGAATGCCACCTTCGTCCACATAAAAAAGCTTTCTAATTCTTTTGAACTTTCGATGCATCTATTCTTGTTTTAAAAACGTTGGTCTTAAAAATGCGTAAAAGAGTTCTGAAAAATCCTTTGGGAAATTTATTACCAGAAATATTCGTTGTTCTTCAATAATTAAAGTTCATAAAACTCCTTATTAACAATCCATCATCAATTTCTGCAATTTAAAATTGAAAAGGCTAAATTTTAATTTTTTGTTTGTAAAAGCTTTCAAACTCTAAGTATGACCTAAAAAATAAACCATAAGCAATCAACATCAGCGATTCTATGGAAGTGTTTTAAGTTTAAGGCAGTACTGTTTCACAGAATGTGATCTAAAACTTGCGATATATGAATGGCTTAATAAAACTTTTGCTGAACTTGGAGCGCAGTAGCGCTTATTGGCTATCTTTAGTGTAGCAGCTGCTCTATTCCAGTTTATTGTTATTTTCTGAAACTATAATCCAAACAAAATCTTTTCAAAGAATATATGGTACGAAGCTTACATTATTCTGCTGTTAGTATTTGATTATTCATATGCTTTTGGAAGAAGTCTGAAATTGTTATGATCCCTAAAACAGTCAGTTTTATCAAATTTGTTTGAAAATTGAACGTTTCATCTTTAAAACCTTATCTTACTGAACAAAACATTATCGCAGACCACCAGTTTTGTTTTCGAGCCAGGGCCACTATTTTATATCATCTATACAGCGGATATGCCGCCAAGTCCACATGCATATACGTCAACGTTTGCAGACGACACGGCAATTATAACTGTTAAAAAAGATCCAACAGTAGCATTTGCACAACTTTAGGTTAATCCATCAAAATGTTCTCATGAAACCATTTCCCTGAGAGGACAAAACTATCCACCAGTAACAATAACTGTTTCAGCGGTAATTCACGTATTTGGCTATCTATCTCGATCGACATCTAACTTGCTCTCGCCATATTGAGGCAAAAATAACGACAATAAAGCTCGTAACTAATCAATTACACTGACTTTGGAATACAAAGTTCTTTTATATAAATCCATCACAAAACCAATCATGACATATGGCATTCAGCTTGTGCATCAAACATCCAGATACTTAAAAAAAAACAGACAAATTGAGCTTGGCGAGACGACTCTCCCAAGACAATCAGAGATGGTATGTTAAGTTTTAATACAAAAAAATTTAATTAAATTTTAATTCAAAAGATTTGAATACTTAGTATAAATATATTTTCAAAAGATTTAATGAAATAAAATTTAAGTTAAAATATAAAGCATAAATTGATAAGGGGTTTCCAATAAGGTCGTGTCGAAGTCGACAACCTGTGGACCTCAGTTTTAGTGGCGTCTGTCAAATCTGATATGTATTATTCAGGCATTGATTCCGAATCAACTCGATAGAGCACAACGTTTGGCGGAAAAATTACCATTATCGACGAGGCGCATTTTTACATAAAAACCTATGTAAACAGGAAAATTGTTGTATATAGCGCGACGCCAACACATTCGAGGTTCACCTATTGGCAATGCGGCAACATAAAGCTACCGTTTGGCGGTATTATTGATCCGCACTTTTTTTAAATAACGGTAGTAAGAACAGCACCGTAAACGGTGTGTGCTATCGATCAATGCTAGCCATTTTCCTTTGGCTTTAATTAAACAGTGTATAACACTGTGTCACACAACGAACGCCTGCTTGGTATGACTATCTCTCACGGACTGAACGTGAACTGGCCACCAAGATCGTCCAATTTTACTCTGATAGACTTTTTCTTGTGCGGTTTTTTGAAGACTCAGGTATATGCCAATAACCCACAAGCAACAAACAGTACACCGTTCGAATCAGCCGAACTTATCCTCTTTATAAGTGTTAGTAAAAAAAAAATCCGGTCTGTTCAACATTAAAAAAAAGCAGCAACAACAGCTGTAAACCCTAAAGCCGGGTTTATAACTTTGCATGGTGTAATCCAGCGAACACATGTCTATATGTAGCTCTATGTCAATTACAAATAGAGTTTTTTTTTTAAATTTAATATTCTCATAACATTAAATAGCAAACAAATTACACAATACAGCTCCTTCGAACGGTGAATATGTGTTTGTTAGTTGAATACCTGTACCCGCATTTAAACTACGTTGGTTTTTAAATTAATTTAAAAACTTGTTCTTACTTTTTTCATTCTTACAAAAACATTTTAAAAAAGAAATACTATAGAAAAAAGTATATTAATGCGGCCCAATTAAGCCGCTTAGACTTCCCACCCAAAACACACTTTTATTACAATTTTCTTCTATGCATTAATCAACCTGACAACGAAATATATAAACACACATACAAATAAGTGCATAAAGCAATAATAATATAATTAGGCGCCACATTATTTAGTGCCGGAACTTGTGTCGCCAAAACTAAAAGCAGCCACAGTTATTTGCAGTTTCATCATTATTTTATTTTTCAATCATTATCACACTTAATGCAAATAACGCACGATACTTATTATGTGAATATGTCTAAGAAATAAATATAAAATAAAAAATGCAATCGAAACGTCACAATAAACACATACACCCACACACATGCCCATGCCCACAAAACACAGCAACAATTCTAGGGTTATCAATTATTCGAGTTTAATTATGAACGAATGAAAGTTCATATTTTGTTTGTTGCTTTTTATTATTCAACTAAACAAATACCGAGAAAAGTTATACAAGTTTACAAATTCAGGTCAACTTTTGGACAAGAGCAAATGAAAGTGGTTTCTGTAATATAATTTGAACTGCTGAATACGAATATGCACTCGGTTTCTTCAAATTTGTGATAATTTTTCGTTGTCATTAAGAAAGGTTCCAAATTCGGCTACAATATTATCTTTAAGCCGTGTCAACATCCCTTTTAAATCTGTTCAGCAGCTTTAGACATACTCGTATCGCGGAACATGTGTCAAAGAAAAGAAAAAAAAATAGAAGGAACCGTTCTCAAGTTATACATATGTACATATATATGTCGTGCAATTTCGGTATATTTCGAACACCAGAAACGCTTTAAAATATGGAGTACAGGTTTAAATTCAGGACCCCAAATTAAATAAGAATACGTGTGTTATTAGTCATTATTTAATCATTACGCGAGGTTGACAAATGAACAAAAACCCAAAAATGTTTGACAAAAAATTAGGTATCTATTGACTAACTTGGGCGGTTTGACATTTATAAATATTTGGGCAATTATCCAAAAATGGCCCAAATTTTAGATAATTTCAAAAATGGCCAAATTTGTTAGGCGTTTGTTATTTATTGTTAAATTTTACTAAATGAACATTTTGTGCGATGTCGGCCTTTGGATGGCCTTAAAATATTTTCCTAAAAGGCAGCGATATGACATTTCTAAAGCGTTGCCCAGGTTTAAAAATATTTCCAAGCTTAAAGTTTTTCGCGTTTGCGTTTTAATGAACATTTTTTACAGAAATGACTAAATCGAGTTAAAAAATTTTAGATATGAATAATTTTTAAACATTTATTTACATTTAGAAAGCAAATATATGAGTTTATTTATGTAGTACGTGAGTACAATCTTTTAAAACTCGTTAAAAGCGTTTCAGAAATTTATATTCTTAATCTGCAGTTCAATTGCCGCTTTCTAACACCTATTGTAAAGTTCTGGCAAACTGTACAAATAAGTGAGTTTTCAAATTTAACAGATGATCGTCGAATTTTGTGGGAAATTCAAAAACTCAATTTTGGACTATTGTTTTCGAAAAATGTCAAAACCCGAATACAGTGCTATATAGCTTCTATGCATACAAAAATACAACATTTCACACAACTGTTTTTTGTAATGTCATTCTTAAGCCGCAAGTTTTAGAACAAGTTAAGCGAAATTCAAGTGGAGTCTATTTTGTGGATTTAACCACCAAAACACAAACCGTATTTGTTAACATAGTTCATTTTGTACTCAACAAAGCATTGTTAATAATTGAACATTGAACAATAGGAAGGAAAAATATTAGGTCCACAAAAAACATAAAAAAACATCCGTAAAAACTGATGTCCGGTATAATTAATTGATAATAGTGTAAGATCTAAAATATTTGGGGAAGAAAAGTAAATCGATACGACACTCTTAGCCCAGAATTCATTTCCAGTGGCCGTTATCGAAAAATGTTGATGTGTACCAGAGGTCAGCAATAAGTACTGAAAAAGTGAATAGAGTTCAATCATGATTCATATTTTTCTTGTATTTATACGCTTTTATACGCTTTCATACTTATAACAATGTTATCGAGCCTAATCGCCACTCAAAAGTTTTAGGTACTTATCATACTCATACCTAACAACATTTATGATGCTGTTGACTTTGACTCGCCATCACTCACAGCGTGTATAGACGATGAAAAATATGTACGAGTAATTATAGACATACATACATCATTGAGTTGAATCAGTTGTAAGTATTTTCTTAAATTATGAATCAAGCAAAATTGATGTTGGTATGAGTTTGATGTCGAAGTTTGATTAATATTTATTGCAACTTATACTTAAAAGTCAAAGTTTTTATTTGTATAAATACATCAGATTAGTTGATTTTTAATAATTTATTCTCAATTATATTTAAAATTTCATGAGTGACGAAAATTTTTTTTGTGTACGTATTAATATGTGTATTTTTGTTCCTTACTGATTGTTTTAATTTCTTATGTACCACGGGGCTCATACCATAAGTCGTAAAATCCTAGACTATCTTCCTTGTAACTTTTGAATGTTTGATGCACAAGGAGTACCCCACAGCTGAATGCCATATGGCCATATTAGCTTTATAACGGATTTGAAGTTGTGCAGATGCTACCGTTGGATCTTTTTATTAACACATATAATTGTAGTGTCGTCTGCAAACGTTGACGTATATGTATATGGGCTTGCTGGCATATCCGCTGTATAGATGATATGTGCACTAATTTTCCCATTTCTTGAAAGTTCTACCTGTCAAATAGTTATTTAGGAGGTTGTGGGTGTTTTCAGAAAGAACCGGAGTAGACCATCATGGCAGACTTTACCAAACGCCTGGGAAATGGCTATAAATAAAGCTTAACAGTATTGCTTTCTTTCAAAAACCGATATAATAATGGTAACGATTTTATGGACTTGGCCAATAGTACTGTGACTCGCTCGAAAACGAAACTGATGGTTTGGTACACTGTTTTTTTTTTACTAAGATACTTACCAAGTGTTACACTCGAGACGTATAATATTTCAAATAACTTTGACAAAATTGAGAGTAGACTAATGAGCCTATATGACGTAATCTGACTTGAGTCCTTTCCTGAGTTAGGAATTAGACAGCTTTCAAGAGCATTGGAGGCAACCAACGCACAACATGGCATTATATACGAAAAGTAAAATTCTCACAGCTGAATTAGGTATTTTTTTTATCATTGATCCTGTAATACGACCAGGTTCACGTGATTTCCTCATATCTGTATTTTTATTTGTCGATTTTGAAGAAAACCGAAATTGCCTACAATCATATACGGTGTCACTAATAATTGGCGATCGCATTTGCCTGTTGACTTGAGTTTATGGTCTTTAAGTCTCAGTGGAGATTCGTAGGCAATAGGGCATTGTAAGTTCCTTACAGCTTTCCACAGGCTATAATACGTGTTTTTCGTTCACATATATTTTTTATTTTAACCAATTTGTGTCTTTATTTGGGTAGAAAATAGCGAGCAATACACTGACGAGACTATATAAGATTTATAGTCGTAGCTTGCAAAAAGTTTTCGCTGAATTCAGGTATTGGAAAATGCCTTACATTTTTTCGGACTGTAGTGGCAGTGCCACAAAATGTCCTTTCGCTTAGGTGTTTGGTGCCATACATTAAAAACCCATTTATTCTAAAGCAGATTTTCGTAGTGAAGTGTGTCTATATCCTTTGCTAACAGAAAATATTCTACTTCATATTTATGTTGGGAGAGCGCGTTAGCGTCCCAGAAGCATATTTTCAACTGGCTCAATTTTTGATAAGCAAAACTTGCAGAAGCATGTTTTTTCTCGATTGGGTTCGAATTGCTCGTGAGGAGTGTCTGTTCACCCTCTTTTAAGACGTGGGCATATGAATGTTTATGCGCATTAGAACTTTTGGCAATAACTTTAGGAAAATTATTTGTCAATGTTTGGGCATACAAATAGTTTGATTTAGTGTGTGGCAGAGCAGCTTTTTTACTATCAATAGAACCATCATGCAGCCGAAACCTTATATTGATCATATTCAGGTTTACGTTCGATTTTTGCACATCACACACATCACTTCTAAGCCTTTGTATAGAATGTACATTTTTTTCACCATCTCAATTTAAATTAGTCTACTCAAATTAGTTCACACAATTAAAGAATTTTCTTATTTTTATTGTTTACACAAAAGAATCAAATGAAAATTAACGTACATGTTGCAAGCTCCGCGTACATATTCTTGCAATGTCGCTGGCACTGAGGTAGGAATGCAGAAGCTTTAGCTGTCGTAACAATCAAGGATGCACAGCTTTTTGGGTGTGCAAGAATAGAGTTACTACTGTATACATATGTATTTAAAAACACAACTGTAAAAAATGTTTTTAAAGGGACATGAAAAGAAATATCATATACATACATACATATATATTACATGTACATATACATATATCCCTAAAATACCACACAGAGTTGTAATTAATATTAATTTGTGAAGAAATTCTTTCAACGTTAGGAGCGTGAAGGATTTAATAAATAAAAGCTTGAAGAATTTAATAAATTCAAAAATATATTTTAAAGGAAAAGTAATATGTATATACACAAAATTAAGAAACTGTCAAAACTGATAAATGTCGATGGGTATCCATTACACTACACAGAAATTGTGCTACAGAGGGCAACTAAATAAAATGTCGTCATACACTTGTTCTGCCATCGTACAGATTCCTGGTCGCACAGGAATTTTTCTCGTTAAGATTGTCACTGTTGATGGGCTGTTCGTATTCGAGCAACATTGTCAGAACAGTTGTTCGCTCAACGCTGTTCTGCAAACAAACACAAAATTATGCTCAAACTGAACAGGAATATCTACACGCATTCTCCACATAGAAGACCACGAATAAATTCCTTTTCGTTGTTCTGCAGATGCTCTCTCCATGCGCGATCAGATTTTTGGCTTGTCAAGACGGTATGTAATGGAACCGTAATTTTTATGAACATTTGTGACTTGTGGCGGTGGGTACCCATATCCCACTGTATAGAAATTATGTTCCAGATTGGTCTCTTTCGAGCCGATATAGTGAAGTTTCTAAACCATAGTTATCGGTTAACAAATATTGGAGAAGTTGGCACTGAACTGTTTTACTTTCGATTATGTATACGTACATAAATACATATATAAGTATATACTCGTATATAATATATTTATGTTTTTTTCTTTACAAAAACAGATTGGACACAACGATCACACACACACATACACACACATGAATAATTTTATATTTTTAACTTGCACTGCATATTATTTGTGAATGTATTTATTAGTAGCACCTTAATAACTACCGAAATACTGCACCGATGTTAATAATCTGCCGGCAAAATCGGCTGCATAATGTGAGAAGCGAGATTGAAAGGGATAACAAAAAATCGCATTGTCTTTAAATTATATATACATACATACTCGTATATACGTATCTATGTATGCAGATGACTGGCGCCAATCTAATTTAAACAAATTATTTCGTAAATAAAAGAAAAAACAAAATATTTAACAACATTTAATTATTACAAATACACAGACGCACAAAATATTAAATGAACAATAAACAAGAGCAAAAAACAACTAAGGCTACGTAAAATCAAAATCAAAAAAAAAAAAACCAAAAAATTACTAAAAAAATGATTTCTATTCGGTATTTCTTATACCTCTTTGGGAATAGTATGGCCATTAGATGAACTACTTGATTTAAACATATTTTGTTCTAAATTGTTGAAATGTAAATAAGTAGTTAAAAAACTTAAACCCAAATTACTGGTAAAACTGATTCCACCTTATGTATGTACTTCATTAGCTGCAGAACAAAGAAAACTATGATACTTGCGGTTTGTTAAAGGAATTAACTTGCACTTATGGCTGCAGTTTCTAGTATGACTCGTACTATCTGTGAGGTAATGAACACCTTATTTTAGAAGTGTTTATGTTTATTTTATTGAAATTTTATTTATTTTTATTTAAAACAAAGACGTCCGAAGGCTTATATATTGCTTCCGTACGAAGAAGAATGAACATACATTAATAAAAAATAACGTCCGAATTAAAAAAAATATGTTTTCGGTTTAAAGTACACATTAGTTAATAAACACTTTAAGGGTCATTATTACAACTTTAGTTAAACCCAGACAATATCAAATAACTTTCGTTAATAGTTAGAGGAAAGAAGATCTGAAAGAATGTTCAGCCAAGATGGGTCTATAATTTCCAAACGAAAAACCATAACTAATTTTTATTTAATTCAGTGATTTTATTGGAACTATATCATTCGTGAACTGCAAATGGTTTGTTCTTTTTTTTTTAATTTCAAGTTCGTTACAAAATTGTGTTGTTTCTTATACATACAAATCAAAATATATTTATTGATTTATTTATACGGTACTTTCGGTTATATTTCAAATTTTATAAAAATACTGTTCAAATGTTAACTCATCTGCTACACTAACCTTATGAAGTAAATTAAGTCTTGAGACAGTACTTCAAAATATCCGTTACTATTAACATTTTCCACAGTTTAGAAAAAAAATATCGAATAGTTTTAAAGCTCTACCGCATAATATATATACATCAATATATTGAGAGGTCGATATATAAAAATAAATAAATAAATAAATAAAAAATACATGAACAAAAATTTTACCACAAACAATATCTAGTCAAAATATTAACAAGAGTACATGGGTTAAATAGAAACATACATTGAGGATTGCATATACATATGTATCAGGTAAAACCCAAACAGCAACAAAAAGAAAGAGACAACAACTACAGTTTGAGGCAAATATATAATTGATAAGAAAGCCTTCACCTGGAAAGAATAATATAAGAATGCGGGAAAAAATTCGATATAAATTATAAGTAAAAATGTTCCGCTGTAAAATGATATATTTTTTATCGAATCTACTCTTGATTTATCACCTCTATGTGCCATGTTGCACTCGTAAGTAGTAGCAACAATTAATTTTCTAATCTTCATTATATTCAATAACAGCAGAACCAGCAAGAGGGAAAACAGAAGAATGTTAGATGGCATTGCTGTTGCTTAAATTAATTTCATACGATATATGCGAGGATACCCAAAAGAAATGACTCTACTGGAAGAGATATATGTACCTTCAATTTCAAAAACACTACCTTTAGCAAACGGCGTCGAATGTCATTTCATTTGTGACATTTGTATACTTGTTCGGATAAGCAAGTATATTTGTACGTATAATGGTGTACATTTTTCCTACGGTATAATTTTGCTGCTATTTTGACATAGAGTTAATTCGTCGTTGTTTTCCTGTTCGTACATCGCTCACTGCGAGAACGTTCCGACATTTAGACACTCAACTTGAAGAGACTGGATCAAAAAGAGATTCCATATAGGGTGGAAGACTTCGAACTGCTTGTTCCGCCCAGATTATTGGTAGTCGCTCAAGATGTGGCAGAAGACACAATTATCCCTTTTCGGTCTCTGCAGCGCATTTTGAATAAAGATCCTTACAAAGTGTAGGGAGCCCATCAGATATTGTCAGTTGTTCAGGCCGTTTGATATCGCGTTCAGCAGGTTTATTACCCTCAACTGTGGGGTTTTTTGAAGTCACGGGTTTATATGAAAAGGCCCCAGACTGTCGTTAAAGAGAACATACGCAAAAAATCCAGAATTTATCGTCACAACTGTTGCATACATCCATAAAACACGCATAAATCTAAGGATCCAAATAAAAGAACACATCATTTGCCCACTAATTCAAAGTATATAGACAAAAAACAAAGAACATTGGTTTATTTATATTGGGTGACTTAGTAGGAACGTGTATGTATTTAAATTAAAAAATAAGGTTATGTTTTGTACTGTTCCTTTAATAAAAATATAAAAATTTAAATTCTTAAATTTACACTTTTTTACTTTTACTAAATACTTGAAATAATTGTTTGTTAATCGAGGGTACAGTGAGACATTATTGAATCTTTTGTGTTTGGAATTTATTATGATGATCCATGAGTTTAAGGTCAGAATTAATTGTTAATCATTGAAAGGAAGAATAATTTCTTGGTATGATATTGAACGGAATTTTCCTTTGCCACTCAACTGTACAGTTTCAGATGATCCTACAACAAAGTGATGCATCTGCTGCGTATTCCTTTTCTTTCAGACTTTTCTTTGTAGTCAGTATTTAGTTTTTTCTATAGTAGCTGTTTTCATACTGATAGAAGTTATTGCGTTCATTAATGACATTATGATGAGGACGCAGAATCAACCAGTTTTTTGTTTCTTAAACCGTAAAAAACTAACCGAGTTTAGCCAATTTGTCCAACTATGTATTTTTTTTAGCTAGTTTTTTTTGGCATAATGAAATGAGCTATAAAATAATATGCACATAGTACATATGTCTGTATGTGTAAATTGTTAATGATACACATTTCAACACTAGTCGACTGATTTGCGATTTGACGCATCCGGGGATGGTATCTCCCAACTGATACTATGTGCAGGCATTAGTGATAGTGATGGTTATTTTAGCTATATTTCGATTTTCCAACTAGTTTAGCGGGACAATAGTAACTTAGCTTTTCTCTTAAAGGGATACCTAGTGAATTTAAAACTATCAAAGCCGATCTTTTTTTAGTAACTAAATACAACTTTTCAAGAGCAGAATAACGGAATTGATTAGAAAAAAGGCAGGTTTTTTAATATTCGCAAATATGATTTAACATCTTTATTAAACAATGAAAAATTCAGCTAAAAATCCCAATAGCTATTACCTATTTATTAACATTTAAGTTTTTGATTAATCAAGAGTTCAATTTAGAAATAAAACTAATTTATAGTCGATGTGCCCTTATAGTGTTAACAAGCTTTATCATTGTTACTAGTGATATTTCTGTTAACCACATATGGCTTTCTTATTTACATGCATAAGCGATAGTGCATTCTACATGTGCCCATACCCAGTTGGCCATATACTCGTAGGATAGATTTTGGTCGACAATACTCAAAAAATTCTCATTTACGACGAGATGATCATGAATATCAAAAATATGTAAATATTTTATAATTTTTTAATGTAGAAAAAATATACAAACATACTTATGTATTAATGTACATATGTACATACACATACATACTTACGTATTAATGTATGTACATATACATACATATATGCATTAAATGAAGCGCACACTGAAGAAATGGAATAAACAAGAGATATGTAAAATCAAACAATATTTTAAAAAATTAAAAAGAGTTGGGTAATTTTTAAAAATAAAAAAAGAAATGGCTACAAAGGAGGACGACAATTTGGAAGTCACTCAATAATTGGCTGGAACTATCGCCAATGTGTCGCATAGTATTTAACATGTCCTTTTTTGTTTTGCAAAAATCGCCAAATTGAGACATTTTAGGCTACCCTAGACTGATTACTCAGCTGTGCGTTAGAAAAAATGGAAAATGATTTCCGACAAGGGGTTAAAAAGCGACTATTTATAGATTGTCAAGCAAGTCAGTTCATTTTCGTCTTCTTTATATGCCAGATGTGTTAACGATAAAATATGTTTACATAAAAAAGACATACTTTGCGACATAACTTTGCCGTAATTTCTCTTGATTATCCAACTAGAAGCAAAATATAACCAAACACGAACCGTATTTAAAATAAAAAAGAGAATTAAAATCTTGTGTATCTTTTTACGTTTTCAGACTGTACTACATTGTAGAATCAAGTAGAATTTTGAATAAAATGAACATACATATACATATAGCGTATATGGTATTATTATTTGGCGCATATATATACATATGTATATATAAAGCAGGTAAATATCAGTTTCCGAGAACTTTTTTTTTTAATTTGAGCGAATAATATTTCGTTTGCTTTTTTATACATTGTGTTCCTGAAAATACACCTCTGATCTAACGAAATAACTTGATTTCATGAAATGATTTAAACAATAAAAAAGCCATTAGACTGCCAAATTTTCATCTGCATTCTCTGCCAATGTAGAACAGTTTTATACATTATTACGTTTACCTTATACCACTTGAGGTATTCTACCAAACAAAATTGACAAATCCTATTACTTCAACAATGTAAAACGGGCTTAAAAAGTTGACTTATTTAAGTACAAATATCTGCCGTATAAACGTAGTATTTCTCAGTCATCTCATGCTGTAAAGAACCAAAATATAAATGTGAAAAAGTGGCTAACAAATACAGTAAAATATCTCGAAAATGAGTTGTAATTGATCAGAAAACTAAGTCATAAAATACTTGTTCGAACAGAAAACAGTAATTATCGAGATCAATAATTTCCAAAACACTGCCTGGGTACATTTAAAGCTACACGTATACATACATATGTACGTCAAATTGGTTTTGTGTTGGTTGTACATTTTTGTTGTACATATTTAATATTCGGTTTAAAAAAAAAATAAACCAACAAAAAATGAGTAAACACATTCAATAACAAAAAATCTTGCTCTCACAATCGCTGAAAAGTTAAAATATCAATATAATGTAGAAAGTGACGACTTGACGCGGCAACCTGGCGCCTAAGAAAACATGACTACTAGCCCCCAAGTTTCCCCTTTCAAACCCCACCATGAATATTTATTGTGCGGGGTTGATGCCGACAAATTCGTAAGATAAACGACGAAACATTAAATAAACAAAAATAAACAAGTGAGCTGAAACTTATTGCTAGCGTCGCAGCGCACAGTGTAGCATGAGCAGCCAAAAATGGAAAAATGCAACCAAATTCTCTATTTCAAAGAAATTTTGTTTCACATCTTTATTTGTCGAGCTAAACCAATAAGTAAAAATCCAAAGGTTAGTATGGTTTTAGGAATTGAGTAGGGATACGAGTCGACATGGTAAAAGTTTTTTGACACAAACAACGACAGAAATAGAGCTAGGCGGTTTCTTTATCAAGTTGATGTTTTTTTTATCTTAAATAATGTTGGTGGATCCATTACTTTTCTTTAATTTAAAAAACTCGTTCGAGTGGCTTAAATGCCACTATTCCAATTTTTTAAAATCTTATTAAAGAAATGTGAAACTTATATATTGAACTAAGAACTACTTTACAGTCTAAGAGTGGGTCAATTTGTTCGGAGAGAAAAATTTTGACAAAGAGGATAGCAGAAACGGAAAATTCTAAAATTCTGCGGAAAATTCTAAGAAAATTTTGCGTTTCAAATCAAAACGATTTTTCACGGGAAAATTTTTATTCATTTTGAATATATTTTATTATCGACTTGTTCTTGATTTTGTGTTATTCTCATGAAATATTTTTACGGATAGCTAT
Source organism: Phania funesta (assembly GCA_963932375.1). Lineage (NCBI taxonomy): Eukaryota > Metazoa > Arthropoda > Insecta > Diptera > Tachinidae > Phania > Phania funesta. The sequence goes on from OZ010652.1 coordinate 64,719,939, forward strand.
GACTTTGAAATGACTAACTTAGATGACGATAGCACTTTGTCTGAGCCGCCATTCACTGCACACTAGAGGAACCACAAATACCGGCATATTTTCGGGGAACTGAGCGCTTGGTACAATTGCTAACCAATGTTTCTCGGGGCGTATTAGACAGTAATCGTTCTGCTGATATGGCAGTTACTATTGAAAGCCGTAACAGAATACCATAAATAGAAAGCAAAAAACACCTTCGTTTGCTATGAAAAAAAAAGATTTTTATCACACAAACTTTTTCATAAAATATCGGGGCTCCATTTTGATCTTAGAAACATGGTTTCCGCTATACTCTTGGTTGATAAAAAAAATTGTTCATATAGTATATTTCGAAAGAATGCAAAAGTAATGCATGCACAACCATTACAACGATAATTTTGCAGTATGGTAATTTTAGAGATTAAAAATGTTTCGTAGTTTTCTTTTTCATTTAATACGAGTATTTAATTTATAAGACATCAAATTTGTTCTATATTTTGCCTTTTAATGTTGTTTTCATACCACAAACAAACGACTTAACAATCTAGCTTCGAATTAAAAAATAAAACCAAAATGTTGACAAAATTATTAGTAATGCTCATATTAAATTGTCACAAATCCTAGGACGAATATTTGCTTGATTTAAGGAACCGTGCTATTTTTTATAAATACGATAATTCCTTCTATTTTTTACCGCTGGTTATATGGAAGTGCTACACTGTACGGCGTACTGCTTACGACACAAATACAGCAACAAACGTCAATTCCAAGTAGACTCATACGTTACTTGTCATCTTGTTCTTGCTGGTTAAGTTTTGTTTTCGTATTTTGTGCTCCCTGCTTTTGAAATTCTGTGGATGGCTGTATATTTTTGTGTGGAGACTAGAAATGATAATGGTTCCCGCGCTAGAGGCGCAAAAGGGGACATTTTAATTGTTTGAGTTATCTTTAAAATAAACAATAAAAAACATAAAAATTAAAGTTCACACAAATAAGCAGTGCCAATGGATCATGAGGAGACAGGCAGCACATTAACTCGGTAGTTTCATTTTAATAGAAACTACTTTACATGTGTTTTCGTAAAGTAAAATTGTCTACCTATTTAAAATTATTGTTTACTTTGTTGTGGCAATATAAAAATATTGAGTAATATTGTGATCTTCTATTTCCCAAGTGCTGCTCAAAATAGTAAAAATTTTCAAAATTTAAATTTATCCTTCTTTCGAATTGTTTATAATGAAGTAAACAATTAAATGACAATTGACAAATCTCTTACTCTTTTAAAGTAAAATACTCTTTTAAAGAAAAATTTTGAACCGTTTTTGTGTAGAGTAAACATATAGTAGGTAATTAGCGAACTTTCATCAGAAGGGAAGGCGTAAAGTTTTCAATCATATTTACTTTATTTTAATTTATGTATTTCAGACAGGGTGCATGCAGACGCTTTCCTAAGCAACTGAATCGTAAATTTAAATTAATATTTTTTATTGATCTCACTGGTGACTCAGGAAGCCTCGCAACACACAGAGAAGTTAAGAAACTACGGTTTTAGTTGGCCATGGGAGGAACACGGAATAGATTGACAAAACTGCCTCGCAAGGAGTGGACGGGTCAATCTTTAAAGCCACTTTTAAGGGGTTGGATTGTGAAATTTCAATAGGGATGGACAATGAAGCCTTGCAACAGGTGGAGACTTTAATCTCTGTAGGATCTCCGGTGTTTATTGCGCAATGGAGGAATTTCGAAAATATGAACAATAAAACCTCGCAAGGGGTGGTAGAGCACATTGTGTGTGAATGTCCAGTACTGGCTAACACAATTCTTAGGGCCACGGGCATACACCATGGTGGACCTAAGGCTTAGACAAATTACTTATTTGCTTAAACAATTACCAAAAGACTCCATGATCAGGAAGAATGTCGACAATCACCAGTCGACGGTCTATAATCACTACAGTCAAGCGTGAAGGCTAGTGGTAGCACAATACGCTAATGAGAGTAAGGTAGTCGTAAATTACAAACCGATTACCTAAATCAATTTGAAGAAAAAAAGGGGATTGAAATGGGACGCATAAAGTTAGCGGTCCGCTTCGATATCCCCCTACATTATTAAAAAAAAAACATTGGAAGAAATTACACACATATACATTATAATCCGCCTATTTCAAACTCTAAATTAGTCATACTTAAAGGAGCGGCAATTTGATCTTAAAATAAAACTATCACAAGTTAATTTTGGCGCAAAAAATGTTCATGAGTAAATATAATATGTAAGATTATCGACAATCAGCCTTGTCAACTTTTTAATTTCAAAGAGTACTAAAATCGAAAAAAAAGCGTTTGTTTATAAAAAAGCACCAAAAGCGTATGATTAGCTTTATTTATTTATTGGTAAATTATTATTGTGCAAATTCATTTAGGTTACAGGTATGTATAAAGTGTAGATTTTTTCTTGTATTCTAAAGGCAAAATTTAAAAAACAAATATTAAAAGATAGTACAGAGAATTAAAAAAAATAATCAAATATATTCCTGATGAACTCAATAAGCATTATCGATGAGACGTTTAATTAAAAAATAAATAGATTTATTAACATCATTAGACAAAAGTCCATGACTAAAAATGGTCCTTTTATTTATTTACTCAAGTCAGTGTATTTGAAATCCTTACTGACTGAAGTAAATTAACTAGTAAATAAGATGTTACATTTATTAATGTTTTTGCAGGCAGGATGAAAAGAGTCATTAGCATAAACAGATCTGTAGTATTTGAAACCCAGCGTACGTAAAATTTAAGAGAAAATAACCATCTAAATTCATACGGGCTTTAAAAATTAAAGCAAAAACCGGCAACTGATTTTATGCATTTACACCATTGGTATAGAGCGAAGCATAGTAAAATGAAAACAGCTGTTGTTACGAAAGTACCAAATAGTGCACGTAAAATAATTATATTAAAAAAGACACATCCATATACGGAAATCAATTTGTAATATAAAATATTGCCAAATATAATGGATAAAATACATACCTTATCTAATGGGTGTTCTGAAAAATTTCAAAGAGCAAAGAGATCATACGACTGTCATGTTTTCATCCTCTTGTTGTCGTACCGTTCATTACATATTCTATTTATACTATACCATTTGTGCTCTTCTACACAAAAATTTGACATTTCGTAAGATTTGTGTAACACTGTAAACCACCCTGGAAGAATAGCTCAAAGTTGTGCAAATCGTTATTTTACTTAGCTTGAGACGTTTTCAATAGTTAACTTCACTGATTATGTTACAAATGTATTGTTTTCGCTCTTTCTAATTTCTCTTTACCTCTCTTCTTTTTAAGTTTTTTCATGTGTGTGAAGTTAAATTTTAAAATGTTTAACCCTAGCCACATTCTGTTAAGACAACAGTGCTATGTTAAGTACTTAACAGTACTAATGTTAACGCTTTAAAAATTAATGTATATAGTTTGGAACGATATTTTGACACAAAGATGAATAAAATAAATTTTAAAAAATAAAAATATATATATACCACAACTACCAGAAATTAAAAAAAATATGTAAATAAGCAAAAAAATTTTATTTTGTATTTTAAACGAATATAAATATTTAGTTTTTATCTTCGTAATATCTCTTGGCGTTTCTAAAAGATGGTAAAAGATGGGCGAAAAATGAATATTGGAGAACAATCCTAGACGCGTCTAGATAAATGTCCAATAGTCAAAAGTCCTAACAGTATGTTTTTTTTTAGAAATTATGAAGATTTTTCGAAAAAGTGACTCTTTCCATATTACAAAGGACTTTAGTCCTGTTTTCAAAAATGGTGGAAGATGGGCGAAAAATAAATATTGGAGAACAATCCTAGACGCGTCTAGATAAATGTCCAATAGTCAAAAGTCCTAACAGTATGTTTTTTAGAAATTATGAAGATTTTTCGAAAAAGTGACTTTTTCCATATTACAAAAATGGTGGAAGATGGGCGAAAAATAAATATTGGAGAACAATCCTAGACGTGTCTAGATAAATGTTCAATAGTCAAAAGTCATAACAGTATGTTTTTTTAGAAATTATGAAGATTTTTCGAAAAAGTGACTTTTTCCATGTTACAAAGGACTTTAGTCCTTTTTTCAAAAATGGTGGAAGATGGGCGAAAAGTAAATATTGGAGAACAATCCTAGACGCGTCTAGATAAATGTCCAATAGTCAAAAGTCCTAACAGTATGTTTTTTAGAAATTATGAAGATTTTTCGAAAAAGTGACTTTTTCCATATTACAAAGGACTTTAGTCCTTTGTTCAAAAATGGTGGAAGATGGGCGAAAAATAAATATTGGAGAACAATCCTAGATGCGTTTAGATAAATGTCCAATAGTCAAAAGTCCTAACAGTATGTTTTTTTTAGAAATTATGAAGATTTTTCGAAAAAGTGACTCTTTCCATATTACAAAGGACTTTAGTCCTTTGTTCAAAAGTGGTGGAAGATGGGCGAAAAATAAATATTGGAGAACAATCCTAGACGTGTCTAGATAAATGTTCAATAGTCAAAAGTCATAACAGTATGTTTTTTTAGAAATTATGAAGATTTTTCGAAAAAGTGACTTTTTCCATGTTACAAAGGACTTTAGTTCTTTTTTCAAAAATGGTGGAAGATGGGCGAAAAATAAATATTGGAGAACAATCCTAGACGCGTCTAGATAAATGTCCAATAGTCAAAAGTCCTAACAGTATGTTTTTTAGAAATTATGAAGATTTTTCGAAAAAGTGACTTTTTCCATATTACAAAGGACTTTAGTCCTTTGTTCAAAAATGGTGGAAGATGGGCGAAAAATAAATATTGGAGAACAATCCTAGACGCGTCTAGATAAATGTCCAATAGTCAAAAGTCCTAACAGTATGTTTTTTTAGAAATTATGAAGATTTTTCGAAAAAGTGACTTTTTCCATATTACAAAGGACTTTAGTCCTTTGTTCAAAAATGGTGGAAGATGGGCGAAAAATAAATATTGGAGAACAATCCTAGACGCGTTTAGATAAATGTCCAATAGTCAAAAGTCCTAACAGTATGTTTTTTTTTTTTTAGAAATTATGAAGATTTTTCGAAAAAGTGACTTTTTCCATATTACAAAGGACTTTAGTCCTTTGTTCAAAAGTGGTGGAAGATGGGCGAAAAATAAATATTGGAGAACAATCCTAGACGCGTCTAGATAAATGTCCAATAGTCAAAAGTCCTAACAGTATGTTTTTTTTTAGAAATTATGAAGATTTTTCGAAAAAGTGACTTTTTCGATATTACAAAGGACTTTAGTTCTTTTTTCAAAAATGGTGGAAGATGGGCGAAAAATAAATATTGGAGAACAATCCTAGACGCGTCTAGATAAATGTCCAATAGTCAAAAGTCCTAACAGTATGTTTTTTTTTAGAAATTATGAAGATTTTTCGAAAAAGTGACTTTTTCCATATTACAAAGGACTTTAGTCCTTTTTTCAAAAATGGTGGAAGATGGGCGAAAAATGAATATTGGAGAACAATCCTAGACGCGTCTAGATAAATGTCCAATAGTCAAAAGTCCTAACAGTATGTTTTTTTTAGAAATTATGAAGATTTTTCGAAAAAGTGACTTTTTCCATATTACAAAGGACTTTAGTCCTTTTTTCAAAAATGGTGGAAGATGGGCGAAAAATGAATATTGGAGAACAATCCTTAGAAATTATGAAGATTTGGAAAATGTCACTTTTTCGAAAAATCTTCATAATTTCTAAAAAAAAACATACTGTTAGGACTTTTGACTATTGGACATTTATCTAGACGCGTCTAGGATTGTTCTCCAATATTTATTTTTCGCCCATCTTCCACCATTTTTGAACAAAGGACTAAAGTCCTTTGTAATATGGAAAAAGTCACTTTTTCGAAAAATCTTCATAATTTCTAAAAAAAAAACATACTGTTAGGACTTTTGACTATTGGACATTTATCTAGACGCGTCTAGGATTGTTTTCCAATATTTATTGTTCGCCCATCTTCCACCATTTTTGAAAAAAGGACTAAAGTCCTTTGTAATATGGAAAAAGTCACTTTTTCGAAAAATCTTCATAATTTCTAAAAAAAAAACATACTGTTAGGACTTTTGACTATTGGACATTTATCTAGACGCGTCTAGGATTGTTCTCCAATATTTATTTTTCGCCCATCTTCCACCATTTTTGAAAATAGGACTAAAGTCCTTTGTAATATGGAAAAAGTCATTTTTTCGAAAAATCTTCATAATTTCTAAAAAAACATACTGTTATGACTTTTGACTATTGAACATTTATCTAGACACGTCTAGGATTGCTCTCCAATATTTATTTTTCGCCCATCTTCCACCATTTTTGAAAATAGGACTAAAGTCCTTTGTAATATGGAAAAAGTCACTTTTTCGAAAAATCTTCATAATTTCTAAAAAAACATACTGTTATGACTTTTTACTATTGGACATTTATCTAGACGCGTCTAGGATTGTTCTCCAATATTCATTTTTCGCCCATCTTTTAGAAACGCCAAGAGATATTACGAAGATAAAAACTAAATATTTATATTCGTTTAAAATACAAAATAAAATTTTTTTGCTTATTTACATATTTTTTTTAATTTCTGATAGTTGTGGTATATATATATTTTTATTTTTTTAAATTTATTTTATTCATCTTTGTGTCAAAATATCGTTCCAAACTATATACATTAATTTTTAAAGCGTTAACATTAGTACTGTTAAGTACTTAACATAGCACTGTTATCTTAACTGAATGTGGCTAGGGTTAAAAATTTTAAAATTTAACTTCACACACATATTTTTTTCTGCAAAAACACAAAACTTCTGACAAAAGAAGAAAAAACGATATTGGTGTCTGAATGAAACAAATAAATAAAACAGCAACGGCGAAAATTAACATAGGTATACCCTGTATACCTGCACAGATATTTGAACTGATTGAAAGTCAAATCAGGTGCTTTGTGCTGTTGGTGATGTTGTTAACACACTCAAGTCTACAAATGAAATAATGTTTAAAGTGCGCACAGTTATTTCGAGTTACATAAATAGGAATTGATATTTCGAAAAGCAACAGCACCGCAAACCATCCATCCATCTATCTATCAACAGTAAAAGGCAACACATTTTTATCTTGACATTTTTCAACAAATGAACAACGGCTTTTGGTTCATCTGTATGCGGCGCTTAAGCTTAGCGAACACTACCTGTTCTTGACACACCCAGCAAACCTGTTTATGCAGTTAGAGAAACCGATTAAAGATCAATTAGACAAACAGTTAAATTAATTCCAAACTAAATTAAATTTTATTCCATTAATGAAATATAATACCTTTTTATTACACTAGAGGTATTCCAAAGAATGATAAATTATATTGCAACCATTTCAGAGTCGTCGTAATTTATTCAACTTTAGAACACTTTACAGAAGATTGATTGTGCCTCCCTTCGTTGGATAATTCGTGAACGCTTCGCTTATATATTTGGTGTTTATAAAATGCTTTAAACTAAAAGAATTATTAATTTATAAGAACTAAATTACCTTCACCGTCAGTCGTTACTGATTCTGTAGTCCGTACTCGTGGATCGGAATAGTTTTGCCGAATGTTGTCCGAATCTGTAGTTTCGAAAAATGTTGAATTTATTCCATTTTGTGGTGGGTTTGTGCCTTAAAAGAAAAATCAGATATAGATTTAATTTTGCATGTCTGGTTTTTGATTCGAGAATAAATTTAAATCATAAGACAATAATGTCACATAAATTGTACGAAAACTAAAAGAAAGGCGTGTTCGAATACGTAACGCTTTCTTCAAAATGTGGTACTCCCTGAATCTATTTACTATTTATAATTAAAAGAAAAATAACAGTAAGTATAACTGAGAAAAATATGAGAAAAAACTATTTTGTCTAAATTCACATTTACATACATATATGTAAAACAACGTATGTCACTCATAAATGACAAAGTTGTTAAAAATATATTGAATTGTTAAAACAACCAAACAATACCTATCAGTGTACAGCATTATTTCACAACAAAGGATAATGTGTTTACATTATCAATTTTGTTAAAAGGCCATAAAATTCCAAAGCTTTTTGATTAAATCAAATTATATTGAAAAAATATGACAACGAGGTTCCTTAGTCTAATTACAAACATTTTCAACGGGTGTTTAATCAACGACGATTTCTCAAAAAAAAAATCCTACTAAAGTGCTTTTCACACTATTAGATTGAGTATAACAACTTGTCTAAAATTTAAAAAAAAAAAAAAATTAGAAAATGTTATAGTGTGAAAACAGCAGATATTTATTTTCAACTTCCACTGGCACAAAAATTTTCTTAATTTTTTATATTTTTTAGCAGGAATAATTATTATTGCTTGACCTTCAGAAATAATTGTTTCTTGGGTTTTGTTTTTCTGTAGAAATAATTATTACATTTTGATTTTTATTATTTTGGCCGAAATTATTATTTTTTTTTTAGGAAATTTTCATATTATTTATTTTTGGCAAAAAAAATATATATCACAATTTAATATTTCTGCCACAAAAAAAAAAAAAAACAAGAAATAATAATTATTTCTGCCCAAAAAATAAACAATTTAAAAAGCATATGATTTTCTTAATATCTAGGTAAATACGACGAAAACTATGTGCTTAACACGGTTTTTCGATCATTTTTTTTTTATTTGTAAATTCACAAATAAATATTATTTTCGGTCCTTGACTTTGTTTATTCCAGTGCTGAACATTTTGTACATCTTTTACCACTTCATTTTGCTATATTTTTACAAAAATAAATATATTAGGAACTTAAGCCGCCGAAATTCCCAAGAGCCACCGCTGGCGCTACCTACTTAAAATTGCTTGACCATTGCCCAGCTAACATTTTTAAATAATAAAGTTTTTATATTGAATAGCCCATTTACGTTAGCAATTCTAACACCAGTTTAATATTATAAACCAGTTAGAGAATGAGTTTGCGTTAAATAATATCTTGTCAATGCCAAAATTCATGTAAAAAAATTAAAAGGTCTCTCTTCTCGCAGATGCGTATACCTTATGAAAATGCCTTGAAACCACTGAAACCGGTACATACGCAATTTAAGTTAAAAACATATGGTGGGAGAATAATTTCGCGGTTATAAACAAGATCGTGTGATTAAATACCAGTAGTAATATACGCATATAAGCTAGAAAGGATTGACTGGATGACTTGATACGGCCCTAAATCTTGCAAAAAAAAAAACTGTACAATATATATATAGCGTTTAGGTTGACTATTTTTCAAAGTTTTCTATATAGAGGTAGTATATTCATATATATATATATATATATATATTGATTGAACGCTAAGAAATACTGTATCATCCGCAAAAGTTGAAGTGTGTATATCAGGGCTTATTGGCATGATGACGACCACATAAGTAACTTTGGAAAAGCTTGTGTGTATTTACTAGCAAGTTAAATTTAATTTTATGCATTAAACCATTGTGCCATACTTTATCAAAAGCTTGGGAAACGTCAATGAAAAGAGCTGAGCAATATTTTTTTTATTCCAACGACTGCCTTATGACATTCACTACTCTATGTGTTTGCTCAATAGTACTGTATTTAGCCCAAAAGCCGAGTTGATGATTAGGGATGCACTCTACTTTATTCAGAAGTGGAGTCAACTTCATCATTAGTAATTTTTCGAACGGCTTGGAGATTGTTGGCAATAGACTAATTGGCCTATATGGTTCTACTTTTGTGAGATCCTTTCCTGGCTTGGGTATCATTTTTATCATGGACACCTACCACTCTACAGGGTAATACTCAAGTCGTAAAATAGCATTAAAAATGAAAAGAATAATTCTTTTTGCTACTCGAGGCAATTCCGTTACATTTTGTTACTAATTTTATCAATACCTGGAGCTTTTCTGAGGTTTAAATTGATAATTGCGTTTTCAACTTCTCGAAAATTGAAACTAAGAGGCACAGGAGGTCTTATAGCGAATGGCGGTAACTCTTCTGTATTGTCAGACGCGTTTGCGGCAAAAACATTTTTTAAATGGTTAGCAAATAAAATACCCTTTTCCGAGTCATCCCTAGCCCAGTCACCTGAGCGATTTCGCAAGGGGAGTTTTCCATTAACTGACTTTCCTAAACCCTTGGCGGCCCGCCATAAAGAATAATCGGACTGAGGAGTACCATCTAGACTTTCTAAAAACGTTTTAGAGAAGCAATTTTATGGTTTTCAAGCTGATTTTTTAGTTGGTTTGTACATTCACTTAGCCTTGTTTTAAGTTGGGGAGACTTGCGAAATTGCCACTCTCTTCTACCTCTTCTTTTTTTCAGACACAAGCTGCTCGATTTCTGAAGAATAAGTTCTATTTGGACTGGTTCTGCGTTTCAAATAAACAGTAGATGCAAGTTCAGCGGCTCTTTTGAGGTTTTCGTTAAAAACGGTAATAGCCGCATCGATATCTTTTGGAGTTCGTAAAGCAATATTTTCAGCACAATGAGTACTTAAAATTTTTTTATATTTTAGCCAGCTAACTTGGGTGAATGTCAGAGGTAGGTTGTTAAACGGAGAGCAAATTTCCTGGGGAAAACATACTGAAATAATAGTAGGTGAATGATCCGATTACAAATCTAACGAAGGCTCAGCTTGCATCCATTCAACAGGGAAGCCCTTCACCACTCCAAAAGCCATCACGTCTGGAATCTTTCGCCGGTCTGTCGGCCAATAAGTGGGATGTCCACTTTATATTACATCTAAGCCCATTTTGGTATCAAAAAGTACACGACCCTTCGGGGTGATTAACCGTGAGCCCCAAAATGTGTGTTTTGCGTTATAGTCCCCAGCAGCTATAAAACGGGGCCCTAGTGATTTGAAAAAATTTGAATATTGAAATTCAGTTATTGAGAATCGAGGCGGGGAGTAAATCGATGAAATAACCATTTTGCTATGAAAATTCTCAATGCAAAGATTTCTTGCTTGTAGATAGTCTTCACATACGTCGTTTTGCAAATGGTGTTTTATTCTTGTTTTTATCAAGATTGCGGAGCCCCCACAAGCTCTTCCACGAGGGTCTTTAGTGTCGTAAAATACGTAACCATTAATTTTAAAGAAACTTGTTGATGTTAAGTGAGTCTCAGCAATCATCATTACGTCGATTTGCCTTTCCAACAGGAAGTGTTCGAGTTCAATTTTGTGTTGGCAGATGCCGTTCGCGTTCCAGAAACATATATTGAAATAAATCATTTATTTAAAATAGCCTGCAAAATAGTGGATTTCATTTTTATCATTTCCTGCATCATGGTGGTCATTGATGTAGTAAAAGTATTTATAGAGTGCACAAGAGTCTGCAATGTTGCCTCTAGGTTGCTGAAATTTTGATTTGAGTGTTCGGATTTGGTTTCCTGATTTGTGTTTGCAAAATTACCACTTTAGCATACGAAATTTGTTTATGGTTTTGAACGTGTTTGGTTGACTGGACTGTCGAAGGAAAAGAATTTCGGATTTGGTTTCCTGATTTGTGTTTGCAAAATCACCACTTTAGCATACGAAATTTGTTTATGGTTTTGAACGTGTTTGGTTGACTGGACTGTCGAAGGAAAAGAACTAGTTGAAAAAGCATGTGTCTGCAGAGTTGGCTTAGGAGTAATTCATGATTTGGTGTTCATTGAGCGCTTAAAGTGGATGTGGACGGGACAACATTGTGCTGTTCCATGAAGTGCTCAACAAGCAACACAAACTGTGGGCAATATCCTTTAGTGTGGCCGAGTTCTCGGCAGTTAGCACACTGAACTGGCCCTGAGCGCTTGTGCGGTTCCTCTACTGTAACTTTACGATGTAAAAGATATTTAAGGCTGTAAATTGGGTGAGTTTCATTTTTTATTTCAAAATAACATCCCCGGGTTCTAGTTCTACCCTAAACATTGGTTGAGGGACCTTATCACGATTTCTTATATTTAGCACGTTTTTTATTTTAAATCCTTTATCAGTCAAACCAGTCTGTATTTCATCGGATTTTACACAGGAGTCAATACCTTTTATAACGATTTGCAGACCTTTGGCGCTTTTCAGCTGATAAGTATAGAAAGCACTTTTTTCTTTATCAAATTCGTCAGAAAGTTTACGGTAATCATTTTCGCATTTTACTTGAATTTTCGTTTCGTTGATATTACCGTGTTTAATGGAAGTAAAATGAAAATTTTCTTTACCGGTTACAGAAGTAATTTTTTCAACCAATTTTTTGGTGGTTGGCTCCCTCAAATAAATAGGTGGTGGCTTAAACGATTTTGTTGGCTCTTTAGGATCATCTGTTGAAGTATAGAAAATCTATTGTGGTTGTTTGGCGCAACAGAATTGTCATCTTTAGATATCTTAGCCATTGATGAGATTTAGGCAGATGTAGGGCTCCTCTGACGTTTATTAATAACAGTGATATATCTATTCCATACCTAATTGAATTTTAGGTTTCTCTATTTTCTTGTGGCGTTATAATAACTTTGGACGAGCAGGACCGTTGACGGATTTTATCTCTTGTAGCAAGCAGATTATCCATGGATTTTTTTATAGATTCCTCTTCAGAAATCCATATGCTTTTATTTGAGAGGCTAAGCTCCTTTTCCGTACTACATCTGGAGGAAACACTCACACACTTTTTTATTTTTTAAATCAAGAAGATCGCAAGAAATTATTTTTAAATAAAAAAAAATTTATATTAAATAGTCAAAAATGAATTTGTTTGTTTGGTTATTGTGCCGTTAGTTATTGTAACTTCTTGTTTGAAGTCAACACAATTGTTGTTGTAAATTCTTTTTCTGTTTTACATCAACCGATTTTTAACGTTATTGTTGTTTTTTAATTTAAATTGTTTTTATTGTTTGTTGATTTTTTTTTTTTTTTTTATTTAACTTGCACACTTATAAAAACACGTCTTACTACTTTGAAGGTTGAAGTTCAACTGAATTATAAGTGTTAATAAAAAGATCCGACGGTATCATCTGCACAACTTCAGTCCCATAATTATGAGCTAGAAGACTGGCTAAAACAGTGAAGAATAGAGGTAAATCCATCGAAATGTGCTCATGTAACGTTTTCCCTGAGAAGATAAATCTGTCCACCGGTAACAATAACAAATACCACCGTTCCAGCGGAAACTTACGTTAAGTATATCCACCGATCGACGCCTAACTTGGTCCCGTCGCATTAATGCAAAAATAACATACATAAAGATTCGAACAAACTTACTACATTGGCTAATAAGTCCTAACTCAATCTTGGCTTTGGAATATACAGTACTTCTAAAGTCGTTATAAGCCTAATATGTGTAGTGGTATTTAGCTGTGGGGTACTGCCTGTGCATCAAACATCCAGAAGTTACAAAGAAGACAGTCGAGGATTTTACGTCTTATCGCATGCGCCCCCTGGTATATAAGAAATGAAAACATCCATAGGTAACCCAAAGTTCGTAACCAAACTAGTCGCGCATCCCATCACTCTTGTAAGCAGTTTACTGCAATTTGACGGGCACCAGAGACTAAAAAGAATTGATATCTATATATATATATATATATATATATATATATATATATATATATATATATATATATATATATATATATAAAGGGCGAATCGTTATAATAAAGCTGTGTATTTATGTATGTAAAAAGAGAAATCGCACTGCTAGAATTTGTTTTGCTTTGCCCACAAAGGCAACAATAATAACAATAGAAAATAATTGAAAGCTACTCCTGAAAATAATTATGTTGGTCATAATTTATTTGTCGGAACAAAAGGCAGGGTCTAAGTAGAAAATAAATGTAAATAAGATAGACCTGTACCAGATTAACATCAAAGCGCAGACGAGTCATCATCAAGTAATGCTAATTTTTTAGCTTTTCTCCAAAAACCATTTTCAAAATCGCCGAATGCTCCCTCAACTTTCCATGTATTTTTAAAAAGCAAAAAGTTTCAATTTTCATAATATTAAGAGCAACGTGTTCTGATTGATTTTTATGGTTGTTAACAAATCATATTATTATTGTAGATAGAACGACAGAAAATAAAAAAAATATGTTACTTATTGACAGCGGATGAAGCACAAACACATCCATCAAATGCTTAATAGTACATGCGCTAGCCACTTTATTCACAGCACATAATTTGATTAAATACCAGAAGAATATTACACATTACGTTTATTGAGAGCTTTTCACACTATTCTGCAAGTGTTTAGATTTTCTTAGGATTTTTGATGGGAGATATCTAATGTTTGACTGCCAAAAAAATTTAAAGTAAAAACTCTCATAACGTTGTGTGTCCACACTATTCCACTTGAAATAAAATGGAATTTTGTTTTTATACTGTATTTTAATTTATTGAATGTTTCTATTAAAAGAAATTCACAATAAGTATTCAAATCTTATTTCTAAATTATTATTTACTAGTTATTACCAATGTAATAACTAATTTTTTGTATTCAAATATCAGGACGTGTACGTTTTAACTTCTTCGTGGATAGTGGGAACTTTGAGATCCCTATGTATGTTTTCATTTCTCATACGTCATATCGTATGTGCCCCCCGGCGAGGGGGCACATACGATATGACCTAAAATCCTAGACTGCCTTTTCTGTAACTTCTGGATGTTTGATGCACAGGCAGTACCCCACAGCTGAATACCATATGACCATATTGGCTTTATAACGGATTTGCATAAAAGGACTTTATACTCCAAATCCAAAGTTGAGTTAGGACTTATTAGCCAATGCAGTTGATTTGTTCGAAGCTTTATGGACGTTATTTTTGCCTCAATGTGACGGGACCAAGTTAGGCGCCGATCTAGGTGGATACCTAAATATTTAACGTGCGTTTCCGCTGGAACCGTGGTATTAGTTATTGTGATTGGTGGACAATTTTGCCTTCTAAGGGAAAACGTTATATGAGCACATTTTGATGGATTTACCTTTATTCTTCACTGTCTTAGCCAGTCTTCTAGCTTATGAATATTGGACTGCAGTTTTTCAGATGCATCCTTTGGATCATTACTGACACTTATAATTGCAGTGTCGTCTGCAAAGGTTGATGTATATGTATGTGGGCTTGTCGGCATATCTGCTGTATAGATGATATATAATAGCGGCCCTATCACACTACCTTGAGGTACTCCTGCACTGATTTTCCCACATCTTGAAACCTGATCCTTTGACATTACTTTAAAAGTTCTATCGGACAAATAGCTTTTCACAAGCTTGTGGGTGTTTTCAGGAAGAACCCGAGCTATTTTATTAAGTAGCCCGTCATGGCAGACTTTATTAAATGCTTAGGAAATGTCTATAAATAAAGCTGAACAATATTGCTTTCTTTCAAAAGCCGATCTAATAATGGTAACGATTCTATGGACTTGTTCAATCGGAATATGCCCTGCTCGAAAACCAAACTGATGATCTGGGATAACGTTTTGTTCATTTAGAAAAGGAGTTACACTCGAGACGAATAATTTTTCAAATATCTTTGACAAAACTGATAGTAGGCTAATAGGCCTGTAGGATGTAATCTGGCTTGAGTCCTTTCCAGGTTTCGGGATCATAACAATGTCAGACATCTTCCAAGAGCATGGGAAGAAGCCGACGCGCAACATGGCATTAAATATGTAAAGTAAAATTCTTACAGCTGAATTAGGTAAGTTTATCATCATTGATCCTGTTATACGATCAGGTCCAGGTGATTTCTTCATATCCGTATTTTTAATTGTCGATGTTAAAGAAGACAACCGAAATTTCATAAGATCATTTACGGTGTCACTAATAAATGGAATAGTGGAATTACTTATATCATGTGGTGCAAAAACCTTCTCTAAGTGATTTGCGAAAGCATTTGCCTTTTCACTTGAGTTTTTAGCCCAAGTACGGTCTTCAAGTCTTAGTGGGGATTGTAAGTGGGACATTGTAAGTGCTTTACAGCTTTCCACAGACTATAATCCGTGTTTTTCATTGGATCCAAGTTTTTTAAAGAGTTGTCGATAGCGAATTCGTGTTTCTGTCTCAATTTACTGCGTAAGTTTTTTTTGGCATAAGTTCATTTGCATTTTTATGTGTGGAGAATGACTATTTTGCCATTGTCTTCTTAGTCTTCTATTCTCAATGACGAGCATCTGAATATCTGCTGTTGCCTGGTACGTTATTATTTTAGCTGATGGCTTTGTTGGCGTTGCAGCTATGGCTGCGGCAGTCACGGCGTCTACAATTTTAAATTCTGTAAGATTTATGATCGTGGCTTGCAAAAAGTCCTCCCTGAATTCAGGCAATGGAAAATGCCTTACGTTTTTTCGGACTATAATGGCAGTCCCACCACATCCCCTTTCGCTTGGGTGTTTGGTGTCATATATAAAATACCCATCAATTCTAAAGCAGTTTTTTATAGTAAAGTGTGTTTCAGAGACTAATGGTATGTCTATATTACGTGCTAGCAGGAAGTGTTCTACTTCATATTTGTGTTGGGAGAGCCCGTTAGCGTTCCAGAAGCATATTTTTAACTGGTTCATTTTTTGCCAAGCAAAACTTGCAGAAGCATGTTTTGGGTTCGCATCATTTCCTGAAACATACCCTGCATAGTTGTCATGAAATTATTCATTGTCTGTATTAAGTTCTCGATCGAGCTCGAATTGTTGGTGAGGGGTGTCTGAGCACCCTATTTTAAGACGTGGGCATATGAATGTTTGTGCGCATTAGAACTTTTGGCATTCGCATTAGGTAAATCATTTCTCAATGTTTGGGCATATGAAAAGTTTGGCTTAGTGTGTGGCTGTGTAGCTTGTGTACTAGCAATAGAACCAGCATGAAGCCGAGGAAATTGGGAAGCTCTATATTGCTCATATTCAGGTTTACGTACGACTTTCGCATTATTTTTTACATATTGAAATACTTTGCAGCCCCTGTAATTTGCTGTATGGTTTTCACCACAGTTGCTGCATTTTTTGACCTTGGGGTCTGTTTTGGAAGAAGTGTATTCCAAAGTCCGGTGCGCATCACCGCAAACAACGCATACAGATGGTAGCCTGCAGTAGGTTTTCGTGTGTCCAAATTCCTGGCAGTTGGTACACTGACGGGGACCGTTACGTTTTAGAGGCTCTTCCACCGTTATTCTTCTGTTTAAAAGGTAGCGCAAATTGTATATAGGATGAACCGAGTTTTTTTATTTAAACTGAGATGCGTTAAATACGATTTCAACACGATGCATAGGTTGGAGAACTTTATTCTTATTTAGAATATTGTGCACTGACCTTAGGACATAACCTTCCACCTCTATGGCACTTTTTATCACCTCAGTTGGAACAGAACTGTCAATGCCCTTTATAATGACAATCAAACCTTTAGCACTTTTTAGTTGATACGTATAATAGCTCTTATTATCTGCATCGTGATAATTCTTCTCAGTGTGGGCTTGGATCTTCGTTTCTTGTATCTGTCCTCTTCGTACAGAAGCCACATAGAAATTTTCTTTACCTACGAGTTGGGACAGCATATTTACAATGGCATTTGATGTTTGTTCGCCCAAGAAGATTGGTGGGGGTTTTTGTTCCCTTACAGTGGGTTCGGCATTTTCATTATCCGGGGTAGCAAGGAGAGAAAATCTATTTTCACTTACCGATGTTGCAGCTACTTGATGAGAACCTTTATATTGCTTGGCGGTTCGCTCTTGTTGTGAAGACTTAGGACTGGCCTTCCTCTTTTTATTATTTATATTGTTCATTGCATTATTAGCAATTGTGTAAGAAAAAGAGTAATAAGCATTGTTGTTATTACCTTTTATATTGTTTTCGTTAATGTTTGGTGCGCTCATGCACTCACTATCAATTGTTCAAACCGGTTTAACCATGCACTATTTGTTATTGTTTTTTTTTTGCACACAATATATTATATTGCTTTTTATTTTTTGTTATTTATTTTGTTGTTGTTACTAACTGTTAACTGTGTCTCTGCACTTGTTCAATTTTTAAAATAAAAAAAAAGTCACTCAACGAAGTTTATACTCATTGAATTCTTAAAAAAAAATATATATTTGTTATGCGTTTGATATGACGTACGTCTGTATTCAAACACGGTCACTCATCAACTCGGAAATGACGTTGTTTACAGTTGTTTACTTCGAGCAAGTAGCAGTGAAAGAAGCCGAAGCGATACTTTCGGCGGCCATAGCTGAGCAATTTAGAGTAGGTATCGACCGCGGTGGATTTCGAGAATTTCAGCGGCTCAAGTTTTGGATATGATTTATTTTTGTAAACATATAGAAAAATTAAGTGGTAAAAGAAATAATCAAAACACAAAATTTTCGTCGTGCTTTTAGATTTTTTTTAAAATCATATGCTTTTTAAATTTTTATTTTTTTCTGGCATAAATATTTTCTGCTATTTAAATTTTTTTTGCAGATGCATTATTATTTCTTGATTTTTTTCTTTTTTTGTAGAAATAATAAATTACTTGTAATTTGCATATATCTTTTCAGCAGAAATAAGTATTTTCTGAAAATGTAAGCTTTGGAAAAGCAAGCAACATTTAATTAAATTAATTATTAATATTAATTTTTCACAAGAAATAATAACAAAAAAAAGTAAAGAAATAGTAATTTATTTTGTACCGATGAAAGCTACAAAAAAATATTTGTGGCTGCTTGGTGGCTTTGCCGCCGACATGTATATTTGTTCAATAGCTATACAAATGCAACCCTGATAAAACAAAAATTCTCACTGTTTAGAAGATGTTCAAAAATTTGAGAGAACCATACGACTGCCATATATCTATAGGTATTTTTAACAGATTCATAACATAGTGCTTTCACACTTCCAATTCATTTTCCATTTCATTTAAATTTTTGACAAGTCGTTTTACTCAATCAAATAGTGTGAAAAGACCCTTAGGGATATTTTATGGTTAGAGTTATTATATTATTTTTGCATACTTAAAATTCTTTTTTTGTAGTTAGAATTTTAGTAAAGATTTAATTTCAACTCAAACATGCTGCAATTTTTGTAATAATTAAATGTAAACAATAACTTGTTTATCGCAACCAAAGTAACGTTTAAAATGTTATAAAATTAGCAATACAGTGCACTCGGGACAACGTCAACCAATTAAAATCGCGGGTGTTGACGTTTACCAGATTGTTGACGTTTATGATTGTGCTAATTTAAAGTAAAAAACATATTGATAGTATATTTAGTTTAAGGCATTTTTATTGTTTATAAAATAAAACCACACACAAATAAAAAAAAAAAAAGGTTTCCAACCTAAATAATATTAACAAAAACGTTTTAATTGAGATCATATTTGTACTTTTACATATCTATGTACATAATATGTACATATTGTTACGTTTATTACCACAATAAACGTGATTTTGAAGGATTCGTTTAATTGTAAAAAAATAAATTACACAGTCCTTAATGATTTTTACCAGTACACAACTTTATTCGGCAATTAAGACTCTATTTACAGCTATACTAAGTACTTATTTACACTGTACACTTCACACTTTTGTACGCACAGATATTCACGGTATGAAATCTCAAAGTCAACTAACTCTTCTGCGGTGGACGGCGCCTTTATATACAGATCACGGCCGCTTCTTGAAATGTCCCGAACATACGCGAAATTGCGCATTTGTTATTTCACTTGCTGGCTTAGTAGTCTTTTATATGTGTTTGTGTGTGTGTGTATCTTTTGTTTACTTTTTGCTTGCTGTAGAAATTGTTTTTGTTGAATCGCGCTTCATTGAATTTCTGCTGCGCAATTTGTTTTTGCTTTGTGTTTGTGATATTGCGCATTTGTACATTTGTACAATAGGTCGTTTCACACACCTTTGACTATTACTTTGTAACACTGCCGCCCACTTAAGCCTTTTCGTCCCGAACAGGCTCAACATCACCCTTTCCATATTTGGCTAGTCGTTCAAGGTGAACCACCTTCATTTTGGACCTCGGGCTATGGCACTTCTGTATCCGGTAAACTACGTCATTTAGCCTCTTAACCACCTTGTATGGTCCCTCCCAGTGGGTTTGCAATTTAGGGGATAATCCTTTCTTGCGTTGTGGGTTAAACAGTAGAACAATTTGTCCTTCGGTAAATCCCTCCGTGTTTGCTGCTCTATCATATCTGGCTTTCATCTTATCACTGGACATTTTAATGCGGTTACGGACAAACTCATGAAGCTCGTGAAGATCTTCTTGTGCCTGAAGAGTGTTTCCATTGTCTTCGCACACAGGTTTAGGTTTAACACCGAACTCTAAATCCGCTGGCAGTTTTAGTTCCGTTCCAAACAGGATTTTCGCTGGACTACGTGAGGTAGAATCGTGGACTGCTGACCGGTAAGCCAGTAACAGCTTAGGTATATGCTTATCCCAATCCTTTTGGTGTATACTGACCACTTTTCTGAGGTATTCCTCCAGCGTACGGTTAAATCTTTCTACCATGCCATCAGACTGTGGATGTAGCGGTGTCGTTCTCGTCTTTTTGATGCCATATAAGTCGCACATTTCTTTAAATATGGCAGATTCAAAATTTCGTCCCTGATCAGAATGCAATTCTGTCGGAACGCCGTATCGACACACCCAATTGTTAACAAATGCGTCTACCACCGTTTTAGATTCTTGGTTTGGAATGGCATACACCTCGGGCCATTTGCTGAAATAATCTATTACCACTAGTACATACCGGTTACCAGCGTCACTGACAGGGAATGGACCTGCTACATCGATAGCTATCCGCTCAAAAAGGGCACCCACGTTGTATTGCTGAAGCTTGCCGCGACTTCTTCTTGTTGGACCCTTGGCCGCAATACACTGTTCGCAATTAGCTATCCAATCGGCTACAGACTGCTGGCATCCAACACAGTAAAATCGCTGTTTTATCTTTTCCAGAGTTTTTGTAATGCCCAGGTGGCCGCCACTAGGACCGTTATGGAACTGCTTCATTACCGCCTTTATCTTGGAAGTGGGCACGACAATTAAGTCCGTTGTAAATTTGCCATCTGCACTTTCCCAAGATCTATATAAGCAGCCATCTATTAATTTTAGGCTATTCCACTGGGCCCAGTACGCTTTTGCTAATGGACTTTCTGCCGATATTTCATTACGGGTCGGTCTTTTATTATCCTGTTTAGCCAATATAATCTTTGCCAAAATGGGGTCTTCATTTTGTTCCCTAGACCAATTTTCTCCTGAGCTAATATGGGTCCGCCGCACGTCGATGACGCATTCCCTTTTTTCCACTTTTGCACAGTGTTTGCGCTCAACGTTGCATGGCCGTCTCGAAAAGACACCAGCATTATCGTGTTTTCCGCCCTTTCTGTCCCTCGGTGGCGAAGCAGATCTTGATCTTTTCTTTGCAGATCTGCAGTTGCGCTGGAAGTGGCCGACCTTACCGCAGTTAAAGCATTTGCCGCGAGATTTGCCTTTTTCCTCAAGTATTCGCTTGATAATCTGTTTTATCTCGCTCCTTTTGTATCCGCAAGTTAGCGTATCAGCCTCAAGTTGCCGCACCTTGTAGACTTGTGGCTTTGATATGACTTTTGCGGTCTCCTGGGCCAGTGCGTACGAAATGGTTTCCGCAAAGGACGACTTTTGCATAGCGCAAACTGCATATCTAACATCTAGATCCCGTATGCCATTTACAAATGCTTCTATCTTGAACTGGTCCAGTAATGGATGGTTTTCGCCTGGGTAAGTCAGCTGCACCAAACGTTCAATTTCCATCGCGAAATCTTGCAGCGTTTCATTCGGCTTCTGCACTCTGCCCCTTAATTCCATCCTGTACAGTTCTCGCTTATGTTCGCCACCGTACTTACGTTGCAAGGCCACCATTATGTCGTCGTAGCTATTTCTGCAGCTAGCTGGTAAGCTTTCAAGGATTGCTGCTGCTGTTCCCTTTAATGCCAGAATTAGTTCTATAGCTTTTTCCTCATTGTCCCATTCATTTTTGATAGCTACCGTTTCGAACTGGAACTTGAAGACATTAAAAGGTGCGCTACCATCAAAGCTCGGGGCCTTTATGTTGTTGGCGTGCTCAGAGAATATTTTGGCCGGTCCTTTTCGAATTTGTAGATCGCTCATCTTGGCCTTTAAGTCATGAAGTTCTGCGTAAATATTGCTCTTTATGTCGTACAGTTTTTCGTCAAAACTTCTCGTTATGCCGGAGAGTTTTTCCTCAAGCTCACTGACTTTCAGTTCTATAGCTTCAACTCGTTTGCCTATAACTTCTGAAATTTCCTGAAGTGTCTCGTTGTTGGCTCTGACCTCAGCTGAGAGTCTTTCGCTGTTCTTAGAAACTTCTTGAAACTTTTCTTCTAGTCCCTCGTTGTTGGCTCTGACCTCAGCTAAGAGTCTTTCGCTGTTCTTAGAAACTTCTTGAAATTTCTCCTCTTGTCTTTCGTTGTTGGCTCTGACCTCAGCTAAGAGTCTTTCGCTATTGGCCTTAGAAGCTTCTTGAAGTTTTTCCTCTACCCCAGCTAACAGTCTTTCGCTGTTGATCTTAGAAGCTTCTTGAAATTTCTCCTCTTGTCTTTCGTTGTTGGCTCTGACCTCAGCTAAGAGTCTTTCGCTGTTAGTCTTAGAAGCTTCCTGAAATTTCTCCATCATAGCGGCGAACATTACGTTGATGTCCATATTAGTGTTTGTGGCAGGGGTACATATCTCGAGCTCCTCTTTTTCCTCGAATTCATGTAGACCGATGTCAATACCACGTCGCTTGAATTCCTCTATCAGCCTCTTTTGCAGTTCTGCCTTATTGCCCGCCGTTGGCAGATCAAACTTGCTCAGTTCTTTTTTTAGCTGATCTACTTTCAGCTCGTCAAACTTCATTTTTTTTTACTTACTTTTTATTTTTACAATTCTACTTCTGACACCAGTTGTTACGTTTATTACCACAATAAACGTGATTTTGAAGGATTCGTTTAATTGTAAAAAAATAAATTACACAGTCCTTAATGATTTTTACCAGTACACAACTTTATTCGGCAATTAAGACTCTATTTACAGCTATACTAAGTACTTATTTACACTGTACACTTCACACTTTTGTACGCACAGATATTCACGGTATGAAATCTCAAAGTCAACTAACTCTTCTGCGGTGGACGGCGCCTTTATATACAGATCACGGCCGCTTCTTGAAATGTCCCGAACATACGCGAAATTGCGCATTTGTTATTTCACTTGCTGGCTTAGTAGTCTTTTATATGTGTTTGTGTGTGTGTGTATCTTTTGTTTACTTTTTGCTTGCTGTAGAAATTGTTTTTGTTGAATCGCGCTTCATTGAATTTCTGCTGCGCAATTTGTTTTTGCTTTGTGTTTGTGATATTGCGCATTTGTACATTTGTACAATAGGTCGTTTCACACACCTTTGACTATTACTTTGTAACAATATGTACATATGTATCTAAAAAAAATCTGTAATTGTTTCCAATACTTTAAAAACAGCTTTATCTTTTAAACGCCTCACAACATTTGAATCATTTTGCTCAATATTCTCGCATTGAGCCCAATCCAAAGCCCGGTAAGACTTCATTTCTGGTCTAGCTTTGAAAGGGGAATTCCCAATTTCAAAACCATTTTCGTAAAGTAAATGAATACACACACGTAAGTATGTGTTTAACTGAACTGTTTTATTTAGAGTTGATGTTTTAGAGCTTTGTGGGTTGGTTGACGTTTTAGAGTAATCAATTTAAAAAAGGGTTGACGTTTTGGGAGGTTGACGGAATCAAGGGTTTCCGTTATCCCGAGTGCACTGTATATATTTTATTTGATTGAAATTGCTAAAAATTTCAGGTTCTTGTCTATGCTAGTTAAATTCAAACTTATCTTTACTCCCAACATTTAAGAAAGCAATGTCAATGAATAAAAATAAATCGCCAATCGTCACTTTGGCAAATTTGTTCCAAAAAATCGTCAAAGTGACACAAAATTTCCACGACTGGCACCACTAGTGATAGCTATCATTGAGAAGAATAAAAAAATTGAGCTACTTTTCACAAATCTGTTATGCTGTCACTCTATCGAGAATCGCCTTGTAAAAGCACATACATCGGAATGCAGATAAATGGAAAGCTATTGAATTTATAAACATGTATTGTGACGTTGCCTACTTTTAGGCGTATACAAGTACAAGTTTATACTATCGTACCATTGAAAATATAATGAAATAATGAAACATTACTTATTTTTTAGAATTAAGTACCTTCTACGCGATTCATCATTCGGCTTTGATAAGGAGGTGGAGCTGTTTCTGAAAGAAAAGAAATATAAGCAATCATAAAACACTTTAAAAAGGAATAAGTATGTAATATTATTTGATTGAAATAATTGAATTTTTCCTAAAGGTAAGGCCACACTAGACAGCACGATAAAATATTATGTATTTGAATTAAATTTTTTTTAATAAAATATATATTGCGCACATCTACAAATAAATACCAAGGGGAATTAAACTAGGTAAACTCACCAGCGAAGCTGGTTGGATGTCAAATTCCATATAAAAAATTAAACGCCATTTCCAGCACATTTTTTTTAATATAGAGTTTGACAACCGCGACGAATCAGGATATGCTTTGAGTTCGCCCGTGAGCCCACCTGTTATCAATTTGACTTGATACATACCTTAAAAGTATTATACTCTTTGTATAATGTGAATGTTAAGGGCTAACGAAAAATTGTTTTGACTATTAATAACATAACAGGACTATTACATATTTTCTTGTATAAAAATAAGACCAAAAAATTTATTCTAACATTTTTATTTCATATAGTGGTCCGTTTACGAAAAAGTATTCTTCTTATGTGCGCTTTATATTATAAACATTTGTATACATAATATCAAACACGAATTTTAAGATTTTGTTTTATATAAATCTGGGAATATCAGTATTTGGTCAGGAATCCTTTAGCTTTTAATGCTGCCTTCCATTCTTGAGGGCATTTTGACGCAGTTTTGTGTTACATGTTGGTCAATTTTAAACCATTCTTCCTGTAGAAACCTTTAGATCATCTTTTAGTCGTGTTTCTTAATTTGGCAGTTCAGATTAAAGTTGTTTTTCAACATTATTTTGCAGTCATTCCTTTACATCCTTTAGTTTTTTTATACAAGCCCGTAATAAAGCCAATTTGATCATATGGCATTCAGCTGTGGGGTACTGCCTGTGTATCAAACATCCAGAAGTTACAGAGAAGACAGTCTAGGATTTTACATCTTATCGTATGCGCCCCCTGGTATATAAGAAATGAAAACATCCATAGAGATATAAAAGTTCCTACTATCCAGGTAGAAGTTAAAACGTACACGTCCAAATACGTTAACAAACTAGTCCTACATTTCAACTCTCTCGCACGCAATTTATTGCAATTTGATGGCCACCAGAAACTAAATAAAACTGATACTTTGAGCCTGGCAAGTCGGCTCTCTCTACATAATAGAAGATAGTTTATTAAGATTTGAATACGAAAAATTAGTTATTACAATAACTAGTGAATAATAATTTAGATATAAGATTAGAATACTTATTGTAAATTTCATTTAGAAAGATTTAATCAAATAAAATTAAGTATAAAAAAAAATTCCTTTACATCAAGCGCCTATGCTTATGGTCAACATCTTGTTGAAAAAGGAATGACCTTTTAAGACCCACTTCTCTGGTACTACCAGCTATATTATTTTTTAATAAGTCCAAGTATTTTCGGCGGTCTGTTATAGTCGCCACTCCGCTACCATTACAGACACACCTCCGTATTTTATTCTACATGGTATATTCATACGATTTAGCTTCATATTTGGTTTACTCCAGACTTTTTCACGTCCATCCAATACAGTGCCTTTGGAACACGTTTGTTTTACTTTTATCACTATATAGCGCTTATCCCGCTCCGTAAACTTATGTGGCGACTAGTACTTGAATTCTTTTCCGTATTAACATCCGTTTTGAACTCCTGAATTAACTATAGTGTACGGCTGCATACGGTCTACAATTTTCAGTAAGGTCTTTCAGGTCTTTCGAAAGGTCCTTATTTCGTCGCGCCATTATACTAATAATCCCTATTTTTTGCTTTTGTTATTTGATTTCATTACCACTCTTCGTTTCGATAATTTATAATATAACATTTTAAAACTTCTGCAGTTGCGTACATACGTACTTTACCGATATAAATGTGCGACATTTTTCAAAATGTGCAGCCTTTTCTGAAATATTTTTTTTTTTTATTACATTTATTTATTTATTGAATCTTCAAATAATGAACTAACAATAAGTATACAGATCTTAATACAAAAAAAAATTATTTGAGGCTAGCCAATGCTAGACAACAAAATTATGTTTTAATGGGTACTATGTATGAAAGGTCATCTGTTTTGTGCTCGGATGACAGCAAGGGTATCTCTCCTTCTCAACCGAGCATGGCCGCCAAAATTAAGGATGCTACGTGCGAGTGGGTTCGGGTGAGTTTCAAGTTTGTTGATATACTTTATTGCGTACCTGGCGAATTCTACTTTTACCATAGGCACGCTTAGGTCTTCGTGAATTCGGGAGTTTTTAACATACCAAGGAGCTGCTATAATCATACGGAGAATTTTGTTTTGTTGCCTTTTTGTCAGTTTTGCATCAATATGAGACTTCCACGTTAGCCGGCGGTCGAGGTGAATACCAAGGTACTTGACTTCATTGTGCTGCGGAATTACTTGATTGTTGATCTTGATCGGCGAGCATGTTTCCCTGCGCAGTGTGAATGTCACATGAGTACATTTCTGTTCGTTTACCTTGATTCTCCAGAGTTTTAGCCATTTCTCTAAATTTTCAATATGTTCCTGCAAATTTCGCGAGGCTAATTGATGATTTTTATTGACGCTGAGAAATGCTATATCATCTGCAAAAGTTGAAGTGTGGATTTGGGATCCTGGTGGCATGTCAGACGCATAGATTAAATACAAGGTAGGACCCAGTATACTGCCTTGTGGGACTCCTGCTTCAATTGGCTGAGGGGAGCTTGTAAAATCACCTTCTCTGATGACAAATAGGCGACCATATAAGTAACTGTTCAAAAGTTTGTGGGTGTTTATTGGCAAATTTAGCTTTATTTTGTGAAGTAAGCCGTCGTGCCACACTTTGTCAAAAGCTTGAGCAACGTCAATGAAAAGAGCTGAGCAATATGTTTTATCTTCAAAAGATTTTCTTATGACATTGACTAATCTGTGTGTTTGTTCAATAGTGCTGTGCTTAGCCTTAGAACCGAATTGATGGTTGGGGATACATCCTACAGCATTTAGTACGGGAGTCAACTTCATTATCAACAATTTTTCGAACAATTTAGAAATTGTCGGCAGTAAGCTTATTGGCCTATAGGATTCTACTTTGGTGAGATCCTTCCCGGGTTTAGGTATCATTGTAATC
Organism: Phania funesta; assembly: GCA_963932375.1. Taxonomy (NCBI): domain Eukaryota; kingdom Metazoa; phylum Arthropoda; class Insecta; order Diptera; family Tachinidae; genus Phania; species Phania funesta. The sequence goes on from OZ010652.1 coordinate 64,747,394, forward strand.
ATAGACAACTTCCATTCTGCAGGAAAATACTCCAGGCGTAATATAGCGTTAAAAGTAAAAGGCATAACTCTTCTAGCTACTATAGGTAACTGCACCAGCATTTTGTTACTAATTGTATCAATACCTGGAGCTTTTGTCAGTTTTAGATTACAAATTGCGTTTTCGACATCTCGAAAATTAAAATGTAGAGACACAGGAGATCTGCTGGCAAAAGGCGGCAAATCAGCTGCCTCATCAGATGCGTTTAAAGCAAAAACATTTCTTAAATGGTTTACAAATAAGTTCCCCTTTTCGGAATCGTTTCTATCCCAGTCCCGCGCCATAACGAATAATCAGACGGAGGAGTACCATCCAGGCCTTCCAAATAAGTTTTAAGGGAAGCGGATCGTTGAATTTCAAGCAGGTTTCTAAGTCGATGTGTGCATTCCCGTAGCCTACTTTTTGACTGGGGAGACCTGCAAACTTGTCACTCTCTTCTTGCTCTTCTTTTTTCTGACACAAGTTGTTCTATTTCTAAAGAATAAGTCCTACTGTTTACATTTCTGGACACTGCATGACTAGTAGTACCATGTTGCACGGCTTGTTTAAGGTTCCGGGTAAAATTATTAGTTGCCAAATCAATATCTTCAGGCGTTCTTAAAACAATTCTTTCGGTACAATGTGTACTTATATATTTTTTATATTTTAGCCAGTTCACTCGAGTGACTGTTAAAGCTAAGTCATTTAGCGGTGACCCAATTTCTCGAGGGAAGTATATGGATATAATTGTGGGTGAGTGATCGGAAGACAAATCAAATGAAGGCTCCACTTGCATCCATTCTAGAGGGATGTTTTTCGCAACTCCAAAATCAATAACGTCTGGAATCTTTCGCCGGTCTGTGGGCCAATATGTGGGATGCCCGCTTGAAATTACCTTTAAACCCATACGGGAAATAGTATCAAACAGCACGCGACCTTTGGGGGAAATTAACCGTGAACCCCAAAATGTATGTTTTGCGTTGTAGTCGCCAGCTGCGAGAAAGCAAGGACCAAGCGAATTGAAAAAATTTGAGTACTGATTTTCTGTCACCGAAAATCGGGGCGGTGAATAAATCGATGAAATAACTAATTTACTATAGAACTTATCTATGCAAATACTTGTAGCTTGGAGATAATCCTCGCATTTGTCATTAAAGAAATAGTGTTTAATTCTGGATTTTATCAGAATTGCTGAGCCTCCGCAAGCTCTTCCTCGGGGGTCTTTAATATCGTATAGAACGTAACCATTTATTATAAAGTAGCTAGTCGACGTTAGATGGGTTTCAGCAATCATCATTACATCGATCTGTTTTTCCTTAAGGAAGTAAACAAGTTTATTTTTGTGTTGGCGGATGCCGTTCGCATTCCAGAAACATATTTTTAAACAAATCATTTATTTAAAATTGCCTGCAAAATTGTTGATTGCATTTTCAGCATTTCTTGCATCATGGTGGACATAGAGGCTGTAAAAGTATTTATCGACTGAACAAAAGTCTGTAATGTTGCCTCAAGGTTGCTAAAATTTGGCTCAGAGGTGAGAGATTTGAGTTCTGGATTCCGGTTTGCTGTATTCGATTTTAATACATTAGCATAAGAAATGTGTCCAGAAGTATGAACGTTAATATGGTTGGTTGGCTTGATTGTTTGGGGAAAATTGTTACTGGAAACAACATGTAACTGCTGAGGTTGCTGCGGAGCAACTGATGATTTTTTAGTCATTGAGTGCTTAAAATGGGTATATACAGGGCACCCTCTATAATTTGCGGTATGGTTTCCGCCACAGTTAATACATTTTTTTGCTCCAGAGTCAGTTTTTGGCTTGTTACATTGTGTCATGCCGTGGAGTTCACCACACACGACACACACTGTGGGCAACTTGCAGTAGGCCCTAGTGTGGCCGAATTCCTGGCAGTTCATACACTGAACGGGTCCCAAGCGTTTATGCGGTTCCTCTACGGTGATTCTACGATGTAGAAGGAATTTGAGATTGTAGATTGGGTGTGTCTCATTCTTTTTGAAAACCACATCCCCGGGTTCAAACTCTACCCTAAACATGGGCTGAGGGTTTTTATCGCGGTTTCTGATGTTCAAAACGTTTTTAACTTTGAAACCTTTATCCAGCAATCCAGTTTTAACATCTTCAGGTTCTACGCAATGGTCAATACCCTTTATTACAACCTGAAGCCCTTTAGCACTTTTCAGCTGGTATGTATAAAAACTTCTTTTTTCCTTTTCTAACTCGTTAACTAATTTTCGGTAGTCGCTCTCATGTTTTACCTGAATTTTCGTTTCATTAATGTTACCGTGCTTAATTGAGGTAACTACAAAATTTTCTTCGCCAATTATTGAAATAATTTTCTTTACCAAATCATTGGAGGTAGACTCTCTCAAATAAATTGGCGGTGGTTTAAACGATTTTTCGACTGCTGTTGGCTCATCTATTTGAAGAATAGCAAACCTGGTTTGATCCTTAGTTGTTTTGTCAGTATTGTCATCTTTAGGTATTTTGGACTTTGATGAAATCTGAGCAGATTTTGGGCTTCTCTGACGTTTAATGACGGTGATGTACCTATCCATACCAACTTGCATTTTGGGTTTATTAATGTTGACTAAAATAGGGGATGTTTTGTTATCAGCTGTAACTAAAATGTTAGGCGAGCAGGAGCGGGGACGATTTTTATCTCTTACGGTAAGAAGATTTTCTACAGTCCTTTTTAAGGATTCTTCCTCAGAAATCCATAAAGTTTTTCTGGTGGAGCTAAGCTCTTTCTCAGAATTACTTCTGATGGAAGCACTCATACAGTTTATGATTTTTGACTTGCCTCTAAACTTATGCGCTTCACTGTGTATGTTGTTATTTGACAACAACAACAACAAAGTTAATGCACTACCACTGACTGCACTTGTTTAATTGTTTTTGTTTTTACTCTTAAGATTTTTGTAAAGAATTTATATTCCCGTTGTTTTTTTTTTCTTTTAAAATGAGTTTTTTGTCACAGTTTTTGTTTTTTTTGTTATGTTGTTTTTATTTTTTATGTGTTAATTTTAACTTTGTTTATTATATGCACTTGCATTTGTTTGTCCGCTTTTTTGAACACGACCGTACGGTTGAACGTTTGCATGACGAATTTTCTGAAATATGAAAAATATTCCATTATTTTTTTTAGCCAGGATATTTTGTGTCATTGTTTTTTTTTTCTTAATTCTCATCATTATACATAATTTTGTTCTGACTCCTTCATTTTTAATAGCTACAATGTGAACTGAGCTAGAAACATGCGCACAACTTTAGTGAAACATTAACAAAATTTTCTTCTTAAGCCTTCATAGTTGTTAATGTTGAAGTTATAGACGTGATTATGTGCATTTATTTGGTAAAAGAAAAGGAAAAGGTAGAAATATATTTCTTTATGTACACGAATATGACTTTACATATTGGAATATTATTGCCACTGCTGCGAATATATTAGCACGTGTATTTGATTGAATTTATTGAACTCCTTAAAAAAATACATACATATGTAAAGGGTGGCCCAAATGAGACCTAGTGATGTGAAACACAAATAACTTTTTTTTATTTTTTAACATAACTTATTTTTTTCTTTTTGCAGATTATAACTGAACTCTTGGATATTTAAAATGAATACAGGCCACAACAACGCATTAAAATTATCGATTTTTATTATTCTTCTCAACGATCAATTGTTCTGACGCAGCGAAATTATCGCCGTTTTTTAACGCAAGATCAGCGCCCACAGCTTCCATGATTACAAGTTTAGTTCGCCGTTTTGAGGAACTGGGTTCAGTTGCCGACCGTCCAGGAAGAGGTGCTTATCGAAATATTCGTACTGAAGACAACATGGAAGCTGTCCAGCAGAGTCTTGCGAATGATCCATCTGTCTCAACTCGTCGCCGTTCCGGCCAATTGGCTGTACCCAGAACAACATTACAGAGAGTTTTAAAGTTGGATTTTAAGATGTATCCATACAAAGTTGAAATTGTGCAACAGCTTCTACCGCAAGACCACCAACAACGACTACAATACGCTGTTCGCTTTACACAATTAGCCACACAAAATGATTTTAAAAATTATCTTTTGGTTACGGATGAAGCGCATTTCCATTTAAGTGGTTATGTGAATAAACAAAACTGTAGGTTGTGGGGAACCGAAAATCCAAGGGCAATACATCAGCATCAGTCACACCCAATCAGATGCACTGTTTGGAGCGGTGTTATGGCCACAAAAATCATCGGCCAATATTTCTTTGAGAATGAGGATGAAACGCCAGAAACGGTCTCCGGGACTTCTTATAGAACAATGATCGACAACTTTTTGCGGCCAATAGTGGCAAACGATGGATATGCTGCGTGAAATTTTTGTTGAACGCATGATTTCAAAAATTCAGATTTCCCTTGGCCTCCTCGTTCACCAGATTTAACTGCGATCGATTTTTTATGGGGTTATTTAAAAGACAAATTGTATGTTAACAAACCACAGACACTTGGACAGCTCAAGCAGAATATTCGCGACGAAATACGGCGCTTGCAACCAGAAACATTACGCCGTGTAATACAATATGCGCTAAAAAGAGCCAATACCTGTATCGAGCAAAATGGTGGTCATTTGCCTGATGTCATATTTCACACATAGTCACGTTAAATTTCCATAAAATGTATTTAACATATAAAAATAAATCATTTAAAAAAACCTTTATTACAAGAGTTATACGTGTTTATAATCACTAGGTCTCATTTGGGCCACCCTGTATATATGAACTTCTTAATACTTAACGGAAGTATGGTAGTGGGTTTGAGAAATGTTATTTCGGTGTTTTGAGAAGATTGGTGATTCTTTTGGACAAGTCAGATGAACCTTTCTTGTATATCATCCACCCTTTTTTCATGTTTATGCATAATTTTTAGTCCGATTTTAAGGCCTGCGGGAACTCAATGTGTAACTGTAATTTAAGATAACAGTTATAACTTAAAGACCCCGCATAATTGCAATTACATGTAATTACAATTTGAGAAACAATTACTTACGATTAATGATTGTTCTTGTAAATGGGCTTTTAATTAATGTGACTGTAATTGAAAAACCGAAATTAAAACCAAAAATTATAAGAATAATAAATTATTCAACATATTTATATTTGAGAAAAAAACCCATAAATTTATCGAAAATAAATTTATCGAAAAATTTTAATTAAAAAAATGGAAAACTGTCTAAAAATTCATCTTAAATACAATTAATCCCATAAACTGCCAAAAGTCAATTAATATTGAATAAATTATGAATTAAATTATGAACAACATTTTCATAATTTATTAATTGACGTTTATGTAATAGAATGTATTTCCTGGTGATGCTACATATCGGCGTAGAGAAATATTTAAATTAATAAATATTTGACTAAAATAAAAAAGATCACAGTAATACATATACATAATAAAATTTAATAAAATATTTGATCCAATAATATCAAAAGATCTAATTTAACAAAAGTAAGCTTCATTTCAAAAGAAAAATTCATTTCTTGTATAGTTGGATACGGCCGGCCCAGCCGTGGTTTTTATTAATTTGTTGTTGAATTTTTTGTTTAAATAAATACTAAACGGAATGCAAAAAAGAAATCACGAATCAAATTCTCCCCAATGTTGTTCTTGTTTTCGAGCCACCAAACGCTTCCACAGTATTGAAAATACATACATATATCTGTGTCTATTGAAATTCAGTATCACACAAAAAGAAGCCATCAACAAAATCTAACAAAAATGTTAATCCTCCACTAGCTTTGACAACTATGAAAGAAAATAAAAAACGTCAAGCTTTAAAATCTTGATCAAAGAAAGAAAGGAAGCAAACAAGAAAAATGTTTTGATTGCGCTAACAACTCTACGATTTAAATCAACAAACAACAAATAAACTAAATAAAACTAAAAATTTGCGATAAGTCTGTCGCAACTCAACATTTGTAATTTTGTAACTTAAATTTAAATTTTTATAATTCTTGACATTATTACAACTTCAATTTGCCAAAAGCCATATGACATGGGCTGTTCAAAAACAGTTGAGTGTAATAATGATTGACAAAGAGTCATTTTTGGGACAAATAAAATTTAGCTTGGACTTTTATTTCCACGATATTAATAAAATAGAATTTTTTTTAACCGCCATCACAGCAGTGAAGGGGCCGTTATGCTATGGGCAGCATTTTATTGGTCAAAGTAACCGAATGACTGGAAACGTATTGGAACTAGTTTTTCCTGGAGTAAAAGACGTTTTTGAACAACTCGAGCGGATTTATCAAGATGATAATGCACCGCATGTGCATTAACATCGTGGATTGCAGGTCAAAATGTTTATACTTAAATTGACCTATTCACCCGACCTCAACATTATAGAAAATGTTAGAGGCTGGCTAACCTATAAGATCTACGAGGAAATCTGAAAAACCCTATTTTTGTTTAATTTATAGAACCATTAAGAGGGGTAGTTACAATAACCTCTAATAGAGTAATAATTTGATTGTATACTTATAAGATTTTTGCAATTTGAAATATGTTTGTCCACACCAATGTGCCAATACAATAAGTATGTATTTGGTGAACAGCTATGCTATGTAACTGTAGAAATATGCATTTAAGATTTTTGTATTGATTATTATTTTTTATATATTCATTTTTGTATTAAGAATTTTTTGGAAAATCACTGTCAGTTATATTTTTTGATTGGAAAAAATAACATTAAATTAAAAAAAAACAGAATATTGTTTGAGCAGAGTGAAACTCTTAAGTGTGTTTCTGTTCTCTAGAACTAAAAATATATATAAAGAATTGCGTACTTCTTTAAAGATAAAAGTACCGTTGCAATACATTTATTTCTGCGAAAAACTATTTTCTTTATTGTTTCTGTATTCACAACTCACGAGTCTTTATTTACAGTTAGTTCTGATGAAAGAAGGTTTTGAAAACAAAGCGATTAAAAACAAAACAAAAAAAATTTACGTGTGATACATATGTATATTATTAATATTTCTTTTTTTATATTTTTTTGTTTTACCATCTAACCTACATCACACCCTTCTAAAGCGATCACTTTAAATAGATCGATTCCATTTCATACATAATTATTTCTGTTCCTATTTCGTTATGGAAAGATATTTTCTCATTGTACAGTTTCCAGAATCTCTCTCGATTTTCCGTACATGCATAATTCCAGGATAAATAACTTTTGCATCAGTTATATGTCTTAACCTTGTACAACTCGGTACATACAAGTAAGACACAAAAATAATTTACTAAACTTATATTAACATTCATGTATTTTCTATCACTTTATACTAAGTTTTTTTTTAATAATTCGGTTAAAATTTCATATGAAAGAAACACACGTAAATCTATTCGCGAGAAACATTCCAATAAAAATACGACAGACACGTGCGGTTTAAATTAATTTGTTTAATTAAGAAAACTGCATTGAAGATGATTTTTCCAAAGCCTTTTTTACATTTTAGAAATAACTCAAATTTTTTAAAAAAATATTTTTAATTTTATCCCTATTGCTTAATCTAATTAGAAATAAAACAGTTTTATTTATATTAAGTCATTATAATTTTTTAGGTTGTCCATATTAAATAAATAATTTTCTTTCTGAATAGAAAGAAAAACGAACTCATGCCTAAAAAATTAATATTACTTAATAATAATATTTGTAGTTCGTCAAAAAAAAAACGATAAAAAGTTTTATTTATATACTAGACCAAACTGAAGGAAAATATTCCAAAACCGTTTCTTTTCCATCGAAGTTTCCAGGTGGATAGAGGCATGAAGGGTGGGGGATGATGTGCATATTCCCCTTTCGTTGAAATTTACGCGAACAAACATTTTTTACGGTACAGCGTAATTCTAAATTGGCAGTTAAATCCAATGATCCAATTCAAAGCCAGGAGCGCGCAGTGGAAAATAGGCTAATTGATAATACGGGAGTACATACTATAATGTTGCAATTTCTCCATATGTACCTGGACTTTAAGATGATGGCAAAAATAAATAAAGATATCTATCCCGTAGTTTTAGTCCCAGAAAACTGGATGACTCGTAACAGGGCTATTGGACTAAATCATGGAATTTACCAAATATTTTACGCAGATATTGGAACTATTTCATGAACATGTGTTTTTTGCCATAAAAGCTTGTTTTTTCCCAGAGTTGTCATCAAACGTAACTATGCTAAGGAATGACAATAAAAACATGCTTGTCGTCAGTATAGTCCTTTGACCTACTCACACTACTAGCCACGTCGTAGCTACAAAATCTGCTAAGGGAAACCAAACAAATAGGTCAGGCAGTACTATGGGCTATGGTACTAACTCAGGATAAGAGAATATAGACCTAATAACATATAATAATTATGGAAGGCAATGATAATACTGGGACGATTATCAGTAATACAATAAAATAATACGACCCCGAAATACTATTCTCCGCTATTGACAGTGTAAATGATTTATGCTAAACAAAAAAGTTACCATGATAAAAAAAACTTCACTCCACTTAAGGCATTGGAAGCGAAAAGAGTTTTCACAGTGCTTCTACGGATTGAGATGGCATTTTTAATAAATACCTAACGCGGAACCTTTGCCGAGAAACTCTTTCTTCCCGAGAAGCTCAATTCAGAGGCACCACAACTACGTTATAATACGTCTAGGTTAAACATTAATACCTAACAGACACTCCTGTTCAAAGTCTACCGCCGTACGTCGTGAGGATCAGCTGCTACAGGGATACCTTTACACTAGAGGATAAAATTAGCTGCGAATCTTTGTAGAAGACGATTCTTCAGGTGAAAGTCCGTTCAATCAGAAGTGTGCAAAATGGCTCAGTGGAACTATAAGCCACTGTAACTCAACCAATCTTTTGACAGATTTCATACTTAAAGTTTGCTAAGTTACAACACAAAGCATAATGCACACCTCCAACTTCCAATGCAATCATCAAATTACGAATTCCGAAAAAAAGAAACCAATGCTATAAAATTTAATTCAATCACTCTCTTAATTATGATTTCATTGAAGAATGACATCTACTAATTCCCTGTTCTATTTTAAATTCTTGCTCGTGAAGTTTTAAAAAAGATTTGGTTCCTTTTAATCTTCTGAATTCTTTTAAACAAAGAATTTTTTTCTTAATAGTTGGAAGTAAACAATCAAAATTACAGTCAAAAGCCAACAAGTTGGTTGCTACATGGCGCCGGAGTTTTAAGCCAGTCATCATCATCATGAACATCGTCCGTCGTCTTGTGTGGATAATGGTGGGTTCCTTGTTTACTTGTTCATGATATTTTTGTTCAATTTGAAGATGCATTAATAGTACATGATAAAATTCATGGAATTGATCGTTGCTTTTATTTTTGTTTTACTTGCCGCCGCCGATACCAGGCATTTGTAAAAAGAAGTCGACAAGAACGACGAAAGAAGGGAACAAACACGAAATACGAGTATTTCCATCGTACATGAATAGGGAACTTTAGTGTTCAGCAAACAACAAAAAACAGTCTTCAAGCTAAAAACAAAACAACATGAAGATTAAAAAATTGCCTTTTCCACTAAATATTGTACATTTTTTAGTTAATGTCAGTCAAATCAGGTTTTTATGGATTCTTTGAAAATTTACTACAACAAAAAACTTGAAATATTGTTAAGATGTTCTTTTTTTTTTGTTAGGAGCCTTAATATAATGAAATGTTGCTATTGACTATAATGATGAATAAGAAATAATAGCCCTTTGAAATTTCAATTGTCGGAAATAAAGTAGGCATGGAGATATGTTAATAAATCCTTTGGAATGATATTCATGCCACATTCATAAAAATGCAGAACTCTCTGTTACATATATGACTTAAACAGAAAACACAATTTTTGTCCACTTTTGAAGAGCTGATTAAGTTAATGGCCACAATGGCTGAATCGTTGCGTAAAACAATTCAATTCCATTTTAGAATTTACATCCAAGTATTTCCGGTCAAACATTTATGCCAGAAATATTAAACTGAAAGAAAAAAAGAATGTATGTACATAACATGCATACATATGTATGTGTGTATAGTATATACATACATACATAGTTGTTTTTCGTTTATCTCTTTCGCTCAAAAGTAATTTGTTGGATTTAAAGTTTACTTGAAATTAGCAGGAGAGCGACGATACCTTTCTTTTTGTTGGAGGGAAAGCATCAATCTAAATAATTCCGAGTATCATCATGATCATCTCAACGTGTGTGTCACTAAAAAGACAACGATAACAACGTGGTCTACAGCAATTACTTCAGAGTCAATTTGCACAGTTTATTTGCCACGACTATTTTCTTTGTCTGATCACTGGAAAAGGTGAATAAGGAAAAGCCACTCTCTTGCTAAACCACGACCATCATTCTAGACAGAATATTGAAAGAGTGCATTGCGTTCTTTTTTATTTATTTATTTAAATTTTTTTTTTTTTTTTTTTTGTTATAAAACTTTATTATATTACAGAGGATGAGAATTAACATTTCAATAAAATGCTTTAATTTATTTTAGTAATTTAAGTAAATATCTGAAAAATTCTATAAAACTTAGACCTAAACCAAGCCATTATTGACGCTATTTTAAACATTTGGCTGGTGCGGTATGTTGTTTATTAATGTGGCTTTTAGGCCTATGGAAGCTTCTGATATGGCTAATTACAACAGGTAAAGGTTCTTAACCGACTTTTTTTTGCCGATTCTATCAATACACGCAAAAAAAAAAAACGAAAACTATTCTCTACAACAGTATATTATTGTGGCAAATATATAATGGTTCACTACTTAACCCATTAGCCCATTTGCAAGGTGGTATTACTTACACAAAAAACACATAACAGCAACAAGAGCAAAAGGAATTTTTTGTTGTCTTCTTGCATTGGCTGCGTATGCCATCCAGCGTTCCCGTTTTGGTTAATATTAACCAAAATTGGTTAATTTCTCTTTAATGTGTACATGTGTATATATTTTTCATTTTGGTTATTTTTTTCTAACCAATTACTTAAACACATAGAATGTTTCTATGCATCATCGTTGAAAACAATTTACATTCAGAATAAAAAAAAATTTATTATATAGTTGTTGAATTAAAAGTAATTGTATTAAGAACTTCAATTGATTTCGAATTAGAAAAACAAAAACGCATATAGTTTTCCCGTTTATGAGTGCGGAGAAAATTTTGAATCATATTTGATAAAGATGATTGACGGTGTTCTTTCTCGCCTAACGAAAAGTTGAATATTTTAGTGAAAAGAGAAGAATTTACAATGAAATGAACTTTAAGCGATGAACCGACGTAAATTATTCGAGCTATTCATTAATCGAAATTGGGTGCTTTTACTTACTCTTCCATTATTCGAGCAACGATTAATCGATTGGGCACTCAGTTCTGAGTTAAAGTCATTATTTCTTCTGCAAGTTCCACAATAACTTAATTACAATTGCACTTTTTAACTCTGAATTTATTTTTGTCGTTTTTTGTTATTATTAAACACTTTATTGAATAAAAATCAAATTTTATTTAAAAAATACATACATAGTATGCATATAATTGTTTTTTAATATTTAAAAAAATGGTCGGTTTGAAAGGATTTTGGTCGGTTTTATAGACAAATTTGGTCGGATAGAAAATTTTTGAGTGGCAACGCTGGTTAAGGCATTAAAATAAAACCATTAAAAGCTTAATAGTAAACTTTTTTTGTGGTTACAACTGTATATGTAGTTAATCTCACCTCTCCCCGCAGGACATTAAGCGTTAATTGTCTAAAATACACTAGAACAGCAAGCAAACGGGGTTAGAGTTTTTATAGAAAAGTACTACTACTTGAAGTAGTAAAAGGGCACTTGTATTTTTGCGCAACGGAACAACGATTACGGTATTTGTGGTGAATTTTTCTATACAAAAGTCCAATAATACTAGTATACGTCTAGAACCAATGGTACCAGTGATTTTCTAAACGCAATCAATGCTTATTTGAGCATTAAGACGGTATAGGAAAGTTTGCAGTTTAGAACTAGTATTGGTGAAAATACTAGTTAGACACTAGCTTGACTCCGTCAGGGATGTTGCATTTTGTATAAATGAAAATCATTCAATGATTCAATATAAGCAATAATTTGTTTAAAATATTTTTCCTTGCGTGAACAAAGAAAGTTATCGAGCTAATAAAGGATAAATTGTAAATAAAATTGAATTTTGAAGAAAAAATTGTAGAAACGAATTGATCTAAAAAGCTAACTTAGTGCAGAACACTATTTAGCGATTTCAAGACGAAGTGTTTTTCAGAACACACCACCTAAAGTATCTTGTTAATATAAAAAGAGACTAAACCCTAGAAGCCATTATTACGACTGCGCTTTAAGGATGTTATAATTTTTGCTAACATTAGGAATACGTGACCGTTAGCTATTATTGATTATTACAGATACCTTGTAAAATATGGCAGTACCAGAGGGAAATCCGACTACTATTGACAAATTGAAATTGTTCTTGAAAATAAATAGTGGCAACGACGCAAAGTCCTTTGTTCCATAAACGGAATTAAGAAAAAAAATGACTTTTATTTTAATAAAAGTTATACTGACGATAGATAACAAAATAAAATGAAACTAATTTCAAAGAACCTTATATAATTATCACTGTTTGACTCCACCAGACGGCGCCATAGCCAGAGAATTTTAAATAAAAATTACTAAACAGAAACTTAGGCTCTAATTGTTTTATTGTTTGGACTAGGAGATTGAATTTGATTGATTACTATGGTTTTGTCTTATTATTCAGACAACTTTAAAAAAAGTATATATATAATCGATGGGTTTATTGCTGTTTATACTGTATATATATACCGTTTTTTAATAGTCCCTAGAAAAAATGTTACACACATTTTGCTGGAATTTTAAAAAAACGAATTTTAAAAAATGTCTGTATTCTTGATTTTTGCTGAAATTTCACTAGTTTACAAGGGTTTATTGCAAAATTAAAAAAATAGACCTTTATTGTAATAAACGTTGTACTGTTCGATAGATAATAACATGAAAAACAATTAAAATTTAAAGAAATAATTTAGGTTTGTCACTTTGTAGTACTACTAGAGGGCATTAAAGTCCCATAACTTTAAGTAAAAATAATTAAATAATAAAATATTTGCCAGAAATTAATTTTTTGGACTAGGTAAATATAAAATTTTTTAGCATATGATAGCCAGATATACAGGGTGGCCCAACATTACCAAAGGGGTTTGAATTGCTTATAACTTTTTTATTATAATGTTTTTTCTTTTCTTTTCAGTGGTTTGTAAAGAAGACTTGGGGAATTTAAAATGGAGCAGTACTCAATTGAACAACGTGCCCGAATTGTTGAGCTTGCATATCGTCGTTATTTTAATGTGCGGGTTGGACCCTCAGAGTCAACAATAAACCGTCTGGTTGCAAATTTTCGACAACAAGGGCAGTAAGGAACCTTCCTGGTGCTGGCGGAGGGCGAACGGTGCACACGGATGACAATATTGAACTGGTACAGATGAGTATTTTGCACACAATACGAATTGAAACCGATAGATTACCAGCAACGACTTGATTATGCAGTTTTTTTCCGGCAAAAAGCAGAAGAAAATCAAAATTTTATTCATAATTTAATTATGAGCGACGAAGCCCATTTCCAATTAAGTGGGTTCGTTAATAAGCAAAACTGCAGGATATGGGCTACGGAAAATCCGAGAGTAGTTCAACAGCGAGAATTACATCCATCTAAGTGTACGGTTTAGTGCGGTGTTTCATCGGAAAAGATAATTGGTCCTTATTTTTTTGAAAATGAACACGGGGTCGCCGTTTTCATCAATGGTGTCAGATATCGGACAATGTTGGAAAATTTTTTAAGGCCAGCCGTGGAAAATCATCCGCAAGTATGGTTCCAACAAGATGGAGCCACAGCGCACACTGCAAGGGATACAATGGCTCTTTTACGGGACATCTTTGGTGAACGAATTATTTCGCGTAGAAGTGATTTTAATTGGCCTCCGCGTTCACCGGATTTAACCGCTCCAGACTGTTTTCTTTGGGGTTATTTCAAAGAAAAAGTCTACATTAATAAGCCTAGAACCATCCAGCAATTAAAAAGCAATATACGCGACGAAATAAGCAACATAACACCTGAAGTTTTGCGAAAGGTTATGGAAAATGTGTTGGAAAGGGCACGAATTTGCGAAGCAGAAAATGGCCATCACTTGCGAGATATTATTTTTCATAAGCGCGTGAAGAGTATTCTAACACAATAAATTTTTTCTTGATTTAAAAATCGCTTAGTACTCAAATAATTTCTAAAAGTTGTTAAAGTTTGATCGAATTTTAAAGAGGAAAGACAAATGCAATCTATTGGTATATTTCTATATATGGTAATTTGTAGTATTTTCTAATAACCTTCAAGGAAACCTTAAAAAAATAAATGGAATATAACGTAATTAAATTCCGCCGCGGCTACGCACGGTAGCACGTCTCCGAGAGATAAACAGATATTTTTGAGATTCAAAGAATGGGTCAAAATCGAAAGGGCGCGGTTATACAGAATACTAGGGTGGAAAGCCATGACATCGTAGATTTTTGAACTATAAAGATTATATTCACAATTTGTATAGGTTTTGTTGAGTAATAGAGGTCCAAAAAAGTGAAATTACATATACATTTTCTTATATAGCGTAAAATGTTACGTATAATGTTGTATTAATGTTTGTTTCTATAATAAAAAAAAAAAATGTAAAACTTAAGTGATTATTTTTTAATTTAAGCCATGGCTTCTAAAAATAAGTTAATTCTTTATTACAAATACATAAAATGTCTAAAAATCTAAGATTTTATTGTCGTCTTAATTGAAATTATGTGCCAGGAAGGCACACTCAATGAAAAAATAAAGAACTTCGAAAAAGGTACGCGTGCATACATATGTACATATCCGAAACAGGGAGGATAGAAGACACACAACAGTCTTACTGTGACTTTAATAGAATTCGAATGATTTACCTGATATGCGGCACTCGGGTTTATTTTTTCGAAAAATTAAGTTTTTTGCGAATCGTAAAGATTCCGAAATATTTGCAGTTTTAAAAAGCTTTACAATAAACATAATTACGTATTTATACATTTACATACGTGTTGAAAACATGGAAGCTGTACGTTCAGACGGTGCAAGTTTTTTTTTCCAGAAATTATCTTCAATTCCCTTTTGAACTTGTATTTACGTTCACACGCAAAAATATTTTCAATAATTCATCCCTGGCTTGTTTGTTTGAAATGAGGACTGAGAATACTAAACAAGTTACGAGTACAAGCAAGTCTGCACTGCACCTCTTTCCATTCTACTTTTCGAGCTCTCGTTTCAATTCAGACTTGCAACAAGAGAACTGCCAACGTGTGACATGGATATCTGTATGTGGCAACAAATAAATGGGATTTCTCAAATTTACTAAGAGATAAAGTCAATGCAGAAGCAAAGAGAGAATAATGCATAAGTATGTACGTATGTGTTGGTGTGTTGGCAAATCATGGCGGCTAAATTCTTTACAAACGATTTGCGTAAATTTAACAAGTGGCGCCAAGAAAAATTCTACCCGTTGCCACAGAGATCGCGTGGTTGTGTTTTGGTTTCGTTTACATTTGTTTGGTGTGTTTTTTTTTTCTTTTATTTTATTTTTTGTTGCCAAACATCGTCAAAAACGCTTATAGACGCATTCGAAGTATTTGAAATAGTTACCCTTTGGTACGTTGTATTTTCTACATTTGAGTGCAAAAAAGTATATACGATTTCAATGATACGTTTTAATGCACAAATTTTGCTCGTGTCGTTAGAGATTGATTTTTCAAGTTCTATGCATGTTGCTGTAATAGTTCAAACAAACACAAACAAAATAAACAAACCAATAATTGTGAAACATACCTGTTTCGAGGATGCGACACCAGTGCAACGGATTGCAACATATATACACTGGGTCGCGTTCGTTGGGACACACGGGCAAACGTTTTAATTGGGAGGCGTTTTTTAGATCTCGCCAAAAAAATAGGCGACATGCTATCACATATGGTTCTTCGCCGAGAATTTCGGCGCGGCGTATCAGTATACAGTTTGTTTGGTAATTGCTCATACCAAAGCGCTGAGATGATGTGGCAGAGGTTGTGGAAGTTGCTTGCATTATGGGTGTGACTTGGTCGTGTCGCGATTTTACTGCTTTTAGCAGTGATGATATTTGACTGGCCTTGAGACTTTTTATTAGGGTGCTGAAATATTGTTCGGGTAGATATTTGATGCTGTTGCTGGCAAAATCTACACCGCTTTTGTGGTGTTCGTAGGTTAGCTTGCTGCAGGTATTGGTAGTGGTGTTGTTGTTTGTATTCGTATTGGAAGGAGTGGTTGTAAGGGAGTTCGAAGAACCGAAGGTGCCGCCACAGCAATTCCTTAGTATCTTGGCTGCCGTTGCGGCAAATGATGTCGTGGAAGATATTGCCGTTGTAGTTGTCGATGTAGAAGTTACTTGATGGGTTGATGGGGTTTTTGGTTGGTGATAAATTCGACGAACTGTCAACTGCTGCTCGGCTGGTAATTGGTAATAGCTGGACGTGCTGGTCTCGTTCAGTTTTTCGTAATCGACTACGAGCATTACGTCGCCAGTATTTACGTAATTGACACCATCTCTGCTGGGTACTTCTTTTCGGCTGAAGCCTGCATCGGATTCCGTCAACGAGACAGAGGATTCCGGTTCTCCGTCTGCAGGATACATCCGCTGACGAAATGCTATATAATAGTCCGGCATTGTCGCATTCGAGAAACAATCTAATTCGGAGAGAGAACTGTAGGGCGGCGGTGGGGTATTTACAATCTCTTGTGGCGACATATTCATGGCAGTTGTCGACGATGTTGAGTTCTCGCCATAGCCGTCGTAACAGCCGAACAATGATTGCTTTGGAGGAGATTGTGTCATCATGGCATATTCTCGCGACTGAGGGAGGCGTTGATGTGGAAGGCGATGCGGCAGTGGTTGCTGTCTGTTCGTTCCACGCACAGGTGCTGTTAAGTTTTTTGACGCATAACGCCATAGTTCTTTCTTCTCGCTTTGAAATTTCATGGAGAGTCATTAAGTGTTGTGGTAACATCGATCTTATCCTATTTACATTATTTGCTTTAACTGACGTTTTTGTTAAAGGTCACTTAATCACCGACCCCACTTGTGTACTGTTTATTTATTTCTTTTAATGTGAACTTCCCGTATTTGTATGTAAATACATAAATTATCACAAACAAATTTAAATCACAATTGCGTTGGCGCCGTTTTAAGGAAAACAAGCTTTTATGATCTGAAATTATAATAAGAAAAAATGTGCTTAAAACTCATTTGGATATGAAGATTTTAAAATTTATCTATTTATTTATTTATAATAAATCATTGTACCTTTCTAGAAAGCATTTATTTAATTTGAATATCTGTTTTTTACAGTAATGACAATAAGTATTTGTGTATTTTTGTAATTTTTCTTACCACGAAATTTCTTGTAGGATTTAAAGGACATAAAGATAGACAAGCACGAATATTTTTATTGCATTTCCTATTCTATTTTTTTTTTTTTGTTCTCACTACAGAGTGTAGATAATTTGGCGCGAGCAGTAAATTTATGAGGTAAGTCTTACCTTATCTTTTTTATGATGTAGAAATAAATAAATGGAACCAACATACACTCCGGTTGAATGCATTGAACGCACAAAATTGTTGTTATTTAGTAGGGGAATATATTTTGAAATTTTATAGTGAGAGTAAAATCCTAAAAACATTTTGAAAAAATATTGGGAAGTAACGGTGCTATTAAGAATATTTTATTAAAAAGAAATGTTTTTTGTTAATCTATTACTTAGCAACAAAAATTGAAATAAGACCCCTTTCAGACCAGCAAAGTTTTCTTTGACAAAGTTTCTTGAATTCTCTTTTAAACCTTGTCTTGTGTTCAGACAGGATAATTTTACTTTGACAAAGTCTGTTTCTTTTGTTTGTATGTTTGTCAAATATAAAGAGCAGCCATATTAATTCGGTTTACGAACTAAAAACACTAAAGGAATTTGCGAGTACAATAAGTTTTGTACCAACCCCCGATCTCCTTTCCTCTCTCATCCACAAACTCAAGACTTTGCTAAGAAAACTTTGCTGGTCTGAAAGGGGTCTAAGTTTAAATTGTTTACATTATTTTACACACTCTAGTTAGTACTGATTGTATACGATACGATCTTTAATTGTCAATATTTTTCCAACCGCGTTCAATAACTTGAGTAAGTAACCTGTCATCGAAATAATTTATTCCTGGTACCAAAAACGTTTTTGACCGTCAGAGTACTGAAACTACGTTTTTTTCATATAACAATTTATTTATCCAAAAAAAACATATGTGCAACAATAAGGAAACAGTAAGTTGATTTGAGGAGAAAACGAGTTTGATTTTCCAATTCAGAAGTACCCCTCAGCATAATTTCACTTATTTAACTCTAATTTTCTAGAAATTATACTGAAATGAATTTCTGCTTATCTTTTTCACTTCGAACAATAACTTAACTCAACTGACAATTTCATTGTATCAGATCGTTTTAGCATCTGGTGCTGCTGCTTCTGGATATGGGAGCTGCTAGATTAACGACAAATAAACTTCGATTTCAAATCTTTTCGCGTCAATTGAATCTTTGCATTTACTCATTACCACACATTTCAAAATTAATATATTTCATCACCGCATAATTTACATAATAATCATTGTAAAAAAGATAATGAAAAACTAAGGTTCCCCTAAAAAATTAACAAGAAATTAAATACTTTTTTAGCCTTTAGGAAAAATTGTGCTTAAAATACCTTTAATCTAATTTTCTAACTATTTTTTTTTTTTAATTTCCGCTGGTTTACTGCCACCGCTCTCCCCATAAAATCACAATATTAGGTGGGTCTAAACAATACGACCAGAGTATAATAACTTATACACTGTGTTGCCAGAACCCGGAGAAAAAGATCAGTAAGGCTAAAAGCTTTAAAAGACTGAAATTACTTTAACTCGGAAATAAATTTTTTATATATAAAAATAATTCTTTACCTTTTTTAATTCAATTTATTTAATTGTTCAAGCTTGAACGTCTTTTATAAAAAACTCTTTTATATTTATCGATATTTCGCTGCTCCATTGCGTATCATAATCAGAAAATAAAATATTTTGTATAACAACCTCAAAATATGAAAAAATAGTTGTCACAAAAATCCAAAATGTTTCAAAACAAAACACCAAAAATAATTTTACATTTCCACAAAAATAATTCAAAAATGTTTCAAACGTCAAACAATCAAAATAAAATAGTTTTACACATAAAAACTAGTAAGTTAAGGTCAAAGATTTTCCCATTAATTCATAAATCAAAGGGATTATTTTATTAGGAAATTCGGCTATAGCGATCCATGCATATGTAAACATGTATATTCAAGAGACAAACTGCCTCTCCTACTGTAAGGGATCTTAATTAATCAGGGGTGTAATAGAATCAAGTCGGTTTTACTAATTGTCGGTTTTACAAAACAATATTGGTTTCATTTGGGGAAACCAAGTCGGTTTTGTTATTTGCGAATGCAAATAAAACCGATGTTCGAATCAGCTGTTTTGAATGTTTATGTAAATGTTTACATTTTAGTTTTATTTTTTTTTTTTTTTTTTGTCAAATACAAACTGTGTTTATTAAACATATTAAAAATATGAAATATAAAAATTTAGTGTTTAATTAATTAAATTGACGAAATAAAAGAAACTTATATGTAAATAAATGAAATGGCCGCTGCTGTTCTTGCATTTTTACTATTAGAGGAAGAGCGTTAAAAAAAGGTAAAAAGAAAAATTTTACGTGACTATAGCAATCCCCTTGAGCTGCCGGAGACAACGTAAGTAGTCCTCTTATACTTTATATACAAACATACTTAAATCTGCTTTGTAGATTTGTAGGTTGTTACCGGTTAAATAAAAACGCTTTTTGTGTGGTACTCAACACAATTAAAGAACATCTTCCCCGTTCTAAGATTCCGCCTTTACTGCAACTTGCAGCTTCTTTGCGGTTTTTAGCAGAAGGGTCGTATCAAAGAGCTGTTGGTAACGACTCTAGCATATGATTGGGTAGAAGTACAGTGTCAACTATTTTAGATGATGTGCTAAATGCTATAGAGCGGTTTATTTGTCCACAATGGGTGCAACTGGAAATGGAAACTGCCGAAAAGCACAAATCAAGGGACTATTTTTACAATAAATACAAAATTCCTTCAATAGTTAGTTGCATCGACGGGACTCATGTAAAAATCATAAAGCCCAGATGTAACGAGAATTTATTTTATAACCGCAAGGGATATTTCAGTATGAATACCATGATTGTAAGTAATTTATAAGTTACAAACTGAACTTATAAGAGTAATATTGTATTCCTTTTGATATATTTATATTCAGATCTGTGATCATGATATGAAAATACGAGCAGTAGATGCACGGTATCCCGGCTCTAGTCTAGTGATGCGTTTATATGGAACATTAGTAGAGCCAGACATCATTTTCTTCAGATGTATGAGTCAGGAGAACGATCTTCCATACTATTGGGCGATGGTGGGTATGGAATTGAGCCTTTTTTACTAACGCCGTACAGAGATCCATACTACAACTCTAAAGAATATAAATTCAACATGACTCATTCATCGGCTCGTAATATTGTGGAAAGAACAATAGGCGTACTGAAAAGCCGGTTTCGCTGCTTGATGAGCACCTTACATTATCATCCAGAGAAAGTTTTTAAAATCATCAATACTTGCTGTGCTCTGCACAATATACAAATGTAGAAATTACAATGTACAAAACAATAACACTGACATAATTTTACGACAAAATGACACTGAAGATGATGTATTATTGCCATCAAACACATCTTTGCAAAGCGAAGATCAGAGGATTAGAAATTGCTAATACCTTGTATCAAAATTAAAAAACAAGTCATGTTCAAAAATAAAACAACATTTAGTTAAAAAAAGCAAATTAAGAATTCAGCCTTACAATTTTGTAAAAAAAAGGTACGTTGTATGTTTGTAGCAAAAAACTTAATAGCTAGGGCACTTTGTTGAAAAATAATTAAAAAGTCACATGTTTTTTTTTTTTGGTATTAAAATTTTTTTTCCTGCATTGTTTTCAAAATTCCATTGTTCACCCGCACAAATTCATTTTTAAATTAATCCACTGCATTTGTTATAGACTGTTGTCCGTTTTCTAACGCCCTATAAACCCGTCGTAAGCTGCTGGCATTTTCTTTTTCAAGTTTCATAAGTTCGTCCAACTTTTCACTTAGTTCCGCTTTTCTTTCACTGTCGTCGTCTAAAATTTTTTTTATTCGCTCAGCCGTGGTTTCTGTTTTGAGCCTTTTAGGGGTACTTTTCGACAACAGTAGAGACGGTGGACGTTTCGATGACGTTGACGGCACTTCTTCCTCTTTTCCACCACCGATGCTGTCATTGAAACCAATATCAATGCAGGAAACACCTTCCACCGAATGCGCAATGCTGCAAATGCGTATAACTGCTTCGTCGCTGCTCGTTAGTTGATGCGGTCCACCACCGGTTGCTCTAGACTCTGCTTTATTTTGAGCGAGTTTTCTTTTAACATCGCTTTTCCATTCAGTCCATGTCTGCAAAGGTTTAAGTAACACAATTTTACAAGAGTAATGTTTGCTACACAGCTTCTACGTACCTTTTTCCAACCATTCACATCTTTTTGCGGTGGACCTGCGCTGTTTAGTGACTCTGTCAATTGTTGCCAAAGATCATCCACAGCCGGCTTATCCCGCTTTGTAAATCCGCGCGCAATATCTGGATATTTTTCCATAAAAAATTGTCTTTTTTAAATAAATAAATTCAATTAACATACATCCGTACTTACATTTTTTTTAAATATCCAAAAAAACAGAATTAAATGAAAATGGCCGTGAACTCTTTTAATTTGTTTACATAAATAAAAAAACCGACAGCTGTTTGCTGCTTGGATTATTTCCAATAACAAACCGATAACATTGGTTTCTGTGACACCTAAAACCGATAAAAATTCAAGTTCGAACACAAAACCGATAACATTGAATTGCATGACACCAACAAGATTTTTTTGTCGGTTTCAAATCCAATTCCAATAATATCGTTTTCTATGACACCCCTGAATTTATCAGGTCGCAGATGAATGTCGTAAAAAAATTTAATTGAATGAATGTCACACTTACTGTGAGTACAGAGTCATCTATTTACCTGTTATATCTAGATAGTATTTTTTGTATAATCCACAGACATACTTGGCTGCCAGATTATTGTAGAAGTTCATAAAAGTGTATTAATCAGTCTTTTCGTAGCTACTTTATAAATACAAAACACGCTAGGAAAAGTTTAGAGGCTACCAAATAAATTTCGAGACTAAACTCTAAAATAGAAGGCTAAATTTAGACAAGAAAAATCTGTACAGGCAACGCTGCACTTAGGGATATTTTGCCAATCTAGCCGGATATGAGGCCAAAAAATTAATTTAAGAAGTGTATACTGAAGTACGCAGCTCGACAAGCAATAAGATTCTGCATCGTATAGAGAATTTTCAAGGTTTTTTCCCTTGAGATTTGTCGTTTTTTAATTTTTCAGAGATAGGATTGGTTCTCCTAAGGTGAACTTTTATCGCCTTGGTCCGGTTTTTCTTATTTTCTAGCTTTAGCAGCCTATGACCATGGGAGATATTTCTGCCAAGTTTTATCGATCTAGAGGCATTTCAGAAGCAATATAAACATAAAAAAGTAACATCCGGATATATTTGCAAAATACACCTATGTGAGCTGTCTAGAGAAAAACAGTGTCATTACGAACCTAATTCCGCATTAACCAATGCTTCCAAATCCTATTCTACGAGGGTATTCATTCAGTTAATTTCATTCTGTAGTCTAAATTTTAATAATATTGTGGAAATTAGTTTGCTTTTCATTTTGATAAGAACATGATTGTTTCCTTGCATGAACGCTTTAATTGAAAAAGATTTTTTATATTTCGAACAAAATAATTAACTTTGTGGTCTTACGCAAAAAATAAAACATGTACATACATATATGTTTATTTATGAACATATGTATATACATAAATACACACCCAGGCACTCCGGCATACACACACAATCATCGTATATTTTTCCATTCCACTATGACTTTTAGTTGTTCTTAAATTGACTCCATCAACCGACATCAAGTCATCGACAAATGTTCCGATGATGACAGCGAATCAACGTGTAGAGGTAGGCAGACAGACGGCAATACATACAGGTTTAGTACATAAACACTAACAGTTGTGTGTATTTGTTTGTTGATTATGTTACGTCTCTCTTGTTGAGTTCTGTTCAGAGTTTCAGTAGTTCTTTTTAGCTCTTTTCAGTTTTATGTCATAAAAGTTAATGCCTGACAGTCAGTTAACTTAAATCAGTATTTAAGAAACCATTTAGACAGATTGCCAACTAGACATCAACCCAACCAGCTATCCAGTCATGGGCAACTAACTTTGTATGCATAAATATGTATTTTTCCCGCTGACAAATCATAAGAAATCCACACATAGTTGGCTAAGGTTAGGATTGTGTGTCTGTCTATTTGTGTTATAAATACATTAAAATATGTAGCTTTGAATAGTTATATTCATAACAGAATTATTTATTAAAATTCTATTTATTTTCAAGTTTGTGTTCCTTATCACACCTTGTATGTGGCCCCAATGGAGTATTTACGACCACATTTACGGCGTCTCGCTGGCACTTGAAGTGAAGTTTCCTTTATGCACACTTGAATAAAATTTATTTGCGTGCAGTTAGTCAGACTAAATAACAAATAAAATGAGAAACCAAAATAAAAAACAAACAAAAATTATTCTATTTGATTCAGTCAGTTAGCCAAAAAGCCAGCCAAACCAGCCAGTCAGTTATTTAGTTCCTATTATGCGAACGAAGTAGCAACAAATAATTAAATCAGTTGAAGGTAGCTGCTTAAACATCAGGCGCCAGTGGGCGCCACTGACGTAATAAAAGAAATAATAGTAACGACGAGAACGGCGTCAAGCATGGCGCCACAAGCAGACAGGAACACACACACAAACAAACAAATGAGGAACACGAACATCGGCTAGCTAGCTGCACACGGATACAAGAGACAAATTCAATACCATTAAGCAAATGCAATCAGCCATTGACAATACCACACAAAAAGAGATACGCAGGCCGCCGTCTATAAGTTGAATTTTAAAAACACAACCATTGTATAAATCTAAAACTGTTCTCCCGAACTCTCTGCATTGCTCTCATTCATATGCGATATCAGAGATGATAAAGTCCATACAATTCCACCATTTTTGGTACACTTCAAACCACAAAACTACGATGGTACTACCGTGGCACATTTAGTACTACGTATTTAGAAATGTTCCCATATGTATCATTTTTATTGTCTTGTGAATGGATTTTTTTCTCTTATCAAGCAACAAATAATTTTTGTGGGTTTCATTAAAAACAGAGCAAGTTTTAAAATGAAATTCTTTAGGAGTGCTTAAACAAAGCGCAATTGGAAACTACTTGTGCCGTAATTAAGTTTTGGACACAAAAGCTTTATCCCAAAAATAATTTTCCGTGTTGCAAAACTTTGAATATGTATGAATCACCATATATTATATATTACATATATACATATATAGATAGATATGTATAGATCAATTTAAAGTACGCTTTGTTTCTGTGTAAATTATTAAATTTAATAAAAACCAATAGACGATATTAGTACAATGCGGATGGAAGAAAAAAACTATTGGTAAAAGCTTATTAGTACGAAATTATTTATCTCATTTATTATCCCTATGCGACATACGAGTCGTTTTTAGTTATTATCCATTCTGTCGCTTACTTTATTTTGATTGTATTATTTTCATGGTTGCCAGGTACACAGTAATATGTTCCATTTAGTAGACGAAATACAATAATCGATGTAATTGACTACAGCTTTTTAATTGTTATTAAATATTACAATAAAATTTAAAATATGATCACAATATTTTTTGATCGATTTTTAAAACTTTCCATATTTATTCAATTTGCTTTAAAATTATTATATATGTAAATTTGTTTTAGTTAATTTAAAAAACTCAAAATATCACTTGCTAAGTAATCTAACGGGTTAGTGCTTAACCATTTAGATTACTTAGCAACAAGTTACGATAAATCTGACATTCGCAAAACTTTAAGAAATATTCCTTAAACAAAAAAACTTTCTTTTTATACTATATATGCTTTATGGAAGTGTACCTTTGCAAAACAAGGTAAACTTTCTTTTGTTAATATTTCGTATATGAATATAGAGCAAAAATACAAAATATTTGTATTAATTTTTCTTTTGGAACATCGACGAAATTCAGGCAAAAATCTTTAAAATCCCAGTGAAATAAATCTTTCCTTTATTTCTTGCATTTCCTTACTACTCTTTTTCAACGATCTAATTAATTGCAAGTATGGCCTTTTTGAGGCTTGCTTTTTGAAACGCTTTTGTTCATTTGGACTTGTAACCATTTCTTTCACCCTGCCCCGGGATCCACGCATGCTTGTAACATACATTGTAATCAAATCTTGAAAGTCCATTTTATCCCACTTAGGAGCGCGAGAAAGGGAACCCTCCACAAAGTGTGACTTCAAATATGGTATAGGCTACATTGTGGGCAAGGTTTGGAGGGAATAGGAGCGTGGAAATCGGTACTCCAAATCACTGATACTTTTTCACTCCTAGTTAATATACCGGCTAAACGTTTGTAATTATTTCATCTCTTACGTTGTTATTCTCGTCTGCTTCTTCTGGCTTGGTACTGTTCAAAACTCCTCAAGCAAAGTCTAATTTGCATCTGATCTGAACGATTTTCTGATATTCTTCAAGCAGTACCGTAACGTGGAAGTAACTACATATTTAGCAGAGAACACACAATTGTACCCTGCACTTTTTGATTTATTACATTCAAGTAATTTTGCAAAACATAAGTGATGTTAAACACAGAATTAAAAAAATAAATCTTAAATTGCAAACATATTTTAATTTGAAACTTTGTGTTTTTTTGCGTGGCCTCAGTGCGCAACACCACGCCGGAATCGACGTTACGCATTTACAATTGAGTCTGAATTTCGGTAACATTTTATTTTTTAATAATTTCCACACTTTCGAGCGAAGGAAACTAATGGTAAAATGGCAAACCTTTCTAAAAATTTTGAGAGTTCAATGGCACGGTAACTTTGACAGCTTCTGAAATATAACAATTGGAACAATTATCATCACTACCTCATCACCCTACACTTTTGGACTAAAAAATTATTTGGTTATACTTCCATCAAATTTTTAGAAAAAAAAAAACTTCACCGCTATAAGCGAGAAAATATAGAATGACTAATAGAACATTTTATGGAAAACTCTTATGAAAGCCGGAAAAAAGGCTTAAGTAATGATAGAAAAATAAAAATATATTTTCGTTTCTATATAAAATTTTAATATTATGATAAAGAATACGCAATTGCGCCATTCTTAATGGAGGGGATTTCTGCTTTCTTTACAGGTTTTCCTCCTCTTCCATTTAGAGTAGAATAATTTTTTTTTAAAGAATGTCTAAGATAATTAAAAAACCATCTCTTTATATAAAAATTAGAATTTTAATTTGTAATTATATCAGCATTTTTGGTTATAAAATGAAAAATTAATTAAAAACGCATTACGGAATAAATTTGAATCAAGTATACTTATATGTATTTTTAATAGCCTAATTTTTGTGAACTAAATTAAGGTACACGCTAAAACACTTTAGGCACTACTTAGACTGTTTTAAGTATTAATATAAAATATTTCATTAATAAGATTTGCAAAGATTTTTTTCTTTAAAAGAAGATTGTGTTTTTTGGAAAATAAGATTATTCTACAACGCTTCTTAAAGACTAGATTAAAATCACATGCAACAAAACTGAACGATAAGTATGGAAATATAAAGTTATTACTCGATAAGAACCCATGGAATATATATGCTAATTTAAGGTTGTAGTTATGTTAGCCAGTTTACGATGAGGATACGGCAAGTTCTTTTTATGCGACTGGAACAGACGCACAAGAGATAAACACTACCAAGTAAAAAATTTACCACTAAGAGTGAGTTTGCTAACAGGAGCAAAAAACACAACTGAAGAAAGGAAAAACTGATGAAAAAATTTGTGAAAGCTATAAACAATGCTTTCGATACCTTTCAAAGTGAATTCCCATTAATCAGCGATGCCAAACTAAAAGAAAAAAACTTTGTAGGTCTACAAATTCGAGAGCTGATGAAGAACGTAGCCTTTCAAATAAAGCAGAAGAAGGAGCATGGGTGCCTTTTGTAAATGTGTGTCACAGTGCTTTTGAAAACGAAAAATCTGAAAACCATCAAAAATTCATTCAAGAGCTTCTTTCTACATACAAAGATCTTAAAAGTAATATATCCCTCCAAATTCATTATTTTTATTTCCTTCCCGAAAATCAAGGTGCAGTATCAAATGAACATGGTGAACGGTTTTCCCCAGATATCTGTGTCAATAAGAATAAAGTGCTTAAGTATGATTTTACAGAAGAGCAAATTTAAACTTTAAAAAATTATCGCTTTTTAAGGCAGACTTTTTATTATATACGTTTGGATAAAAACGGATTGAAAGCAACTGAAGTTACTTTTAAAATTGTATTCCTAGTTAAGTTCCTGTTCTAAAAAATATTCGTTAGAATATAACTTTCCAACAAATTTAGCTAAATATGTGAAATTTTGCTCAGGGTTCTTTTGAATTGGGAAGTTACAATGGAACTATTAACTCGATTTTAACTTAAGTTGACTTAAGCACTTATTCCTCATTACCACAGATATATTACCTATTGAAATTCGATGCAATTAAAAATGGTCAGAAGGAATGCTTGCAGATCTATGTTGGCCGATCCGACAAAAAATTGAAAATATGAAAAAAAAGTACAAAAAGCATGCAAAGTAACTGTAATAGTAATTACTTAATAAGTGCTCGGTTAATAATATTCACCGGCTTCTCCTGCAAACGTATGAAAAGTGATTTTACATTATTGTACATTTTGAATGACGATATTGTAATATTTCACTTTCTGAAGGCGAAATTTTAAGGTTAATTATTATTCATTAATGTTGGTTTGAATTCAGATTGACAATCCTTTTAATCAAGAATTAAATATGTTTTAAAAACTGAAATGCTAAAAATAATTTTGTCAATAATTTTAAGTTAAAATAAAAACAACATTGTGCCCTTAACAGATTATAAACATAGAGTAACTTTCAAACCTGTTAACATATTTATTAATTGAAGAATTATTTAAATAAAAACTATTTTAAAACTAAATTTACATTGAAGATATTTGATAAGTTTTTTACACAATTCTAAGAAAATTGTATGCGTTTAATTTAAATATGAATACGAATATATTTTCCATTGAAATTGCTCAAATTCATACATTTTGTATAAATTGCAATACATAATTAGTCAAAAGTAAGTCCGCTAATTTGTAAGAATATGTATTCTGTTTCGTTAGTTTTGTTAGAAGTTATTAACAAAAAACGAAACATAGGATGTCATTTGTCGCATAACTTGTTTTTGAAAACAATGCAAACTCTTAAATACTAGAAAGGATCACTGACTTGGAAAATTCTATGCCAGTCATTGACTAAAAACTAAAATTTTTATCACTACTTATTTTTCCTTTTATCTAATTTTTTACACTCTCTAACAAACCCCAAATTTACGACAACGTTACTAGTTATCTGAAACATGAAGGATAGCGACGAATTAAAAAAAACTCCACAAGTAACATTTTTTATTTATTT
The DNA here is from genome assembly GCA_963932375.1 of Phania funesta. NCBI lineage: Eukaryota > Metazoa > Arthropoda > Insecta > Diptera > Tachinidae > Phania > Phania funesta. The sequence continues at coordinate 64,776,430 of OZ010652.1, forward strand.
AGAAAACATAAAAAAAGTGACTTTGTGGTCAATAATTCGAGAGTAAAAAGCATAAGAGAACGGGCTTCCTAGTAAATGCATGAAGTTATTTTACAAAAAAATAAATAATAATTTTGAATTTTGCTCCTCTTTGTTTTTTTACTTATTATTTTACAAAAACAATAAGTGAACATTCAGTTATATTTGACTAAAATTTAAAAGAAAATGAGACGAAAGGATAACCATTAAGTCGTTAAGAAATATAAAATCGTAATAAGTAAAAGTTTTGTCGATATACGGTACGGGCCATAATTTACTATCAGATTTTAGATAGTGTAGATTAAAAGTAAATGTTTGCGCCGGATGTTTTGGAAAGTAGTGTTTTGATAAATTTTATTATGTAAAATTTTCTATGGGACTGGAGTTAAATTTTGTTTTCCCATTATATGTGAGATAGTGTGGTATCGATATTTTTTAAGTGGTAAAGAATTCTCTTAAATTTTTTCGGTCCAATCGTAAATTTTAAAATCAACCTCTAAGCATTGATTTTTTAAATCACTCATTATCAAATAATGTATGTACTAATGCTATTTGCTTAACTTCATCCCCAAAACCATGAAGCATGGTTAAAAGCAGAATAACAGATAAAAGACGTAAGTTTAGACAATATGCATATGCCAAAGGTAGATCAATGAAAACAGCTTTGCTCGACGTAGTACACTACATGGAGGAATCTTGCACTATATTAGGGAATAAGTTTATTAGTAGCAGTTCGCTCGAAATAAATTTCAGAGACATGGAGGAACGCGGAATTCTACAGTGGGAATATCACCACTACTGTAAATAACCACAATACACAGTCTACTAAGGGCCTTAAACGATGAAGGATTTCTACCCGTCTGTATATGTTGTAAAAATTCTAAAGGAAAAGAATCCGATTCGGTTAGGCAGGAGGACTGAAGAAGCCCTAAATATTTCAAACAACGAAGCCTGTTAAATGTCAACCCGAATAAGACAGAAATGTGTCTTTTTGCTAATAAGACGAAAATCGCGTTCTTCCAGGAACCACGTTTCTTAGATAAGGCAATTAACTTATCCGAATACTTAGGAGTAATCTTAGATCGGAAATTAAAATGGAAGCACCACATTGAGAGGATAAGAGAGGTCTACGTATGCTGGTTGCTATGCAAGAGAGGCCTGGGCTCAAAATAGGGCTCTAATCCGAACGTCACACTGACTCTACAGTGGCGTGATTATGTAAATTCGGACCTAAGCTTCCGTAGAGGATTCAACGAACCTTGGAATATGCGGTGAAAATAAAACTACAACATCAAGGTCGTTGGCGGCTATATTAAATATCCAACCAATAGACGTACAAATATAATACGTGGCTCTCGAAGTAGCACTCTTGCAGGCGATGGGTGAGTGGACCAACCGAGATCAGAAATCAAGGCATCAGAAAATATAGGAGGTAATAGTTCATTACAGGCAAAGCGCCAAATTAGCTAACTAACAAACAAAGATTATAGCAAATTGTGAACTAAAGTGACACTACAACCAGACAGACGCTCCTGCTAAAAAGGATCCGTAGCACAGATACCTGAGGGGAATTGTAAGCTAGGGGTTATTGAAATATACTTCCGGATCATAATACTGTCCTTCAAGCCGAAGTTCGTGCGATCACGAAAGTGTCTGAACAGCCTCAGTGATACTGACAGGCCAACCAAACAACAATACCTGTATGCCTACGGGCAAGGGAAGAATTGTCCCCAGAACCTAACCTAACCTTAATGTTATAGATATTTGGAACGAAATTCGGGCGTCCATAGTCAAGTTTGGTTCTAAACAAACTGGTCTCGGCTGCGCGCCGTTCTGGAAAGAAATTTGGCACTGAAGGTGGCAGATGGACGAAGCCGATTTACCTCTAAATCAAAACTGACAAGGGATAACAGAAATTCGTTCCAAAAGTGTAAAGCAAATCATCCTGACGGGAAAACAAATGAAGAAGAAATAAATGTAGACAAAAAAGGAAAGGGTGAAGTAGAAGGGTGTCGCGTTTTTCTAAGAATTACTTGCACCCATAAATGCTAGTTAAGTCAAAAGAACAAATAAGTGACATTTTTTAAAGTCATCGACGATTAGCTCTAGCAGCCCCTAATATTCTACTGTCTTGCATCTGTCGTTGAGGCTGGCTTGAGGACATAGCTAACTGGGATATCAAGACAATACAACAATACTGATACACATACTTATACTATACCTATATACATGCATACATACCTACATACATTTTAACAACAGTATCAACTTACATGATTATTAATAGTGCAGCTCTTTGTGTATTTTCTATTCAAATTAATATGTACGTTTAAAATGAATTTATTTTACACACCTATTTGATAGTTTATAACAATTATCTTCGTTTGATTTTTATTACAGATTTTTTTACTTCAACCAAATTGGAATTACTTAAGATGTTCTTAAAGAACTTTAAATTAAAATGTTTTTATTCATATGTATATTTTGATATGTTTACGTTGCTAGTAAAATTTGTTTAATTATTTTAACTACATTAAACTTTTTTAAATCCTATGTTTTTCATTTGTTTTGTTTAGCTTCTTTTATTGTATCTATTATATAAAAATAGATCATTTAAATTATTTCTCGTGAAGAATTTTGTTTAGAGAGGTTTCTGCGAGAGACAGTTCATAAAACGTTCGAAAACACACTCTGTATATTGAATATTTGTAACATTAACTTATCCGAAAACACACGCTCGCATAAACAGCTCTTACAAAAAACTATACCATACATATTTTCTCCATTCTTCATTCATCACAGCATAAAATTATCACGAAAATAGCACATAAGTATAATGGAGAAAACCAGAATTTTTGCCAAGTCTAGCCACGTTTTTAGATTTTTTTTTTTTCATTTTATATGAACATTTAATATTTATTATTGTGTTGTGGTTTGTTTCTTGTTGCTGTTTCTTGCAATTTTATTTGGAAAATCATTTTTTTGTTATCAATTTTAAAGTACAACAACATCTAGGGTACACAAAATAATACGTGTTGTGAATGTTTAATAACAAATGGCTGTTGTGCATATTTAATAATTCACGTTTGCAAATGTATAAAAGTGACTTATAAATTGATTTTAATTATTCTTCTTTAATTTTCCCGAACACCGGTGCAACTATTTTCAATGTTAAATTACTATAGCGGAATGTACTTATGTACATATTTTCAGATACATATAATTTTGTTGAGTTGCGCATGCTTCTACAACAACGACAAGCTACAAGTTGTAATTTTTTGCAAAATAGTTGTGTTTAGAATTTCGATAGGACTAATGTTGTTTTCTATTCTTTTTACAGTGATGACGGTGCCGTTTTCGTTTTTTATATGAGAGTAGGAGGTATCAATCGATTTGCTTTGAGTTTTGTTGAGTTTTTTTTTTCGTAGGCTCACATAGGAGTCGTATGAGCGAAGCTTAAAAAGTAAATTGTACTGGGGTGTGGGGATTGCCGCGTTAAGGCACGACTCATAGCACAACTGGGGACGATAAGAAATAAACATGTACCTATGAAATTTACAAATTCAAAATCTGTCTCTCACTCTCTTTTCGACTCTAAAAAACACAATTCGTAGCCTCTCCAAACGAACAGGGCGGCACGAAGTCAGCATACACCAACATCGGTTTGAGCAGCGCACTTAACACACATAAGCATAATTAAGAGCGAAATTGGATACAATACTTCTGTTTTGCTTGGATAGCAGTCTCTTGTTGTTGTTGTGTTTGAGAATTCCTACACAAAACTAAAGACACAAATACACACTCTAAATAGAGGCGATTACGTGAGAATAGTTGGTTGTGTGTACACAAATCAAAATGTACAAGCATGCATACATTTATATCTTTTTACTTTTATGTTAAATAAATGGTGATGGTTTAAATTTTTCTATTTAAAATTTCTACGATATCAAAACATGTTAGTAAATCCGACCAGAAATTATATTACAAAAATATGTTGTTTCTTTTCTTTCTCACTTTTAATCATCTTTTTTTTCCAATAATTAATAATAATAAATTAAAATTTATTAGATATTCGTTCATACGTACGAACATTCATACATGTGTATTTAACACATGTGAAATATTTATATATCACTTCTTTAAAGAATTATTTTCAGATTTCTTATCCGAGAAAAATCAATTTATATTAATGTACCAATGTGTGTATGTACATATATATAAGTTTTTTTATTTATTCCTTTGCTTTTTAAAAGAAATAAGCACATATGTATAAAATTTTCACGTTTTTGTATTAAAATTTGTGTAGAAGCTTTTGTTTTCTTTTTGGTTTGTTGTTGATTAATTTAATATTATACACACACTGATACCGTTTAGTTGTGTGTCAGCACATTTTGTTTTATAAAAATATAAGAAATAAATACATTCAATTAATTTTTTTGACTTTAATTTGCGTTATCAATACACCTTAACGTGTTACGCGGACTAGTTTTAAACACCAACTAAATACAGTCAATCTATAGACATTTTTCAATGGCTGTTATGCTCTTTTACTTTCTCAGCAGCTCCCAGCTCATGGTCTCTTATATTATATGTTTATCTTTGAGATACATATTTATATTTGTTTTACTCTTATACATAATTGAAAAGTGGCCTGGCATATTAGGCTTGGAAAATCAATTCTCTAAAATGGTTTATTTTGTAACACAATAGTACCATTCCACTTTTTTCCGACATCTACATATATATTGTTTTTTATATAAATATATGTATGTTTTTTTTTCTTTTTTTGGAATAAAGCTTTGCGGCTGGAATTCAATGAATCGCAGGATTCGGAATTATTACCTTTACGAATAGTTGCAAAAATTGGTTTACACATTTTATAAAGTTCTTAGCTATAATTTCACATCATTTTGTCGAACTTAAATTTTCAATTAAGTAATTAATTTTAATTGTAGGCGAACGTTGATGTGATCGTTCCGCAATGTACTGTAACTTTAGAACGTTTAAAACCGGGCCATACGTCATACAATGAAAATTAAAATAAAAAATCAAAGACATTAATTTTTGAGTAAGTTCGGTAAACTCAGAAAGAACAAAAATTATTCTCACTAAGAGACAAAATTGTAAAAAAGCACCGGAACATAAAAAACAAAAGCACTAAACCGAAAAAAAAAACGTCATAAAATTATAATGTTGTTTATGCCTTCACTTATTTAACACACCGCAGTTCAATACAAACGAGGAATGCAAATGTACTATAAGAAAATTAGCTGAATAATTGTTATTTTGCTTTTTTGTTTGAAATTTTTGTTTATTTAAATCCGAATCTAAAGTATGGAAACACATCTATTGTAAAACGATATTCCGTAATCAGCGGTTCAAAACTGTGTTGGGAATTGAAAAGTTTCTATTGTTTTATGCTTATGTAGAAACGTACCAAAATAAATTATATAACACTAAAACTATACTATATTAGTAAGTACTATGTTTGCATAAAAATGAAATCAATATTTGTTCAATTTGTAATGTAAAGCTGCTGCTACACACATCAGTACTCAATTTCAATATTTAAGCTGGGGACAGCCTATGTCAATGTAACTCAACAATATTAATATTTATGTGAGTTTCTTTAAATTTCTTTCAATTTATATTTATATTAAAATTTTTTGACATGATCATATGCAAAACAAAATCAAAATTGTCAATATCAATTATATACTACGTCAAACTACTTCAATATTTCATTTCGAAATTTGTCAAATATTGATATTGAATATTGATTCGTCTATCAGCCGCTTAAAACATAAGCATGTAAAAACTTGCTTGTTTGTAAAGATATTATTACTATTTTGCTATGTACTTTTAGTAAAAACCGATCTATAAGATTTACAAGATTTATAATAATTGGAAAAATTATACATATACAAGCGACGGAATACTAAATATATATGTAAGTGCCTACATACCCATGTACATATATATAAAAAATACATTTGTTCTATATGCACACATTACTATCATTACATGTGTTTTAAGATTAATAAGTACAAAATTTAAGTTTCGCAATGATTAATTTCATTTAATTTATTGTATAATAATACAAATATTTAAAAGGCTTACATTTTAATATATACATATGTATGTACATAGATATAAGTACCAAAAAAGGGCACTTGTGCCATCACTGGTTTACAACTGTCACGTAACAACGTTACAGCCCGTCCAGGAGTTGGATTTTTATTTCTTAACAGAGCAATAACTTTGGCAGAATAACGGCACAAAAAATGTTATATTACAAAAACTTCTATAGTTATGCCTTTTGATTGGAACGTTCCGTCAACGTGACTTTCAATGTCGTAAGAGTTTGTAATGCTTTCGCATGAACAAAGCCGAACAGCTGTTTCGTTACGGGACATAGACGTGCGGTTAATTCTGCTTTAATGATAAAGTTTCTAAATTCCATTTGCCGTTATTATTGGGTTAAATATCTGATGTTTACAGTGGACACTTTAGTAGAAATACACAAGGAATGCTTTCCATTCTGCTAGTGTCTAATGTCAGTAGTCAAAGTGATCATATAAAATAATAAAGAATTGCCTTCCTTAACAGAAATAATAAAAAAAATCGAATTTAAGTTCGCCAATTCAAATTATCTACTATTCTTGGCTATATTTGATAGTATGAAATTTAACATATGTCTGTAGCTATTTATGGTCCAATTTTATTGTTATTCTATATTTAAAGTTCATAGAACTCTTGCGCGTTGGCTTAAATTATTAACAATCCATTTTTCGTTTTCTCAAACACATACTTAAAATTTTTTTTTTGTTAGAATACCGAACGGTTTTAATTTCGTACTTCCAATTTCGATTGATTTTTTTTTGCTTCTTAAGATTCCGATCGATATTTATTAGTATACACTTTATGCCATTAAAACAAAATTCCACTTGGAACAGTAGTGGTTTAATTCCGAAGACATTGTTCGTTTTCTGAAGAGGAAATTTACATCATTGAAACCACTTTCGACTGAAATGGAATTATGTGACAAGGCTGAATATAATCTAAAGAAGTCAAGAAACAGTGAGTCTTCAAGATCGTATATAAGTATTACAACAAATGAACACTACTAAAATTTTATCATGTTTTCCAAAACTTGCGATGTAAGTATGAATCATTAAAATTTTTCATGTGATCGGAGGTGCGATAGGTAACTGGTGGGGAGCAGTTTATTGTTTTTCAAAAACAACTATAATCCAAAATATATACAAAAATATAAATATATTCTTGCGAAAAAGTCTATTTCACTTTCCTGTCGATTTTCAGATATTTTCGCATTTGTATGTACATAAGACCGGGTCAACCCCCACACAACAACAAAATATTTCAATGACGATTCTAAGACGCCCAGTAAAATGTTTGTGACGCCTCTAAATACTACAATTAATTAAGAGATCACAACATATATCATATTGTTGTTAATGGTTCGAAAGCGGCTTAAATTTCGTGCTTGTTGGCTTTTCAATCGAATGTCAAATTCTAGATACGACATCTGATAGCTTGGATCATTCCCCTCTACAACCAATTTTTCGCATACCATCGGATAGCCCTCTTAAAACTACGTAATTCTGGCCTCTTAAATATTGCAGTTTTTTACACTCCTAAAATGCCGTCGCTTTTGTTTTTTATACAATTCTGGATATCATTTCTGGTATAGAGGATTCTTCTCTCTCAAGACAACATAAGATAGGTTTCTAATATTTTAACCTCTCTTCACAAGTTTTAACAATACTCTAATTTGAAAAATATGTGGAAAAATATATGTACGGGAAAATAAAATAATAATAACGTACAAATATTTATGTAGGCTGCTTTAAAAGTTTGGCCATAGTGTAAATATCATTGAAAGCTACTATCATGTCTGTTCTGGAAATTACTTTTTGTCTGGTGTTCTGGGCACAAAAAATATTGAAATCACTTGATTATTTTCTCTAAGTATTTCGATTATAATAAATAAAAAAAGGTTCTATATGTTTCATACGATGAGTTTTCTATATATTTCTATAAAACATAAATATTACACAATTTTGAAGGATACTAATTGTTTTGTTTTGTTCGGCAATGTTTGTGATTTTCTTTTTACTAGCCATAAATCTGTTTAGCCATCGTACAGATTGCTGTTCGAACGAGAAATTGGCTCGTGAAGTCAGTCGATGTTAATGGTCTATTCGTAATCAAACATCGTTGTCGGAACAGTTGTTCGCACAACGCTATTCCATCATACAAGCAAAATACACACAGGCAAAATAAAGAATATGTATGTATGCGTGCGACGGTAATCACCCCCCGTACCATAAACTATACTAAGAACAAGCACACAATCCTGATGAGAAACAAAAAATTATGCTCACACTGAACAGGAACATCTACACGTATTCTCCAAACAGAAGACTACGAACAATTTTCTTTTGGTTGTTCTGCCGACGATCTCTCCATGTGGTAGTCAAGACGGAAGAGTCTGAGGTGGTTGCGCATATTGTGTGCGAATGTCCAGCACTGGCCAGCATAAGGGTTAGTAACACGAGCAGATCCTTAATTAATGTGAATGATGATGAAGAAAAATGCTGACAGCTACCAGTCGACCGTCTTAAAACACTACAGTCAAGAGTAAAGGCTTGTGTTGGCACGAGATACAATGAAAGTAAGGTAGTCGAAAATTACAAATCTGTTGCCAGAAATCAGTTTAAGCAGTAAGTGGTCTGTTTCGATATCCGAATTTTCCCAATGAAAACAATGGCAACTTCGTTATTTTTGTACTCATATTTTGTTATGCTAACATTTACTTATATTCATTTTCTTTTTATATATGTTGTGTGAACTATTATTTGACGCCAATTTTAAATGCTCTGTTCTTAAAGCAATTACTGCCAATATAGCTCCCGGCATTTTTACTTACTTGATTTTCACTTAATATATTGATTAAGAATGTAACAAAATAAATAAACAACACACAATATTTTGCAAAATTAAAACTACGTTAATTAATGTAAATACTTCAAATAGTCTGCATGATTTCAAAACGGTTCGGGATTTGAAAGCACGTTATTTTCAGAACATATCTGTCTGTCAAAAAGTGTTGCCGTTAAATCAAAACGCGATATTTAAATTTAAAATTCAAGTTTACCTTGGTACATTCAAATATGTGGCTGCAAATATGTTTTGTGATTTGTTCAATCAGTTGTGAGTATAACTTCAATTAGATAAAATAATTTCTCTGGTAATAAGATAGTATTAACGATAAAATACTTGGTTGTTTTCCTTATGAAATTTTTTTTTTCGAATATAGCAACCTTTTAACAATATTGCCATACTTTTACTACAAGATAATTCGCACTAACACATTACGAATATACGAATATGAAATGAAAAAAGTTATTGCTTAAATTTATCAACATAATTGAATTTTTGTGTTAACAATCTAAAAATAAATAATATTATCAAAGGAATCTTAATGAAAAATTAACTAAAGCGAATAAGAAATATGAATTTTAATATTTTTTGTATTCTGCAAATTGCTCAATAAGGAATGGTGGAGTAACCTTAGTGAATCGGTTGAGGCATCAAGTATAAAAGCGTGTGAGCCAATGGCATAAAAAACAACCTGTAACCACAAACAATGTACATATTTTATATTTTTTTTAATATTTACAGCTTTTCTTTATTGTTAGAAATCCATATTATCAAAAATACACATCCATATGTATCTCCCCCAGAGATTTGATATGCGACTGCATGCATGACTTACTTCAGTTCAATTTATTTATTTTTGTCTAATTCTGGATGCTTTTCCTTTTATATTTCATTAACCGAAGGCTGAAGAACGATGTGCGCTTCTGCATTTAGCGAATACAATTTTACGATAATATGGTAACATGTTGCGAGAGTCAAAGTATTAAAATGAGAGCATAAGAAAAAAAAAACGCCATCAAAATAAAATGTATCTCACAACCACATAGCTTGGCACTAAAATTGTATGATAAATATCGTTATGACCCATTTCTGTTTAATAAATATGTTTTTATACCCATCATAAAAGTGAAAAGGGTATATATAGGTTTGCGATTTCATTTCTAATTTCTACGAAAGTTTATTGAACGATGTACGTCTGACCGATGTTTAAATGACGGCACTATACAACACAGGATCTTAAAACCTGGACAATTTGATCAGCGCTTGGCGACTATCGTTTCGCATGTTCCAGAGATATGGGACAAAACAATTTTATTTATTTTCACATTAACGGGGAACGGTTACCCACAAGCCAATAAAGAGAATCCGAGGTAACTTGCGGACATAAATGTTGGATTGAAATAAAAATAAAAAAGAACAAGAAACACCAAATTCCTTGAAAAACCGATATTTCAAAAAAAAAAACATTCGAAAAATTTTTTATAATATCGAATTCACCACAAATTCAGTAATTTATCATAAAATCTAAATACTGGTATTAAAAAATTGCCAAAAAACCAATATTTAAAAAAAAAACCCGAAATGTTTCCAAAAAAAAATTGTAATATAAAATATTTTATGAAAACTTAAAAATTTTAAAAGGACTGATGTTACACAATTATATAAATATTTTTATTTAAAATTCACCAACAAATTTAAAAAATAACCAAATTCTGAATTGAACTGAAAAATAAATAAAATTAAATTTCACCACAATTTGGAAATTCAAAAATTCTTCACTGAAACCACACTGTAGTGAACAAAGTTTAAATTACTAAAATCATTTTGCAAAAAATCAAGGTTCCAAAAAATTGAAATTGCAAATAAGAAAAATTCAAAATTTTGTCAATATTCGAACTTTATTAAAAATTTTCCATAAAGTTGACAAAGTAGAATAAAAAGAAATTAATGGTTAAAAAATGCATATTTAATAAAAACCGAAATTTTACAACAAAATACCATAAAAACCAAGTCACGAAATTTTAAAATTATTTAGTGTTATTAAAATTTTTGAATTTCACCACAAATTAACAAAAAAAATTTAAATTTTATGAAAAACGTCGCAATTTTAATAATTATAACAAAAATAAAATTTCACCACAATTCGGGAATTATCCAAAAAATTGAAAATTCAACAACACAAAATTTAGTTCGCAAAAAAAATTTAATTTATAAGAAAATAGTTCTTATAAATTAAAAAAAAAATAAATTAGTATGAAAAATCATAAAAAACGAAAACTACACTAAAGTTTGCGAATTTACCAAACTTTGAAAATTCACCACAATACCAAACAAAGTACGTCAAAATTAAATTAACAAATTTCAAACTACTATAAAATATAAAATTTTACCACAAATTTACCAAAAAGTTTAAACTAACCAAAAATTACAAAAATATCTAAAATTTTTGAAAAACCGAAAACTAAATATACAAAAAAAAAATTTTAAAGCTTCCAAAAGAACAAAATTTCCCAAAAAAGCTACAATTTACAAAAAATACCCCAAAAGTCGAATTTTACTAAACTAATTTACTACCAATAATGAAAATTTCAACTACAAAGTCCAAATTTCAATAAAAATCTACATTTAAAAAAATGGAAATTTTAGGGAAAAAGTTGTAAAAAAATTTAAATTTCATCACTATTGAAAATCAACGTAAAATCTAAAAAAACTATACAAAATAAAACAAGAAAACTATTAAAAAATTTAAATTACCAAAGGTTCTTAACTAAAACGCCACAATGTCACAAAAAAAATAATCAATACATAAATAGAATTTCACCAAATTTAGAAACTCCACCACAAATTGCACCAAAAATTTCAATTTCAGACAAAAAAAGAATTTTATTTTAAAAAAGTCTAAATTATAGAAAAATTCGACATTTTAGTCACCATATTTCCGAAATTCAACAGAAAATCCATCAACAAATCTGAAAAAATAATTGTAAGATCCAAAAGACATACATTTTACCAAAAAACGATATTTTAAAATTCATTGACAAATTTTATCGAAAACTCTAATTTTTATCACTGTTGCAGAGTTATATTAATTCTCATAATATCATCTCGTTAATATTTCCTACTGGCGTTAATTATTATTAGGTACCACTGTCGAAAAAACACACAAGAGTTCTTGATATTTTAATAAGCATTTTTAACTACATATATTGTAATGCTTTAACATTTATCGTCATTAAATCTAGTTGATCTCACATTACTTGCTCCCATTACATATTAATTTCACTTCATTTATTACTATATGTAAATTATGGTGTGATCTTATGGTATGTATTCTCATTGCTTAAATATAATATTCCGCACGGCATTTGCATTCTTTATATTACAAGTTGTGAATATAATTTTTGTTTAAAAGCAATTTGTACAGTCTAGAAAATCACTTAGCTATCAACCGTCAACCAACATTGTTCAATGAAGAATTAAATATATTTGCATACGAAAAGAAAACTGAAGTTTAAGCCAATCTCATACAATCACAAATTCGAATTTTTGATAAAAACCAAATTCCGTTATTTTCTACTATTCACTAAAAAAAATGAGAATTGATCAAAAATTTATAATCCTTCAAAGACAAGGTAAAACATATAAACAAATTACAAGAGCCCTATTAACCGATTGAAAATGCATCTGTTACGAGTAAAACCGGAGGCTAAAATTAAAGATCACAAACAATCTTTGCACCGGGAAAAATATGTAGTACATTTTCAGTAGTTTATACTTTTGTGAAGGGTATACAATATTAGCCCTCTCATGCCCGAATTGAAATGGGCGTGGCTAAAATTTTGTTGAGTAGACATATAAGATAGAGTTAACCTCAATATAGACTGACAAAAGTTTCAATGTCCTAGGTGTCTTGGTACAAGAGCTACAAGATGTTGCGTATACGCAACATTGGGTAATGGTGTTATAAATTTAAATACAAGTTGATTTTTTTTCAAATGTCGTTTCTTTCTATTTATGTATGGTAGGCTACAAAACCATTTTTTTGAGGATTGGAGCACAAGTGCACATTGAATTTGCTGCATTTACAGCTTGGAAAGCCAGTGTTGCATTGCCTAAATCTGTACAACATATGCTCTTTTATAGGGGTTTGATTCAGATTCCGTAGAAGGAGTTGGTGATGACGGAGTCGATGGAGGTGATGAAGTTCCTGAATCCATTGTCAAACGGAATGATGATGGACGACCCCTCTTTTTGGCGACGACTGTAGTTTGACTTGCGTTCAAAAGTTCGGTAGCAACATCCAATTGGCAATTTATGAGCGGCATATGCTTCAATTCGCCGTCTGTATGTGTGATGTCTCTGCGGTACAACAACCAACTGCTTACTAAACTCGAATTTATGCACCAGTACACTATGCGCATGTACCATTTAATTGAATGGTGGTTGAATTTGTACAATTCAAGCATCATGCCCGCAAGATCAACCCCTCCCATTGTAGCATTCTACTATACCTGGACGAGGTATAGTTACAAACTTCTTCTCTTTGCGGCAGCATCTCTTGCATTCACTCAGACCAGTTCGACCTTTTGGTCGCATCTTAGAATGTGCATACAAAAATAAGTTTTTATTTTTCGAAAATAGAAAAATAGACTAATGCTGCATGCACTACATTTACAATATTATTGCAGACAAACTAAATAATATTTTAATGCCGGTTTTTTTTAAATTACTCACCTTTAATTATTTAGTTGTTGAACTTGGTTTTAGGATGAATTAATTATACTTGTGGTAAATTTTCAAATTATGGTGAAATTTAGTATTTTGTTGTTTTAAAATTAATTTCGATTTATAATAAAATTTATAATTTTTATATTTAAATCTTTTGGTGAATTTGTTAGATTTTGAACTAAAGTTTGTTGTTATGGTGAATTTTCGGATATTGGTGAATTCATATTCTTTTTTTATTGCCATTTCTCCAATTAATTGATATTTTTTGATAAATTTATAATTTTTTAATACCTTGGTGAATTTTTAATTCACGTTTTTCATTTTGATTTTTTGTAGTTTTTCAGCTTTTCAGCAAAATTTAATTTTAGTAATAAAATTCTAAACTTCGCTGAATGGTGCTTTTTGTTTTCTTTTCCTTTTTTTTAAATTTCGGTTTTTAATTGAATTTAGATCTTTTGGCAAAAAAAAATTTCATTTCCATATTTTCAACTTCGATGTTTTCGATCAGCTTTCGTTTTTTTAAAATTTCGGTTTTTTGGAAGATTATAATATTTTTGAACTACAGTTTTGAGGTGAATTTTCGTATTTTGGTGAATTCCCAAATTATCGTAGTATATGATTTTTTTTTATATTAATTAGAATTATTGATAAAATTTATAATTTTTAAATATTTTGGGAATATTGACTTTTTTTTGGGAATTCAGTACTTGTGATAAATTTTTGATTTTTGTTTTTATATGTTTGCTTAACAGCGACTTTGTTAAAATGTTAATTTTATTCATAAAATATAGCTTTTTGAGATTTTTCGGCTTTTTGGCGAAATTACAAAATTGTGGAGAATTTTAAATTTTTGTGGTGTACTCAAAATGTTGTGAATGTTGGTTCTTTTTGTTTTTTCATATAATTTCGGTTTTTTTTTTATTAAATTTGCATTTTTTAACAAAAAAAAATTGTTTATTCCAGTTTTTCGATATTATTTTAAATTTTCGAATTTATGGTGAATTTAAAATTTTGGCAAAATTTATAATTGTTTGATTTTTTTTTGTGAAATTTAGATTTTTTGAAGGAATTCTGGTTGCTAGTTTTTGAAATTTGGAGGTTTTTGTAAAAATGTTCCAATTCGGTCCAACATTTAGGTTTATAGGTTATCTGGGGTTCTCGGGATAATAATTTGTCTAGGGGGATTTTATAGCAAATATAAGCATTTTAAGGCAAGAGTAAAAGTACAAAAAAAACCCCTATATATTGGGAACTTCTGGACCGATATAGGCAATTTCAAATAGCGAAAATTCGCCAAGCTCACTGATCAAGTGGTTCAAGTTTCAAGATCGTAGGTTGTCTAGTGCCGTCAAAAAGTTGATTTCAGCATCTGACAGAAGGACATTGTTAATTGAACTTCCCTACCTATAAGGATCCAGAATATACTTTGTTGGGTCGGAAATGAAAATTACAAATATAATAATGGAATGTACTAAAATGGAGAACGGCTTATTTTTACATATTCTTAAATTTTTTATAGATGACAGTAGACATTTTCAATATATTGAAAGGATATATTTTATTTTTTATACTGTATTTTATTTTATTGAATCTTTCTATTAAAAGAAATTCACAATAAGTATTCAAATCTTATTTCTAAATTATTATTTACTAGTTAATACCAACGTAATAACAAATTGTTTGTATTCAAATCTTAAAAATCTATCTTCTATTGTGTAGAGAGAGCCGCCTTGCCAGGCTCAATGTGTCAGTTCTTTTTAGTCTCTGGTGGCCGTCAAATTGCAATAAATTGCGTGCTAGAGTGTTGCGATGTGCGACTAGTTTGTTTACGTATTTGGACGTGTATGTTTTAACTTCTTCGTGGATAGTGGGAACTTTAAGATCCCTATGTATGTTTTCATTTCTTATGTACCAGGGGGCGCATACGATATGACGTGCGTTTCCGCTGGAACCGTGGTATTAGTTATTGTGATTGGTGGACAATTTTGCCTTCTAAGGGAAAACGTTACATGAGCACATTTTGTTGGATTTACCTTTATTCTCCACTGTTTTAGCCAGTCTTCTAGCTTATGAATATGGGACTTCAGCTTTTCAGATGCATCCTTTGGATCATTACTGACACTTATAATTGCAGTGTCGTCTGCAAAGGTTGATGTATACGTATGTGGGCTTGTCGGCATATCCGCTGTATAGATGATATATAATAGCGGCCCTAGCACACTACCTTGAGGTACTCCTGCACTGATTTTCCCACATCTTGAAAGCTGGTCCTTTGACCTTACTTTAAAAGTTCTATCGGACAAATAGCTTTTTATAAGCTTGTGGGTGTTTTCAGGTAGAACCCGAACTATTTTAGTAAGTAGCCCATCATGGCAGACTTTATCAAATGCTTGGGAAATGTCTATAAATAAAGCTGAACAGTATTGCTTTCTTTCAAAAGCCGATCTAATAATGGTAACGATTCTATGGACTTGTTCAATCGTACTAAGCCTTGCTCGAAAACCAAACTGATGATCTGGGATAACGTTTTGTTCATGTAAAAAAGGAGCTACACTCGACTCGAATAATTTTTCAAATATCTTTCACAAAACTGACAGTAGGCTAATAGGCCTGTAGGATGTAATCTGGCCTGAGTCTTTTCCAGGTTTCGGGATCATAACAATTTCAGACATCTTCCAAGAGCATGGGAAGAAGCCGACGCGCAACATGGCATTAAATATGTAAAGTAAAATTCTTACAGCTGAATTAGGTAAGTTTCTTATCATTGATCCTGTTATACGATCAGGTCCAGGTGATTTCTTCATATCCGTATTTTTAATTGTCGATTTTAAAGAATACAACCGAAATTTCATAGGATCATTCACGATGTCGCTAATAATTGGAATAGTGGAATTACTTATATCATGTGGTGTGAAAACCTTCTCTAAGTGCTTTGCGAACGCATTTGCCTTTTCACTTGAGTTTTTAGCCCAAGTACGGTCTTCAAGTCTTAGTGGGGATTCGTAAGCAATAGGACATTGTAAGTGCTTTACAGCTTTCCACAGAATATAATCCGTGTTTTTCATTGGATCCAAGTTTTTTAAAAAGTTGTCGATAGCGAATTCGTGTTTCTGTCTCAATTTAATGCGTAAGTTTTTTTGGCATAAGTTCATTTGCATTTTTAAGTGTGGAGAACGACTATTTTGCCATTGTCTTCTCAGTCTTCTTTTCTCAATGACGAGCATCTGAATATCTGCTGTTGCCTGGTACGTTATTATTTTAGCTGATGGCTTTGTTGGCGTTGCAGCTATGGCTGCGGCAGTCACGACGTCTGTAATAAAATGGTCTACAGCTGTTTGAATATCAGCTGGATTTCTCAGTGGGATGTTCAAAGGTAAGTGAGAGCTCACATACATTTTATGTTTTAACCAATTCGTGTTTCTGTTCGGGTAGAAACTAAGGGTTTTAGGTGCAGTGACAAAACTGTCGTGTAAAATAACAATTGTAGGTGAATGATCAGAAGATAGGTCATAGGATGAATTAACTAAGAGTTGATCGCGTTTGATGTTTTTTACTTTAGCAAAATCAATAAGGTCTGGCAACTTATTAAAGTCTGTGGGCCAATATGTGGGTTTACCGGCAGATACGACGTCAAGCTTGTTTGTTTCAACTGTATAATACAACTGCCTACCTCTAGGACTAAGGAGTCTGGATCCCCAATATGTGTGCTTTGCATTGTAATCGCCAGCGGCATTTTTGACCTAGCGTAGCAAAGAACAAAGAGCAAATTCATGGTGTTCGATTTTATGCCTAGGTGGGCAATACACTGAGGAGACTACAATTTTAAAATCAGTAAGATATATGGTCGTGGCTTGCAAAAAGACCTCCCTGAATTCAGGCAATGGAAAATGCCTTACGTTTTTTCGGACTATAGTGGCAGTCCCACCACATGCCCTTTCGCTTGGGTGTTTGGTGTCATATATAAAATACCCATCAAATCTAAAGCAGTTTTTTATAGTGAAGTGTGTTTCAGAAACTAATAGTATGTCTATATCATGTGCTAGCAGGAAGTGTTCTACTTCATATTTATGTTGCGAGAGCCCGTTAGCGTTCCAGAAGCATATTTTTAACTGGTTCATTTTTTGCCAAGCAAAACTTGCAGAAGCATGTTTTGGGTTCGCATCATTTCCTGAAAAATACCCTGCATAGTTGTCATGAAATTATTCATTGTCTGTATTAAGTTCTCGATCGAGCTCGAATTTTAAGACGTGGGCATATGAATGTTTATGCGCATTAGAACTTTTGGCATTCGCATTAGGTAAATCATTTCTCAATGTTTGGGCATATGAAAAGTTTGGCTTAGTGTGTGGCTGTGTAGCTTGTGTACTAGCAATAGAACCAGCATGAAGCCGAGGAAATTGGGAAGCTCTATATTCCTCATATTCAGGTTTACGTACGACTTTCGCATTATTTTTTACATATTGAAATACTTTGCAGCCCCTGTAATTTGCTGTATGGTTTTCACCACAGTTGCTGCATTTTTTGACCTTTGGGGTCTGTTTTGGAAGAAGTGTATTCCAAAGTCCGGTGCGCATCACCGCAAACAACACATACAGATGGTAGCTTGCAGTAGGTTTTCGTGTGTCCAAATTCCTGGCAGTTGGTACACTGACGGGGACCGTTACGTTTTAGAGGCTCTTCCACCGTTATTCTTCTGTTTAAAAGGTAGCGCAAATTGTATATAGGATGAACCGAGTTTTTTGATTTAAACTGAGATGCGTTAAATACGATTTCAACACGATGCATAGGTTGGAGAACTTTATTCTTATTTAGAATATTGTGCACTGACCTTACGACATAACCTTCCACCTCTATGGCACTTTTTATCTCCTCAGTTGGAACAGAACTGTCAATGCCCTTTATAATGACAATCAAACCTTTAGCACTTTTTAGTTGATACGTATAATAGCTCTTATTATCTGCATTGAGATAATTCTTCTCAGTGTGGGCTTGGATCTTCGTTTCTTGTATCTGTCCTCTTCGTACAGAAGCCTTCCTCTTCGTTATGGTTATGTACCGATCCATGCCAGTTTGCACGCGTTTAGATTCAGTACCTGGTTCTTTTTCTTGTGCGATTTTTTGTGTATTATTTGTTTCTTTAGTTTTATTTGTTGAATTCGTTGTTTCTGTAGCAGATATATTTATATTTGCTGATAATGAACGCGTTCGGTCAATTGGCCTGGCGGTTAAAAAAGCACTGTCATCTTTTTTTTATTGTTTATATTGTTTATTGCATTATTAGCATTTGTGTAAGAAAAAGAGTAATAAGCATTGTTGTTTTTACCTTTTGTATTTTTGTCGTTAATGTTTGGTGCGCTCATGCACTCACTATTAATTGTTGGACTTTGTTATTGTATTTTTTATCACACACTATATTATAATGCTTTTTAGTTTTTGTTATTTATTTTGTTGTTGTTACTAACTGTTAACTGTGTCTCTGCACTTGTTCAATTTTTAAAATAAAAAAAGTCACCTTAAATGAATATAAATTATGCGCTTAAAGTGAAGTACGTCTTTACTCAAACGAAGTAGAACAATCAATGAAAAGATATATGCACGAATGGAAGGTGTTGCGATAGGATCTCCAGCATTTCCAATTGTAGCGGGCATAGTTGTGAGTAAGTTACTTGTAACTTTTATCGGGAAATTAAATACTATATCTAAAACAAGGACTTAGTATATACATGATTTGTTTTGCATTATTTTTTAATGGAAAATTTATAATATTTTGAAATATTGAATTCTCTCCTTAATAATAACAATGAAAGTGATTCCAACCATCGCTATTTGGATACATTACTAACAAGACGGGGCAACAAATTTAATAATGCATTGATACCAAAAGCAACAGAATATGGGAGAATTGCTCAAGAGATTATAAATACAGCTAACATTTTGGTAGATAAGAGTTTCACAAGAAGAAAAAAGAAGAGATTATAAGTATATTATTTGATAATAGTTTTAAGAACAGAACAAAAATCAAATTCATTAATACTGAAAAATAGAGAATTGCTTACAAATCTTAAAATGCATTAAATAGATTGTTTAGCAGAACTAAAGACAGAATTAAAAACATGGATATGTCAAATATTGTTTAGAAAATACCTTGTAACGGAAATGATCAGGAGAGGTGTAATAAAGTATATGAGGGAGCAACGAAAAAATGCTAAAAATTAGAATAGCCGGTCATAGATCGGACCAACGTTGTACAAATTCACATAAAGCTCTACCCTCCTGAATTAAATCACAATCGAGAAGAATTATAAGCGACGTTATATATTAGAACTTTTTAACTTTTTAAAACACCAATATCACAAAGAATTTGATAACTCATATATATATATATATATATATATATATATATATATATAGGCATTTAATATATAAAATAATATAATCAAGAATAATTTGCTTATATGTACATATACATACATATGTACATACATACATACATACGTGGTGAAGTTTGATTTTTTTTTTGAAAAGTATTTATTTATTCATTAATATCCATTTTGTCCCCTTTAAAATAAATCCTCTCAGATATACTGCACTTATACCAGTGCTTCGTCCAATCGTCGAAGCACTTCTGAAATGCGCTTTTCGGTATGGCCATCAGCTCGTTATTCGATTCTGACTTTATCCCATCAATTGTCGGAAAACGCTTTCCTTTCATTGGTCTCTTCAGTTTTGGGAATAGGAAAAAGTCACAGGGAGCCAAATCTAGTGAATAAAGTGGTTGAGGCATAATTAGAGTGTTGTTTTCAGTTTCAGTTGTTAACAACAAACTACTAATCCAAATTGGCTGATAATGCCCACATATGACGAATACATGTGTACCAAAACATAGCGAAATCAAATCTCGATAAAAGGAATGATTTTATTTATAATTTTATTTCTAATTAAGTCCGTGTTCGTTTTAAAATTTTGTTTCAAGAAGCTGGTACAGCAACATTCAATCAAAATTTGTTTTCAGTGCGCGTTGGACACTGCGTGTACAAAAGCGAATGAGAATTGTTGCTTATTAATTATTGAGGAAAAAGCCCATAAGAAAGGTTAGATGATTTTCAATTAATTTTCGGTATCACTTCGTAACTAATAGCAAACTATTTGAGCTCAATTTTGGTAAAACAAATTATCAGAAATTTATGAGAATGTATTAAAAGAAAATTTAAGCCAAATGCAAAACAGAAATAAGGAGAACATCAAACCTCTTCGATTTTATATCGTTTCACTTTCAATTTCCATCATTAATCTTTCGGATTCATTTTTTTCCTTTAACAAAATTATATTTTCTGTACTGTCGCACAGCCCCCTAATTTATCACCCTAATCAACGAAATACTGTGGTAATTATGCTGCATAAAACACTTTCAACTGTTTTGAAATCCATTTCTTATTAAAAATTTTAAATTGAACAGAAATCTTACGGTACTTTTACTCACAAAAAACACTTTGAAAATCAGCTGTTATAGCAAAGTTATTTTTGTTTTTGACAACAAGAGCTTATAGTTGTGTTCATTTACTTTACTAGTAAACATTAGCAACGAGAGAGTAACAAGAAATTTTCCAAAATTACTCTCAAAAATGTGAAAAAGTAAATGAACACTTTACTAGCTAAAATTTAAAGTAGTGTTGTAATGTATAGGTATATATGAGTACCCAATAACTACCCCTATATTTTTTGGAAAAATTATACATATGTATATGTATATTATTATAAAAATGATGTGATTATGGTCATTTT
This sequence comes from Phania funesta, assembly GCA_963932375.1. Lineage (NCBI taxonomy): Eukaryota > Metazoa > Arthropoda > Insecta > Diptera > Tachinidae > Phania > Phania funesta. Next base: position 64,797,925 of record OZ010652.1, read on the forward strand.
TATTCAGCATTGTCGTGACAGATTGGCTCAATCTCACGGTGGTCCAACCACGGGTGTGACATTAAGCGCCCAGACCAACGCCCCTATGCGACCGCATATGCACCACCCGAATAGCACCTATGCCATCCCATAGGTTGCAAATTAGGACAGGGGTTTGTCAGCCCACCGGCCTGGAATAAGGTCGCAGAAATGTTTATTTCCAACTTTGTGAAATATTTTCCAATCGATTTTCATAAAATAGTGTTTTTAATGCCTGTTAGAATAAGCATACGTTAATAGATATTATTATTTTGATTTTATGGAGAACTATTTATGTAAATAAACACTAATAAGAATCTACATTAATGCGCAAACAAATGTGAGTTGAAAAAGAGAATTTTTGTTCGTTATTGTCTATCATTATTGCTCCGCCTTTGCAATCGTTTCCAAACTATAATAATAATAATAAACAGCCGACGAAAAACGGGGTAAATATATTTTTTAAGGAAACAAATTTAAGCAATTTTCATTTTCATTGTAATAAAAAGCTTTATCCAAAATAAAATATCAAAAGCAGTAGAAAAGTAATTTAATAAATTATGTGTTAATTTCAATTTATTTGCAAATATATATTTGAACTAATTGAATTATATGCCAGATTAGTGTAGATTACCGAGTAGCTACGTACTCATAATATTTACAATACTAAAAAATAAAAATAAAAAAAAACAAAAACATTTCAGAGGCAGTAAAACCACGGGTTTAGACATCTTATTTTGCTTCTGTTATTCCTAAGTTACACAAAAATAAATGTATCTTTTTAATACTTTTTATCGTTTTAAAAGTTTACATTTACTTACAATTTCTTAAATTTTCCAAAATATTTTTATTTTCAACTTAATTTAGAAATATTGTTTTGTAAACGGAAACGCAAAACAGCTGTTTGAATAAGTATTGCAAGTAAAAATTTTACTTGTAAAAACTTATAAGAATTTTTCTGTCTCTCCATTTTTTACGCTCTTTCGACGCTCTCTCGTTGCAAATTTTTTGTGTTAATGAAGCCTTTCTAGTAACAATTGTTACAAATTTGTACAAATTTTTAGTAAATGAACAAAGCTTATGCCATATACATACTTACATGCATACGTCTGAACATACAAATTATAAACCGTATATAGCAAGCACACTTATTTTGACATACACATGGATAGAAATTAAAGCTTAAGTCATATCGAATGTCGAAATTTGACACAAATTCAAACTATAGGTCAAAAATTAACAAACAAAAACTGCGCACAAACTTTAAAATTTGCCATGAAATCGAAAACTGGAATAAAAAAAAAATTACCTGCTACAAACTCAATAAAAACCCAAAAAAAAAAGTTCATCACAAAAAATGGAAAGTTCACCAAAAAGCAGAATATTTGCAAATAAACAATATTTTACGAAATTTTAACAAAATCGAAGTTAATAGGGAATTCATCAAACAAATTTTAATATCGTAACAATTATAAATTTTACCCAAAATCATACTTAATTAAAATTCACCACATAAAAAGTAAAAGAATTCGAAAATATATGTCAAGAACGAAAAACTGGAATGAAAAAAAATATTTGCTAAAAAACTAATATTTAATAGGAAACCCGCTAAAATTTTGGAGCTTCACCAAAATTTAGCATAGTCACTAAAAGCAGACAAAAAAGAAACAACATTTTATGAAAACGTAAAAATATATGTTACACAAGTATATCTCTGATTTTACCACAAAAAAAGGAATTCACCAATTAACTCAAAAATTCACCGAAAAGTTTTAAAATCATAAAAATTTAATGTTTTACCAAAAATTTTAATTAAACTGAAAAATAAAAAAAATTGAAATTTCAACACAATTTAGGAATACACCAAAATTTAAAAATTCTTTACCAAGCTATGACCTAAAAATGTTAAATTACTAAAATAACGAAACTTTTCAAAAAGCAAAGTTTCAAGAAAACCGAAATTGAACAAAAAAAATTATTAAAAATTCAAGATTTCTCAAAATTTTAAATTCACCATAAAATCGACAAGCTGAAATAATTGCAAAAATACAACAAAAAACAAATTTCACCAAATGTTAAATTCAAAATTTTGCACAAAGTTAATGTTTTATGAAAAATGTCGCAACCCAATTTTCACAAACAAGTAATCTAAATCAAACTTCAACATTTTTTGATATTTAACGACAAAATTTACCCATAGGCTGAAATTGCACCGAAACCTCAATATTTTATGAAATATTAGACATTTTACTATATCCAATTCCGGCAAAAGATTTAGAATTTATCAAACATTGATAAGCATTCAGAGCAAACAACAGAGAGAACAGCAAATTAAAGAAGCCGTAATTAAGGAAAAAAAAACAACTCATCTATTAACCGATCGAAAATGCTTACATTAAAACGAAAGGAAAGCTAAAATGTAAAATAAGGCGACCCGGAGTAGAGATCATTACTTTGGTGAAGGGTATATACGATTCGGCATAGCGGAATATATCTCTCTTACTTGTTTTCATTATCACATGTTTTTGCTTTAACCAATTATCAGCTAGCAATGAAAGTAACTGCGTGATGGTATTATTTATGTTACTTTTTATGCCGTTTTCTTTTCTAACCAAAATGTACGAGTATGTATGAATATGGTGCCATTTCTGCATGTTTCTTTTCCTACTGCACAGTTTTAAAACTTTTGATTTTTTAAAAATCAAAAATAGAAAAATATCAAGATCTAATTTCTTTAATTTGGGCCTATAACTTTATAAGTTATCGATGGACAGCTTTTGCATAAAGTTGCCATATGCAAAAAAAGTACGACACGAATTTTGTTGGACAGCATTTTACTTTTGTACATACGGCAACTTTTGTCGGGCCGATATATCTTCACTTAATTGTGCAAAAGTTGTCCATCGATTTTAATGGGATATGGCTCGCTTTGTGTGGAACTTAAATATTTACCTTAGTTTTAAGAAAAAAAACCATTTTGGTCTCAATTTCCACGATATCTATAAAACTACTGGGTTAAAAGATAATATTATTTATTAATTGATCGTATTTATCGAGCTGAAATTTGTATATAGTATATTTAAATGAATAATTTTTTGGTCTTAAATTTGCTTTAACCTTAGTAGAATTATTTATTTAATTATTAAACTATTTTTTTAATTTTATTGGATTAATACTAACCGAATTCTGAAGCCCAATGAGTTAACTCGGTTATGTGGAGGCCAGACAATGCACAAATTTCAATCCATATAATTTAATCTTTTATTTAGCCCATGGTTTCTAACTATAAAAATAAAAGAAAGTCCATTAGACAAGTCACTTTATTAAGCGAATAGTTTTTGCAAACTCACCATTTCACATGATTTTGTTAGCCGATTCTTTTTCATTTCTTATATTACTTTTCTGTAAATTTTAATTTTATTTCCAATCTTTTTATTAATGTTAAAACCACAAAATTGTGTGGTTCTGTGAACTCAATAGAATAGTTTAGTTGAATCAACTTACACCTTTTTTTAAAATATAATAGACTATTTTTTGATTAATCCAACAAAGTTTGTAATATGAAGTATGAATCTCGATTCGAGCACGACAATGATTTTTTTAATAAAAATTCATATATACAGTTAGTGTCGTTAATATTCGGTTTTTTATTTTATTGATATAAGCAGCCAGATAACACCGGAAAGGATGTTGTTATCCAAAAACACAATAACAATAAAAAATACTCATTATATAAGCGTTAAAAAACTCGCAAATAAATGGCTCGTTGTGAACCCTGTAACCGCAGCAAAATGATAAAAGTGTGTTAACCCTATTTATTGCGCGTCATTAATATTCGGGTTTTCCCCTATTTCATAAAATAGTTGCAAAAAACAGGCATTTGAAGTAATTCTACTACAATTTAAGAATATATATAATCGATAGTGAATAATAGTTTCATTATTTTTTAACCAAAACCCTATTTGGTTGCAAAGTGCACAAATAGGACGCAACGGACAAAATACGTCTTTGCAACAACGAAAACTTGTAATTTTTCGTAGTGAAAGCGGTAAAACTTACAAGCAAATTGCAGGAATTCTCAATATGAAGGAAAATACAGTTGGAGACATAGTCCGAAGGCACAAAAATGAGCGAAGAATCCATTTCATCAAACAGACAGGCAAGCCAAAAAAAACTATCGGTGCGTGAAGAAAACTCGATTGTTCAAAAAATTAAAGCAAACCCCCGTTAAAGTGCACCAAAATTAGTGACTGAGGTTTTAAACGAGTTTAACAAGCAAGTATCTGCATCCACCATAAGAAGAACCATAAAGGCGAAAGATTTTAATGATCGAGTAGCACGTCGTAAGCCATTCGTTAATATACGCAATCGAAAGGCTCGTTTGAGTTTTGCAAGGGAGTACCTCCATAAGCCGGAAAGTTGGTGGGATGATGTTATTTTTGCAGATGAGAGCAAATATAACGTATTTGGATCCGATGGACGCGTAATGGTGTGGCGCAAACGAAACGAGGAGCTGCAACCACAAAACTTGAGGCCAACTGTAAAACATGGAAATGGGCATGTTATGGTGTGGTGTTGTATGGGATCTAAAGGGGTAGGAAAATTAGTATTTATAGACGGAATTATGAATAAGGAATCATATTTGAATATTCTTCGTCAAAATTTAAAAGAGAGTACTAAAAAGCTGGGTGTTTTGGAGTCGTTCAAGTTCTATCAAGATAACGATCCAAAACACAAGTCACGTTTAATTCAAGAATGGCTTTTTTATAATTGTCCTAAAGTTCTCCATCCACCTGCTCAATCTCCAGACATCAATCCCATAGAGAATCTGTGGGATGATTTAGATCGGCGCATCCGCAAACACACAATAAGTTCAATCTCAGAGCTGAAATCCAGGCTTCAAGAGGAATGGGATAGGATTCCGGTAGATTATACAGCTAGCATAGTGAAAAACATGCCAAACCGTCTAAGCGAACTTATTAAACAAAAGGGTTATCAACCAACCAGATATTAAGTTAAAATGACTTAAGATTTAAAATTAAGTTATTTGTTACTAGTCCCGAAAAACCGAATATTATTCACGCGTGATATATTGAGTTCCTTGAATTTTTTTTAGTTTTTTAAATGACTGTTATTACCTTTATAAGTAAAAAGTGTGAAGACATAAATATACGCATATATTCTAATTTTTTTTAATAAAAAAATATTAGCTAAAAAAATGCACTTAAATTCATGCCATAGTTAAAACCGAATATTAATGACACTAACTGTAACTTTGACAGAAATTAATCGCTGGCCAATATTTTTGCTGTGTGTAACTTTTGAAAGGCATATATCCTTATTCTGAATCATAGGCAGCCAAAGCTTAAAACTGTGGTTGTGTTGGTGAGCCAGCTACCCAGCAAACACGAAGTTTTAAGGTTTGAAATATAATGCTGCATTATGATTCCCTACGAAATATCTTACGATTTCGAATTAAACAAGTATTTTTAAAATGGTTTAAGTTGCCTAAATATGTCGTTTGACTGGAGAATAACAGTGCGAAAATTTTTAGAAAGAGAAAATATAGCAAAAGAAATAATGTGAAGATGTTCATCTCAGTACTTTTTACGTCCGAAATTTTTGGATAGGAACTTGGCCTTATTTTTAAATTTATGTTTTTATGCGGATCTGACTCCCTCTTTCCAAGTTATTTTTATTTGTTAATGTATGTATAAAACCTCTTATAACTTAAAGCTTAGTCCCCTAGATAAAAAGTGCCCATTTTTCTCACTACTTTTTCTCCAAGTCTACCTGTATACCAAATTTCAGCTCTCTAGCCATAGTGGAAGTGCCCCATACAAATAAGGAGGAACTCTAGCCTCCGCTCTAGCCCCACCTCCCCCCTCTTACACCAGATTAAAAGTGCCCGTTTTCAAAATGTTCTGTTTACTTGCGCTCTAAGGCCTTCCTGTATACCAAATTTCAGCTCATTAGCAACAGTCCATCAGTGAGTCAGTGAATGTGTATTCCAATTTAGCGTAATATACACACTGTGTACTTTAGGCCTGAACTTGACCTCGCGCCTACGTTCTAAGAGTACTGTTTCTTTTAATACAAACAATGGCCGTGCAAAGTAACTTTCATTATTTGAAGCAAACTTTTAAGACTCGAAACTTATGTGAAATATATATATTATTCTATTCAAGATTTTTGACATACTTTTGCTACATTCATAAGCATGTCTTATACTACGACTATATTACGACCCAGAATTGGACACGGCAAGTTCTCTCAAAAATATATTTAAAAAAAAAACATCAGCCACATTGCGGTCTTCTACCTTAACGAATTATCATGCTTTCCACCTCAACAGTTTTGATTAAAATTGGAACGATATAATAATAATACTTTGGAAATTAAGGAAATAGTTTTCAGGGCTATGTAACAAAGTTTGTAGAAAATTTGATTTTGATAATAATTTTAAGAGTGTAAGAATAATTAATCCCAATAATATTATGAATAAAATATGATTTTTTGAAGAATTGCCACTGCTAAATTAGGTCGCCTTGAAATTAGAAACTATTATGAGACGCTAGGTAACATGAAATTAAAACATTTTTCCATCGGTTTACTTTTGTTGAACATTAGAATTAGATTTCCGAATTTGGTTTAAGGATTTATTATATATTTCCTACCGAACGTTGTTGTTTGCTTGCAACTTTTCTATATTTTAACAACCTGGCAGTATATTTTATATTTTAACAACAGTATATATTCTTTTAAATACTATAAATATCGAAAGAAATTAAAAAAAAATTTTCACAAAAGTACGAAGTAATAAAAATCCGCACAAAAACATAAATGTGAAAACAAGGCCAAGTTCCTATCCAAAAATTTCGGGCGTAAATAGTACTGAGTGCCAAGTTCTTCATAAGTATAATACCATCCCATTTCTAGGCAACTTGCTAGTTTGTTAACATGTTTCCCAAAATCCTTTCTATTGTTTGACGGTTTATTGAATAAGTAAAGTATATAAAACAATTTATAATATAGTAAATAATATACATTGCATACTAGATTTCATTTAGTAAAGTATATTGGACTTCAGTTCCAACACCCCCACTAGAGTTGAAGTCTCTTAAACCGAGATGTTTACGGCATTCATTAAACTTTCCAGCAGGCAATGCTTTAGTAAGGATGTCAGCTACCATATTTTCAGTACCAATATAATTTATTTGTATACGATTATTTGAAACTAGTTCACGAACGAAATGATGGCGAATATCAATATGTTTTGATCGTGCGTGATAAACGTTGTTATGTGTCAAAGCAATAGCGCCCTTGTTATCGGAACATAGTGTCCATGACTTCTCAGTTTCAGCATAGATTTCATAATATAGAGATTTAAGCCAAATTATTTCTTAAAATGCCGCTGCCACAGCCATGTATTCAGCTTCAGTTGTTGAAAGCGCCGCAGTAGATTGCCTTTTAGAGTTCTAGGATATGGCGGACCCTTGAAATAAAAATGCGTAGCCCAGTCTGCATCTGTAAACCCAGTAACTTCACCATCTTGCTCTTTCGTGAATTCAAATTTAAATTCGATGGTATTTTTAAGTACCTAAACACACGCTTAACAGCAACTCAATGCACTTTCCCAGGATTTTTGTTAAACCTAGATAGTGCCCCCACTGCATACGCAATGTCTGGTCGACTAACTTGTGCTGCATACAAAAGACTTCCAACCGCTTCATGATGTGGAATATTCTTCATATCTTCTGTAGAACTTGAGGACAATTCAAACGACAGCTTTTGGCTGCAATCTAGTGGAGTACTAACTCCTTTGCTTTCCTCCATATTAAATCTTTTTATAATTTCTTGCAAATATAACTTTTGATCAATCCACAATTTTCCATTCTCTCTATTTCGTGTGATATTCATGCCAAGAATCAAATTTGCTTTTCCAATATCTTTCATTTTAAAATTGGACATTAAATAACTTTTAAATTTCAGGAAAGAGTTATTTGAAAAAATTAAAATATCATCAACATATATTGCTATGTATAGCTTTAATTCCCCTTCTACATAGAAATATATACAATGATCTATTTTGGATTGATTCATTCCAAATTCAACTAAAGTTTTACTAAGTTTTTTATTCCAACACCTGCTCGCTTGCTTCAGTCCATACAAAGTTTTTTTAGCTTGCAGACTTTCCCTTCAGCACTTTGAAAACTTTCAGGTAATTGCATATAAATTTCTTCTTGCAAATCGCTTTGTAAAAAAGCAGTGACGACATCCATCTGATCAATGTCGAAGTCATGTTTGACAGCTAAAGCTAGTAAGCGTATTGATGAATATCTAACAACTGGTGAGAAAGTCTCTTCATAATCAATTCCCTTCTTTTGCGAATAACCTTTTATTACTAATCGGGCTTTATATCTTAGTATATTTCCAAAAGCATCCCGTTTTGTTTTAAAACACCACTTGTTTGATATTGCTTTCTTGCCCTTTGGTAATTTGCATTCTATCCAAGTATCGTTTTCAATCAAAGCTTTAAATTCTTCTTTCATAGCTTGTTTCCATAATTGAGCTTGAGGTCCACTAAGTGCTTCTTTAACTGTAGTGGGCTCTATTAAATTCAAGTTCGAAGCTGTGTTTGCGTAACGTTCTGGTGCTTTACGGACTTGAGTTAAGCGCCTTAAGATTCCACCAGATACATCAGGGTTATCAACATTCATGGCCTCTTGGAACAATACACCATCTGCTGCAATATTTTCATCACCACTTAACGAGAATACAGATGAATTTCGCACAGCTAAACTAGGAATTGTAACAACATCTTCTTCCGAATAGTATGTTTCTAAATCTGAACCGCTTTCATTACTTAAATCATTTTTATTTTGGTAGATTACATTATTCGATACGTTGTCAAATGGAATATAAAAAATATTTGTATTCTTAGTATACGCACCTTCTATGAATTTACTTTCCATAAACACGGCATTTCTACTAATAATTACTTCCTTTGATATTGGTTGGAAGAACCTGTATGCATTAGTTGTATCACAGTATCCAACAAACAACAATTCTCTACCTTTGGCATCAAGTTTTTTCCGTCTTTCCTTCGGAACTTGTACGATAGCTTTACAACCAAAAACTTTTAAGTGTTTTAATGTAGGCCTACGTCCTGACCATAATTCCACAGGCGTACAAGTATGACCTTTACACGGTAAACGGTTTACCAAATAAATATATGTATTTACCGCCTCTGCCCAATATTTCTTATTCAAATTAGCTTGAATTAATAAACATCTAGCTTTTTCAATGATGGTTCGATTCATTATCTCGGCTAAACCATTCTGTTCTGGAGAATATGGAGCAGTTGTTTGATGAATAATACCAGTAGAAGATAAAATCTCATTCAAGCGGCTGTTACAAAATTCAGTGCCATTGTCTGTACGAAGAACTTTTATTTTTCGACCAGTTTGATTCTCCACAAAATTTTTAAAATCTGTAAATAATTCTACAACCATATCCTTTGACTTGAGAAAACACCCAAAAACTTTTCTGCTATAATCGTCGATAAAAGTCAGCAGATACCGAGAACCACTAAATGAGGTTTTTTCCATCGGACCACATAAGTCGGAGTGAACAATACCTAAAATTTCTTGTGCTCTCGTTCCACGATCTTTAATTGGTAATCGGGTTATTTTTCCTTTCAGACACACCGAACAACTTTCATGACCTAAACGAACATTTTCCATTCTATGAACCATGTCGACCAGCTTTTTTTAATTCTTAATACAAGGGTGTCCAAGTCTTAGATGCCATTTATCAAAGCTCAAACATTTTGCGGAATAATTCTTTAAATTAATTCTATTAAGTTTAAACATATCTCCCATCAATGATCCCATCGCAATTATTTAATATGTGAATCAATGACTACACATCCCTTAGAATCAAAAATTACTTTGTTTCGATGCTTCACTATACTTCAAATTGACAATAAATTCGAGTGAGCATTAGCCAGATATAACAGATTACGTAAGACTATATCACTAAAAGCATCACCACCATCTTTGACCTTCATATTAATATCACCCATCAAATTCCCCTTCATCACAGAATTATTTGCTGTCAAAATTTCAAACTCGGGACATAAAGATTCGTTATTACACATGTGGGAAGTTGCCCCCGAATCAAAATACCAATCACTTGACATTGAATTTCTAGCTGAAAAAGCTGACATTGTTCTCTTAACCGCACATTTTTCGCTAAATTTATTTCTAGGGCAATTTGATTTAATATGACCATACTCACAACAACCATAACATTGAGTCTTCTTAAAAGGTTTATTGTTATGAGTTTTTTCTACAAGTGGCTTTCCAACGAGGGCAGAAGATTTATAATTCGTAGGCTGCATGTCTTGTAAAAGTTTAGTTTTTACATAGTCTCCAGATATTTTGACACCAGAACTTTCAATTCCCATTATCATTGGTTGATAATACTCGGGAAGACCTGCCAACATTAACGTACCAATCCATTCATCATCAACTTTCATGCCCACACTAGAAAGCTTGTTTGACGTTGACATAATAATATTTTCGAAATCTTCCATTGAATCGCAAGCATCCATTTTAGTTGTAATTAACTTTCTTAATAAACTCACTCTGCGTGTAAGACCCGAATCATCAAAGGCTTTCACAAAACTATTCCATATATCCCTTGCTGTTGAAGCATCTTGGATATGCACAAATAAAATAGGATCCACAAGTAAAATCAGCTTTGAACGAGCCATAACAGTTTTCTTGATATCTTTCTCCGTTCCTAGCACAGCCTCCCATAAGCCTTCCATTTGGAGGTAAGCCTCCACAGCAAACTTCCATTGCTCCCAGTTATCACGGCCTTTTAGCCGTTCAATTTGTGGCAAACCAGATAGACATATTCGAAAAAAAAAATTTTTCCAGAAAATTTATAATCATTTTTTTTATATTTCAAAAGTTTTTTTTTCAAACTTTATTTTTGACAAATTATTCAATGAGCATCTGGGCCCATAACCTATTGTTTGAAGGTTTATTGAATAAGTAAAGTATATAAAACAATTTATAATATAGTAAATAATATAAATTGCATACTAGATTTCATTTAGTAAAGTATATTGGACTTCAAGTCTTCAGTTCCAACACTTTCCAATATTAGAAAGTTAAAAAAAAAGTTGTGTTAAATAAATATTTGTACTGTATTTCGAATTGATAAAATATTGAATTAAATCTGCATGTTTCTTAAACGTAGCCAGCTTAAATAATTTTTTCCTTTGTGACAAGTACTTCTATTTGCACTGCGGGTACCCTGGTATACTTCAAAATTAATTACAGCCGTCCGGCTGAACTGGTGATGATTTTTTGGATTTGACGTTTGCAAGACTCGCTCTTAAAACACTTAATTTTATTATTTGTGTCTTTAGAGACAATTTGGGTATTCTTTGAAAATTGTAAATATGTTCAGCTAAAGTCAATTAAAAAAATTCAAGTAATAAAATTAAAATTCATAGTTCCTTTAGCACGTTTATTAAATATTTTGTTTTTAATATTGTTGTCATTTTGCTGTATATTGTTCAATAAGTGACACAATGCTTCAAATGAGGTAATTTAATTTTATTTCACATTTCTTGGTTGTGTAATAAAAATCATAGGTCCTGATTAATGCTAAATGCCTTTTAATTGTGACATCTTCGAATAGGCTAGATCGTTGTACAACATAAGAAACTTTATAATTATATTGAAATTTTATGGGCTGTTTTAAGGTTATTTATTTAATTCTGCAAATTTAATCAATCCAATACACGATTTCACCAGCTTCTCTTTCTTCGACATTATTATTATTTTTTTTTTAATTTTTAAAAGATAGATTTTAGCGATGTTTACCAGGGATGTTGTTCTATTAAAGCAGAAACACATGCATTTTACATACATTTAAATTTTTAAGTGATATGCTGGATAATTTTCAAAGTCAACACCACGGCAGAATTTATATTGAAAACAAAAACAATTTTTAAAATTTAGTTCCTTCTTTGTGTTTTCTAAAATAAGGCGTGTGTTTTTCAAAATAAAATAATAAAAAAAAGAAACTTTAATGTAGTCCTAAAATGGGATATAACATACATATGTATATACATAAGTCTAAGGCCACACATAACTGCATACACTCTTAATTGGCTTTCGCTACGTAAATCGAGGACACAGTGTATGTTGTCAAAAAGTATTCCGTATGAGTACAAAAAGTTCAGGTTTTTGGTAAAAACGCAAATTAAACAATCAGAAAGGAAATCTATGATTTACTAATATTTTATCAATGCTAGTAGTGGCTGTGTTGAGTACTTTTTGCACACTATGCATTTAATCCCACTGTGCATTTGACTTACCTACAGAGCACGTGAACTGAGTCAATTTAATAACCGTTAATAAAACAAAACACTTTTCTTAGCTCTTTGCTTGAGGCTTGATTTAAAAAGACAATTTTGAACGCACCGTTTTCTTTGTTTTATATCATTTACTTATTTTGGATTCAATAAATGTTGAGTTGAGTGTAAAATGTAATTAAATAATTGTGTTGCCTTTGTATGTTAATTAACTGATTGATTGCTTTATTTTTTTTTAAATGACCCGTTATTTGAGAGTCGTAACTGTATTTTTTTTAGATAAAACATAACGACGAGGTTGTCTTAATCATGTTTGCATGTGTACTAAACAGGAGCTCGTGCTTTGATGCTTCTTTTATAGGATGGCGGCAAGTGAGTGAGTGTGTAGATGTGAGTGGTATTTGTTTTTATTGAATGAATGCGCGGGAAACTTGTAGTTATAGAGATGAATAAAAATTACAAAAGGATTTTTTACAAAACGAACTATATGGTATGTTCAGCAAGCAAAGCGTCCTTTTGCCGGTCGCCATTCATCCTGACTCCTGAATTTCAACGGCTGACTCGCTGGCGCACTGTGGCAAGATGTTTTTCGTCGCCACAATAATACGATGTCTATGGGGATAGCATGGCATATTGTTTTCGTAAAATATGTGTTGCACATACACATGCCAGCGCCAAATTGTAGACAACGGAACACTAATAAAATCTCTCAGCTCTACTAAGAAAAGTAATCGAATAAAATGTTATTTCATTCAATAAAATATACCAAATATGTGTTATATACAAGTATACATACATACACATATACATACATCATACATACATATATTCATATATATATATATATATATATATATATATATATATATATATATATATATATACGTATGTGTTATCCATTTATTTGAACTGAAAATTCGAGGTACAAACCTTAAAATAAATTTTAATAAATTTTTACGATTAAACGACATACATATGTCCAATTCTACATTGCAACGATTTATTGTCAAATTATTCTAAATGATTAATCAGTATGTATTCAACACTATGATTAACTAGTTTTATGGGCATACAGTTTCTTCCATAAGTTTTCAAATTTCTCAAAGTTTTTTTTTTTTTTTTTTTTTTTTTTTTTTTTTTTTGATAAAATTTCTGTTGTTTTCATGAATAAAGGCCTCAGTCGTGAAATCATATTTTTCATATGAAAGTTTTGATTATTATTATTAGCATTCATGTGAATGAAGTTACCCATGCTATTTGAAATTATTCACCAGTAGTTATAAACAACTATGAGGGCGGATCAATAACCCCGTGACTTTTTAAATGAAACAAAGTTTTTTTTTGCAAAACAAAAATTTATTTTTCAACATAATCTCCTTTTAACTCAACACACTTAGTCCAAAGTTTCTCGTATTTATTTCCTTGTGAACTGTAAAAAAAATTTATAATTACATTTTTAATTCGTTCGGAAATATCAACGTGATTGGTTGATAGCTACATAAATTTTGATTAATTGAAGCGAAATGTGATAGATTTTGAAAATTCTGTAAGCTTGATCAAGTATTCAATTTGCTTATTGTTGTTACTATAGACTAAAAAAGAATTGATCTATGTTTTTATTATAATATTGGCAGATTAAGTAGAATTGAAAATCCCTGATGATGTTGGAAATCGAAATAAATATTTTTTTAATAATTGGCCTTGACAGCCTGTCTATGGAAAAACTTTAGAAAATATGTACGTTTTCGTCTTCTTTAAGATAAGTATAATTCGACAGCCACCCGATTTGAAAGTACTTAATTTTTAACTATAACGATTTAAGCTGGTTTATAGTTTCCAAACAATTTTGGCCATTTAAGGTAAAGAAAATTGTTCCATCAATAACCTAAAATGAAAAAGCATGGGCGTACGCGGTCGTTTTGATTTTTTAAATATTTCTTCTATCCCTTATTGTTAACCTGAGGATATGGAAAAACAATTTATAAATTCAGTATGTAACGTTAGCAAGATTTTGTTCCTATGCATTTACGATTTTTTTTTTCACAATTTTCAATTGCCAATTATATTGCCTATTATTAAAAACATACATACTTACATATAATTATTATTATTAATCTCAACAAATTCGAATAACTCGAGTAATATTTGGCAACTCTCACAAGCTTCTGAAGAGCTATCTGACGTATAGAACATTTAAAGTAAAGTAAAAATATTAATTTTCTAAAAGGGGAAAATGTCTGCAGGATTACCTGAAGGTAGTATACTGGGGCCGCTATTATACATCATTTATACAGCGGATATGCAACCAAGCCCAAATACGTATACGTCAATGTTTGCAGATGACACTGCATTTATAATAGTTAACCAAGATTCGAGGGTATCATTCGAGCAACTTCAGTTTCATCTTAATGAGCTAGAACATTGGCTAAAAACGTGGAGAATAAAGGCAAATCCGTCGAAATGTGCTAATATATTGTCCACCTATAACAGTAACAAATTTCAGTGAAGGTATTGCTTGCGCATCAAACTTTCAGAAGTTACAAAGAAGACAATCTAGAATTTTACAACTTATTGTATGTGGCACATGGTATATAAGAAATGAAAACATCCGTAGAGATCTAGAAGTTCCCACTATTCAGGAAGAAGCAAAAACATACACGTAAAAATACGTAAACAAACTAGAGGTCCACCCTAACACTCTTGTTCGCAAATTATTCCAATTTCGCGGGCACCAAAGACTGACACATTGCGTCTGCCGAGACGGCTAAGAAAACCCAATAATAGATAGTATTAAGATTTGAATACAGTAGATTAGTTATTATATTGGTAATAATTAATAAATAATATTTTAGAGATAAGACTTTAATACTTATTGTAATTTACTTTTAGAAAGATTCAGTAAAATAAAATTAAATGTTAAAAAAAAATCTCAACAAATAGCATTAAACGAACATTTTCTGCAATTTTTAAATACTTGTTGCATGCGCTAGAAAAGTAGGGGATTATGCGAGACACAAAAGTATAATATATAATATTCTTAAAGGATTATCAAGATTATTTTTTGATTATATATTGCGCTGAAGTTTAGATACTTATGAGAGATACTGTAGCTAATAGGAGCATACATAAATACATACATATACACATACATCTACTTTTTACTTTTTATTGAATTTCCCTGCCAGCATATGGGAGATGAGTTTTCGAGCCATTGACCAAGAAAAACCATTTTCGTCACTATGTAATGTAATTTGGCGAGTTTTACAAGAAGTTGATTTTTAGTTACTTGAAGCATTATGGAATGTGACGAGTTAAAGTAGTGTGAATTTTGATCTTCTTTATTTGTTTTGGATAGTAAAATTCGATAGTAAAAACATAGGAGAAAGCGCTTCCTAGTGAATACATGGCGGAAATTAAAAGAAAAAAACAAATTTTACAAATCCAAAAACTGATCATCACAGTTATATTTGACTAAGATTTTGAAGGAAATTAAACAAAAAGAGTAGGGGTTTTCGGCAGTGTGGGGATTCTTGTTGAGAAATAAAATTTGTATTTTGATACATTTTACAATTTCAAACTTTCTATGGGACTGGAGGTTGCATATTGTTAAGTGGTCGAAAATTCTGTGTACGAATACTAAGAACCCATTATGATGATACCATCAACCACAATGATTTTATGAGCTATTGTAGATTGAACATTTTTTTATTTACTTTCTTTCTAATTGGTAAGTTTTTGCTTAGGAAATTCTATTTCCACTAATAATTTCTAGATATTTTTTCATTTAAAGCTCCAAAACAAGGTCAATAGTAAATAAAGGTGAAATATGAAATGATATTAATTCTCTAAGATCAAAACTCGCAATTAATTTGTAATAAATCGGAATTTAAATACATGGAATCCGTCAAAAATCCTACTCTCTGCCTATAACCTCCTAATTCTGAAAAGTTTTGTCGGTTTTTAAACAAATAATAATAAACTCCATTTTGTCGGGAATATTATTATTAGGTCTTATAAGTCGGTATGTACCGGTACTATTACAACGAAGCCACTTCCTTTGGTCAGTAAAAACATCTTCATTATATCGTAAACAGATTTGAATTCTCATATTTTCCCTTTTAAAGTTTCGCTTATCAACTTGTGCCACTGCACGATGTCTTCAAATGCGTTCGATGCAAATAAATACAAATTTTCATTCAGTAACTTAAAAACAAACCACACAGAACAGGGCACACCAGAAAAAGACGCCAACATCGCACTGTAAAGCAGAAAGAAAGACAGTCGCCACTCAACGCGGCGAGTTTCTAATTTTTCCGTCAAAATAGTGAAAAACAACAAGAAGAATCACTAGAACATGACCACAATATTCACACACTAACAAAAATTATTAACTGTTGTTGAAATATGTAATTATCGAACCTCTATTATATTTCCATCCGTAGAATATTTGTTTTTTTTCTTTTTATATGGAGAACAACATCATCACTACCGCCAGTCGCAGCACCACCACAAATATTAAATATAAATAATAATAATAACAATATAAAAACAAATCCTTCTTTGAGTATTTTAATATTTTCTTTTGGGGGGTTTCGTTCCACGTTTACTACGGCTATCCAACACGTCGACTATTTTGTTCTATTAGTATTGCTGCTAATATGGCGACATTTATAGTCTAGTCCCTGTGGTGTCGATGTGAATAGAAATCTATCTGTGGCGTAGTTTCTCATTTTAGTTTAAAAGAATCTTGGCTGCCGGCATGTCTCACAAAAGGTTCTAACCATTTTCTACGCTTCAATACAAAACACATCATAATAACCAACTATTTATACTCTCGCCCTATAACACTTGTTCACAATCATCAACAACATTGCCATCGCCGTCAGCATCGGCATCAACCACCACTGGTAACACCAACAGACCCAATACATATCCAATACTTTCCCCAATAAAAATACGAAAAATAACCTTCAATGCTGACAAAAAGAACACAAGACTGTTCACATACAAACGTACGACTACAGCTTTTCATAATAGCTCTGTTCAGTAACTGAAAGTTAGTACTAATTGTTACTGGAAAAGTGTTCATTAACTCGAAAAACTAGCAACGAGAGAGTAAAACAAGAGAATAAAAATGTGAGAGAAAAAAAATTACTTGCAAGTTTTTGCTAGTAAAATTTTTACTAGCAAGAATTACTCAAACAGCTGTTTTGTGCTTTTGTTTACAAAAGAAATTATTGGAAAAAATTAGGAAAAAGATAATTTTGTAATATGGAAGAAAATTAAGTATTCAGTAATTAAATGAATATAACAAACAATTACTATTTTGTTGCTTTTTATTTTTCTTTAATTTAACGAGAGCAACAAACCGCAAAAAAGTTCAAAGCGACGGAAATATGCAGTACTTTTATTAAATTCAATTAAACAAAAGTAAACAAACCAGGGATGACACATTCAGTATAATTGTACTTTTTCCGGTACAATTTAAAAATAATGAAAGAGTAAACATTTTTATAAATAATTTTAAATAATAATATACATACATATATGTATATTCGTTAAAGATTAATGCTGATATACATACATAAATATTTTGGCATTTACGTTAAAGTTAGAAGGCATATTACCACTTGCTACAAAATGTTTACATACATTCAAATGTATATTAAATGCATCATATCCAAAAATTATAGATAATTTAAAGCAATATTTTCTTTTATTTTAGTTTCATAATAAATTTTTCGGTTTTATGATTTTAAATAAATTTCTTTAAAAGCAACATTGTCGTCATATGTATGTTATGGTTGCTTTAGTACAATTACTTTCAACAACGTACTATTTAATGGCCAGACAGTACAATTTTTAAGTCTTATATACCATCGCGACCACAATTTACTTGCTAATTTTTGCTAGAAAAGCGTTCATTTATTTTTCACATTTGGAAGTTTAATTTTTCAATTTTCAGCCTTACTTTCTCGTTGCTAGTTTCTGCTAGTAAAGTTATTGAACAGACCTAATATAAGAAAACATAGCCAATATGCCCCGTGTAACAAGATTTGCGAACCAAGTCATAAGAAACATAATCACTTTTGTCTATAACCAAACGAACAAGGCAGTACACGTACTCTGAGTCAGTCATACATGCGTGTGTGTGTGTGTGTGTGCACTTGTGTGACTAAACATGTATGATTGGTCTTTAAATGTCACTTAATTCAAATAAAACCGACGCTTAATGCCCTAAACACATACATCACAGCGAGCTACAGACTACAATCTGTCAAAAGTAAAATACATGACTACTAGACTACAATTGTCGTTGTCGCCAATTTAAACTAATTTCTATTTTTAGTGACGGCAATTGACGAATAAAGTGTTGACAATTTACAAAGAACGCGTAGAAAAAAATCAGCTTGAATATATGGAATGACTTATATTTATATACATTTAAAAACAAGTTATTTTACCTGAAATACCACATGGAAGATGCGAAAAAATTATTTTTAGGCCAGACCTATTCAAGTAATTTTTTTTTATTTATTTGATTTTCTTTTTGACCATATTCAGTTTCTTAAATGAATGATTTTGTGTTAAGTCAAAAAAAGTTGAAGTGGCAACATTGTTCACCAAACACAAATATTAATAATATGACGTAGCTGCCGCCTTCAAAAAAATTAAGTAGCTTACTACACGGCGACATATGAAGCCAACTGCATTTGTAGCCATGAAGCTGTGTAGTCTGCTGTGGTCTATGTGTTTAGAGCATAACACTCGAGTTAAAAATACGTTCACACATACACTTCAGGGAATGCTTGGCTAGTTGATTGATTATCTCTTGATGAGAATATAGAAACAGCTTAAGATTTGTAAAACAAATTCTGCAAAGTCTTAGCAGGGGTTTTCAAATGATGGTCCGTCGACCCCCTAACGGCCCATACTAAGATTTCAGGTGGTCTACAAGAGGTCCATAAAACCATATATTAGAAGAACATATATAATATCAAATTTAACCTAAGTTATCTAAGGAACATAATTTTAAATACGACAGTTAAACGCTAGATGGAATAAGAATCACCATAAAATATCATATAACGAGCAATATCCACGGAAAACCAAGTCACCCAGATGACAATAGCTATAAAATAGCCGATGTAGGTAATTAGAATTTTACACCAAAAATCTAACAACTACAACAAACATATAATAGAAAATTTAAGGCACATTTATGCTAGAATTCTTGCTAATATAATTATCTTTTTTCTTAGCATTATTATCAATCGATACCGGGGAGACCTATTCGTCATTGTTGTTGAGTCCTCATTTTGATCTCAGTACTTTTAATAAAAACTTTTGTGAAAGAAGAATCAATGAAATTGTAAGTTTCCAAAAAGCTCAAAATATACCGAATATACCATGACGTCATTAATTAAGATTGTTTTTGTGTTATCAGGGATTTGGTTTCGATAGTAAATTGGTTGATTCATTGCTTTGTTCCTCCATTTAGTTTGTTTTCATTTACTACCACTCAGTCACATAAAAAGAAAAGAAAAACACACTGCAACCAGGAAAAGAAACAAAAACCAAAATATGTATTTTTTTATAAAAAAAAAAATATATAAAAAATATTACCAATTTATAATATTAATTTTTTAAAGAATAATTTTAGTATTCGTTTCAATTCCCATAATTAATTGCTAAGTGATCTTTGCGGTGTTTTCTATCATGGGCTGAAGCGTTAAGGTAAAGTACCAAGAGGGGATCCTAGGTTATATTTTGTTATCGATTGTAGGATCATTAAAGGATTGGGTGTGTTAGTCACCTTCATTTTTTTTTTTTTTTGGTAATAAATATTGTAGGCCTTTAGATTATTAGTTTGTTTGAATACCTCTAGATACTAGATATGAAGTATATATACTAAGCCCTGTAATTATACTGAAGCTAGATATGACAAGTCTCGAGTACTGCACCGACCGATCGCTAGCGATTTCATGGCCTTCGCCGACCTTTTCATATTTTGCTTTTAGTAGGAGTTTTCAGTTAAGATTTTTTTGTTCTCTTTACTAAAACATTCATTCCGGTAGTGAACTTTTAGACACCGGTAGCCCATCCTACAAAATCTCAGATCAACGACAAAAGGAAAACAATTTTGTCAACACTAAGATAATAGGAAATAGAAATAAAGACTACACTTATGTATATTGTTTTAATCCAAGAACCATTTATGACATGTAACAGAATTGCTAGACTAAATCATGCAGATCATTAATGATATATAAGGCGAATGCTGGAAGCCAGCAGGAAGTTGTCATTGTCGGACGTAAGTGTTGCGGCAAGGCAATGTGAGCATATACCTCAATATATTTGCCCTTTGAGAGCGCAATTTATGGAACCATGAAGGAGTCGTCAACTGGACCAACGTACGCCCGCAGGCTAAGGAGTGTGAAATATTTAAAGAATTGAGACTACAATTAGCAGCACTTGAATAAAATAAAACCAAACAGCTGCTGAGGCTGCATGTCTTGAAAAGTTATAACCGAGGGAAAGACTATCATAAAACATGTATTTGAAATCCAAATTAGAAAGAAGTGTTATATATAGGTACTTTTTTCTAAAGCAGCCTCGTAATTTGAAAATTGTGTCTTTTCAGGAGAGACAAAAAATGTTTAAAATTTTTTAATAAATGTTATTTTCACTGAAACTGTAATATTAGAAGTATTTACCAGCTATTTTTTTTCCCATTTTTTAAGATACGTGTTTCTTGCATTGAACATTTTCTAAATAGTTGATCGCATTATTCTTAAATAAAACCAAATAAATGAGCTTCTTGAATTATTTGATTTCAAGAACATATTTCGAACTTCATTAATTACTCAAATTTATTACAGACAGTATTCGTGAACAACACAGTAGGTTTTTATAGCTTATTAATACCTTTCTTCCAAATATTTTTTTGTTTATACTTATATTTCATTTTATTGAATCTTTCTACTAAAGAAATTCACAATAAGTGTTCAAATCTTACTTCTAAATTATTATTTACTAGTTATTACCAATGTAATAACTAATTTTTTGTATTCAAATCTTAAAAATCTATCATCTATTGTGTAGAGAGAGCCGCCTCGCCAGGCTCAATGTGTCAGTTCTTTTTAGTCTCTGGTGGCCGTCAAATTGCAATAAATTCCATGCTAGAGTGTTGGGATGTGCTACTAGTTTGTTTACGTATTAGGACGTGTACGTTTTAACTTCTTCGTGGATAGTGGGAACTTTGAGATCCCTATGTATATTTTCATTTCTTATGTACCAGGGGGCGCATACGATAAGACGTAAAATCCTAGACTGTCTTCTCTGTAACTTCTGGATGTTTGATGCACAGGCAGTACCCCACAGCTGAATACCATATGACCATATTGGCTTTATAACGGATTTGTATAAAAGGACTTTATATTCCAAAGCCAAAGTTGGGTCAGGACTTATTAGCCAATGCAGTTAATTTGTTCGAAGCTTTATGGACGTTATTTTTGCCTCAATGTGACGGGACCAAGTTAGGCGCCGATCTAGGTGGATACCTAAATATTTAACGTGTGTTTCCGTTGGAACCGTGGTATTAGTTATTGTGATTGGTGGACAATTTTGGGAAAACGTTACATGAGCACATTTCGATGGATTTACCTTTATTCTCCACTTTTTTCGCCAGTCTTCTAGCTTATGACTATGGCACTGCAGTTTTTCAGATGCATCAATTGGATCATTACTGACACTTATAATTGCAGTGTCGTCTGCAAAGGTTGATGTATATGTATGTGGGCTTGTCGGCATATCCTCTGTATATATGATATATAATAGCCCATATTACCTTGAGTTACTTCTGCACTGATTTTCCCATTTCTTGCAGACTGATCCTTTGACCTTACTTTAAAAGTTCTATCTGACAAATAGCTTTTTATAAGCTTGTTGGGTGTTTTCAGAGGGAACCCGAGCTATTTTAGTAAGTAGCTCATCATGGCAGACTTTATCAAATGCTTGGGAAATGTCTATAAATAAAGCTGAATAGTATTGCTTTCATTCAAAAGCCGATCTAATAACTTGAGTTTTTAGCCCAAGTACGGTCTTCAAGTCTTAGTGGAGAGTCGTAAGCAATAGGACATTGTAAGTGCTTTACAGCTTTCCACAGACTATAATCCGTGTTTTTCATTGGATCCAATTTTTTAAAAAGTTGTCGATAGCGAATTCGTGCTTCTGTCTCAATTTACTGTATAAGTTTTTTTTCTCAATGACGAGCATCTGAATATCTGCTGTTGCCTGGTACGATATTATTTTAGCTGATGTCTTTGTTGGCGTTGCAGCTATGACTGCGGCAGTCACAACGTCTGTAAAATTATCTACAGCTGCTTGAATATCAGCTGGATTTCTCAGTGGCATGTTCAAAGATTAGTGAGAGCTCACATACATTTTATATTTTAACCAATTCGTGTTTCTGTTCGGGTAGAAACTAAGGGTTCTAGGTGCAGTGACAAAACTGTCGTGTAAAATAACAATTGTAGGTGAATGATCAGAAGATAGGTCATACGATGAACTAACTAACAGTTGGCCGCGTTTAATGTTTTTTTACTATAGCAAAAGCAATAATGTCTGGCAACTTATTAAAGTCTGTGGGCCAATAGGTGGGTTTACCGGCAAATACGACGTCCAGGTTGTTCGCTTGAACTGTACAATACAACTTCCTACCTCTAGGGCTAAGGAGTCTGGATCCCCAATATGTGTGCTTTGTATTGTAATCGCCAGCGGCAATAAATTTTTGTCCTAGCGTAGCAAAGAACCTGGCAAATTCATGGTGATCGATTTTATGCCTAGGCGGGCAGGGCAATACACTGACGAGACTACAGTTTTAAAATCTGTAAGATTTATAGTCGTGGCTTGCAAAAAGTCCTCCCTGAATTCAGGCAATGGAAAATGCCTTACGTTTTTTCGGATTATAATGGCAGTCCCACCACATGCCCTATCGCTTGGATGCTTGGTGTCATATATAAAATACCCATCAATACTAAAGCAGTTTTTTATAGTAAAGTGTGTTTCAGAGACTAATAGTATGTCTATATCATGTGCTAGCAGGAAGTGTTCTACTTCATATTTATTTTTAACTGGTTCATTTTTTGCCAAGCAAAACTTGCAGAAGCATGTTTTGGGTTCGCATCATTTCCTAAAACATACCCTGCATAGTTGTCATGAAATTATTCATTGTCTGTACTAAGTTCTCGATCGAGCTCGAATTGTAGGTGAGGGGTGTCTGAGCACCCTCTTTTAAGACGTGGGCATATGAATGTTTATGCGCATTAGAACTTTTTGCGTTCGCATTAGGTAAATCGTTTCTCAATGTTTGGGCATATGAAAAGTTTGGCTTAGTGTATGGCTGTGTAGCTTGTGTACTAGCAATAGAACCAGCATGAAGCCGAGGAAATTGGGAAGCTTTATATTGCTCATATTCAGATTTACGTACGACTTTCGCATTATTTTTTACATATTGAAATACTTTGCAGCCCCTGTAATTTGCTGTATGGTTTTCACCACAGTTGCTGCATTTTTTGACCTTGGGGTCTGTTTTGGAAGAAGTGCATTCCAAAGTCCGGTGCGCATCACCGCAAACAACGCATACAGATGGTACAGAAGGTTTTCGTGTGTCCGAATTCCTGGCAGTTGGTACACTGACGGGGATCGTTGCGTTTTAGAGGCTCTTCCACTGTTATTCTTCTGTTTAAAAGGTAGCGCAAATTATATATAGGATGAACCGATTTTTTTGATTTAAGCTGAGATGCGTTAAATACGATTTCAACACGATGCATAGGTTGGGGAACTTTATTCTTATTTAGAATATTGTGCACTGACCTTACGGCATAACCTTCCACCTCTATGGCACTTTTTATTTCCTCAGTGGGAACAGAACTGTCAATGCCCTTTACGATGACAATCAAACCTTTAGCACTTTTGAGTTGATACGTATAATAGCTCTTATTATCTGTATCGAGGCGACTTGCGATTAGGCGATAATTCTTCTCAGTGTGAGCTTGGATCTTTATTTCTTGAATTTGACCTCTTCATATAGAAGCTACATAAAAGCTTTCCTTACCTACAAGTTGAGACAACATGTTAACAATTCCGTTAGATGTTTGCTCGCGCAAGTAAATCGGCGGAGGTTTTTGCTCCTTGACAGCGGGTTCAGTTTCATCATCCGCTGCAGTAAATACAGAGAATCTGTTTTCGCTTACCGGCATTACAGTACTTGGGGAGCTTTTATATTGTTTAGCAGTGCGCTCTTGCTTCGAAGACTTGGGACTGGCCTTCCTTTCCAAATATAACTCCTAAACTTCGATGTAAGTGGGTTGACTAAACGCAAATGAAGAATTTCCCTATCATTACCAAAATATGATTTGAACATTAGGAGATCCGATTTTAGTTTCAGGCCAAGTTAGTTAATAAATTCTTGATTTTTTACGTAATCAAAAATATAATAAAAATTAAAACAAAATTATATTGACAAAACGATCTTTTATATAGCCCAAGTCAGTCAGACCCCCTTAATTTATATTTTAATTAATTAAAAAATCGATTAAAATTTTACTTTTCTTTATTATTACTTATTCATTACTTTATTTGAACGTTCAACCGTACGGTCGTGTTCAAAAAAAAGCGGACAAACAAATGCAAGTGCATATAAATAAACAAAGTTAAAATTAACACATAAAAAATAAAAACAACATAACAACAAAAACTGTGACAAAAAACAAAAACTCATTTTAAAAGAAAAAAAGAAAAGAAAAACAACGGGAATATAAATTCTTTACAAAAATTTTAATAGTAAAAACAAAAACAATTAAACAAGTGCAGTCAGTGGTAGTGCATTATCTTTGTTGTTGCTGTTGTTGTCAAATAACAACATACACAGTGAAGCGCATAAGTTTAGAGGCAAGTCAAAAATTATAAACTGTATGAGTGCTCCTATCAGAAGTAATTCTGAGAAAGAGCTTAGCTCCACCAGAAAAACTTTATGGATTTCTGAGGAAGAATCCTTAAATAGGGCTGTGGAAAATCTTCTTACAGTAAGAGATAAAAATCGTCCCCGCTCCTGCTCGCCTAACATTTTAGTCACAGCTGATAACAAAACATCCCCTATTTTAGTCAACATTAATAAACCCAAAATCCAAGTTGGTATGGATAGGTACATCACCGTCATTAAACGTCAGAGAAGCCCAAAATCTGCTCAGATTTCATCAAAGTCCAAAATACCTAAAGATGACAATACTGACAAAACAACTAATGATCAAAACAGGTTTGCTATCCTTCAAACAGATGAGCCAACAGCAGTCGAAAAATCGTTTAAACCACCGCCAATTTATTTGAGAGAGTCTACCTCCAATGATTTGGTAAAGAAAATTATTTCAATAATTGGCGAAGAAAATTTTGTAGTTACCTCAATTAAGCACGGTAACATTAATGAAACGAAAATTCAGGTAAAACATGAGAACGACTACCGAAAATTAGTTAACGAGTTAGAAAAGGAAAAAAGAAGTTTTTATACATACCAGCTGAAAAGTGCTAAAGGGCTTCAGGTTGTAATAAAGGGTATTGACCATTGCGTAGAATCTGAAGATGTCAAAACTGGATTGCTGGATAAAGGTTTCAAAGTTAAAAACGTTTTGAACATCAGAAACCGAGATAAAAACCCTCAGCCCATGTTTAGGGTAGAGTTTTGAAAAAGAATGAGACACACCCAATGACTAAAAAATCATCAGTTGCTCCTCAGCAACCTCAGCAGTTACATGTTGTTTCCAGTAACAATTTTCCCCAAACAATCAAGCCAACCAACCATATTAACGTTCATACTTCTGGACACATTTGTTATGCTAATGTATTACAATCTAATACAGCAAACCGGTATCCAGAACTCAAATCTCTCACCTCTGAGCCAAATTTTAGCAACCTTGAGGCAACATTACAGACTTTTGTTCAGTCGATAAATACTTTTACAGCCTCTATGTCCACCATGATGCAAGAAATGCTGAAAATGCAATCAACAATTTTGAAGGCAGTTTTAAATAAATGATTTGTTTAAAAATATGTTTCTGGAATGCGAACGGCATCCGCCAACACAAAAATAAACTTGTTTACTTCCTTAAGGAAAAACAGATCGATGTAATGATGATTGCTGAAACCCATTTAACGTCGACTAGCTACTTTATAATAAATGGTTACGTTCTATACGATATTAAAGACCCCCGAGGAAGAGCTTGCGGAGGCTCAGCAATTCTGATAAAATCCAGAATTAAACACTATTTCTTTAATGACAAATGCGAGGATTATCTCCAAGCTACAAGTATTTGCATAGATAAGTTCTATAGTAAATTAGTTATTTCATCGATTTATTCACCGCCCCGATTTTCGGTGACAGAAAATCAGTACTCAAATTTTTTCAATTCGCTTGGTCCTTGCTTTCTCGCAGCTGGCGACTACAACGCAAAACATACATTTTGGGGTTCACGGTTAATTTCCCCCAAAGGTCGCGTGCTGTTTGATACTATTTCCCGAATGGGTTTAAAGGTAATTTCAAGCGGGCATCCCACATATTGGCACACAGACCGGCGAAAGATTCCAGACGTTATTGATTTTGGAGTTGCGAAAAACATCCCTCTAGAATGGATGCAAGTGGAGCCTTCATTTGATTTGTCTTCCGATCACTCACACACAATTATATCCATATGTTTCCCTCGAGAAATTGGGTCACCGCTAAATGACTTAGCTTTAACAGTCACTCGAGTGAACTGGCTAAAATATAAAAAATATATAAGTACACATTGTACCGAAAATATTGTTTTAAGAACGCCTGAAGATATTGATTTGGCAACTAATAATTTTACCCGGAACCTTAAACAAGCCGTGCAACATGCTACTACTAGTCATGCAGTGTCTAGAAATGTAAACAGTAGGACTTATTCTTTAGAAATAGAACAACTTGTGTCAGAAAAAAGAAGATCAAGAAGAGAGTGGCAAGTTTGCAGGTCTCCCCAGTCAAAAAGTAGGCTACGGGAATGCACACATCGACTTAGAAACCTGCTTGAAATTCAACGATCCAAAACACATATCCAGCGTTTGAATTATTTCATGGAAATTAGTAATTTGCTCTTCACCAACTCCTTAGCCCGACCGCGAAGACAGGATTGCAGACGCATTAAATTTTCCCCATCACTGTAACCAGCTAACTCGGTACTATTTTTAAAATTAGTAATAAAAATGGGC
This sequence comes from Phania funesta, assembly GCA_963932375.1. Lineage (NCBI taxonomy): Eukaryota > Metazoa > Arthropoda > Insecta > Diptera > Tachinidae > Phania > Phania funesta. The sequence goes on from OZ010652.1 coordinate 64,825,625, forward strand.
CAGTCTTCTGGGTTCCCGTCGAAATTGGGGAGTTCTTTGGGTATTACTTGCCTAGATGCGATTTGCACAGCAGTTGGTTGAGTCGACGAAAAGGTACTTAAAATTGAACACGATACTTGTGTGGAATCACCTAGTGAAAGAACTCTGTATTTCTTTTCTAAATACTGGCGTTGAAGTTATTTTTCTTCTTCTAACATTTGCAGATGTAACTGTGTTCGAGATGGCAAGCTTTGTGCATTGTTTTTGGCAAAAGGGCGCTGCATATTCTCATTACTTTGCACATTTTGATTTTATGGTATTGTACCTGTTTTTGAAACTTTAGTTTCAGCAGACCCTTGATTTGCAGGTGACGATGTTTGTTGTGCTCCAGCGGAGAAATCGACGATTGTTTTGACGTGTGATACTTTTGTTGGGACCACGGGTGGCTTTTGACAATTGGAACAGCTCCAGCTTACATCAGCAACATTTGAGCCCACTCCAACGCACTCGAAATGAAACCACTTGTCACACGTATCACATTGCACCATATTATCGGTGTCTTTTAAATTACATTTTTTGTAATTAAAATCTGTTTCCGACATTATTTTGTCTAATTTAGAAACACGATAAATTTTGGCTTAATTAAATGCAATTTATTTATTTTCACTCACGAATTACTTTTGTCTTTACCGCAAGCAAATATATTTATTTATTTAAAAAATTGTTTTTAAGAATATTGTATTCCTACGGCGGTATAAATCAAATGTTCACTAGCTGCAACTCAATATTTAAACACTTTTATTTTGCTTTAAATATGCACTAATTTATTAATTAAAAATATTAAGGTGCGTGTCGCTTAAAAACAATTTGTTTCCACCGCGTCTAAATAGGAACGATTTAAAAAATATTATTGTGATTTTATTACATCTTGAAAGGAATTTACTACCGTTAGGAATGTTGTATATATGTAACACCAATGTATATAATCATTTAACAAACTTAAAGTAAATAAGAACCACGGTGGAAAGAATTATTCATCACCTTCTGAATGGCTCCTCAATTTAGCCATCTTCAAGGTTTGCTACCTGCTGTAGACAAGGCTGCAAGGAAAATGCTCAACATTTCTTCGTCATTCATTGCCGGTTGTGGCAATTAAATAAATGCAGTGTCATGAGGGCTTTGTGAACAGAATGGGCAGATGTTGAAAGTGCCAGGAACTATTCGTTTACGGTAGAAGTTAAGTATGCTGAACCATCCAGCTCTAAATTGTGCTTAATTTGATCGGGGTATGTCCGTTCAGGACCTTATTGCATCTATATTTATTCATGGCTGCTGTGACCGCCTGCTGGAGCATTAGTTTTGGGCTGTCGTTATGGATATCCTTTCAGCATGAGATGGAATATCTTCCGGGAAGTCACCGAGATAGAAAAGGAAGTCCCACCGGATGTGTCGAGGGCGGAAATCTTGGAAAACTATCCGTGCGAGTAAAAGTGAAGGAGGCTGTCATAGACTACGTCACTTTTGGGTTGTTAATCGTAGGGATACCTCTGTTTTCGACTAGTATGTTCAACTCCTTCCTTACCATCTTTCTCTAAGAGGTGAAAAGAGACACTGACGGCTGTGGAGGTGATAGCTGGAGTATACGTTCCTGCAGAAATTATATCAAGGTGGCCAGAAAGTCAGAAATTCGAGCACTTCTTTAGTTTGAATTCCAGATTAGTAAATCGTGCAGTCATCTGCATCGTGACATCTGGAGTGGCGCACGCCGCTTCGCAAGATAAATTTTAATGAGTATTGGTGACAATACTCCTCCTTGTGGCGCCCCCATTTTTATCTTACGGTAGTTTTATCACTAAACTCAACAAATGCTTGCCTACCATTAAGATAATTATTAACCAAGCGTTAGAGATTTTTGGTATGGGTGGAGTTCATAATAGCATTTATAAGCACCGAGTGATTGACAGTGTCGAATGCCTTAGATAAATCCAAAGCATCAACAATAGTTCGTTGATACGGTCCCTTAAAACTTATTTGGAAGGCCTGGATGGTACTCCTCAGTCTGATTATTCGTTATGTCGGGCGACAAGAGGTTTAAAACGACCAGTTAGGGCAAAGCCGCCTTTGCGAAATCCCACTGGTGACTGGGCTAGAAACGATTCCGAAAAAGGGAACTTATTTGTAAACCATTTAAGAAATGTTTTTGTTTTAAACGCATCAGATGAGGCAGCTGATTTGCCGCCTTTTGCCAGCAGATCTCCTGTGTCTCTACATTTTAATTTTCGAGATGTCGAAAACGCAATTTGGAATCTAAAACTGACAAAAGCTCCAGGTATTGATACAATTAGTAACAAAATGCTGGGGCAGTTACCTATAGTAGCTAGAAGAATTGTGCTTTTTATTTTTAACGCTATATTACGCCTGGAGTATTTTCCTGCAGAATGGAAGTTGTCTATGATTACAATGATACCTAAACCCGGGAAGGATACCACCAAAGTAGAATCCTATAGGCCAATAGGCTTACTGTCGACAATTTCTAAATTGTTCGAAAAATTGTTGATAATGAAGTTGACTCCCGTACTAAATGCTGTAGGATGTATCCCCAACCATCAATTCGGTTTTAAGGCTAAGCACAGCACTATTGAACAAACACACAGATTAGTCAATGTCATAAGAAAATCTTTTGAAAACAAAACATATTGCTCAGCTCTTTTCATTGACGTTGCTCAAGCTTTTGACAAAGTGTGGCACGACGGCTTACTTTACAAAATAAAGCTAAATTTGCCAATAAACACCCACAAACTTTTGAAAAGTTACTTATATGGTCGCCTATTTGTCATCAGAGAAGGTGATTTTACAAGCTCCCCTCAGCCAATTGAAGCAGGAGTCCCACAAGGCAGTATACTGGGTCCTACCTTGTATTTAATCTATGCGTCTGACATGCCAACAGGATCCCAAATCCACACTTCAACTTTTGCAGATGATCCAGCATTTCTCAGCGTCAATAAAAATCATCAATTAGCCTCGTAAACGAACAGAAATGTACTCATGTGACATTCACACTGCGCAGGGAAACATGCTCGCCGATCAAGATCAACAATCAAGTAATTCCGCAGCACAATGAAGTCAAGTACCTTGGTATTCACCTCGACCGCCGGCTAACGTGGAAGTCTCATATTGATGCAAAACTGACTGAGATGAAACTAAAAGCAGTTCAACTAAATTGACTTATAGGCAGAAACTCTACCTTGAAATTGGATTGCAAACTCTTGTTGTACAAAGCGATTCTAAAACCAATCTGGTGCTATGGAATTCAATTATGGGGTACCGCCTTGCTGTCATCCGAGCACAAAACAGATGACCTTTCATATATAGTACCCATTGAAACATAATTTTGTTGTCTAGCATTGGCTAGCCTCAAATAAATTTTTTTAGTATTAAGATCTGTATACTTATTGTTAGTTTATTATTTGAAGATTAAACAAATAAATAAATGTAATAAAAAAAAAAAATTTCTTTAAGTGTGTGCGAAGACAGTTTTGTTATTGGCAAATAGAATTAAGTTCTGCCAACAAAAGTAATTAAGTTCTGCCAAAAAAAGTCCACAGAAATACTTCTGGTAGATCTCTTTTTCAGATACGACCTTGCACTTGGCAAATAATAAAAAACTAATAAATTTTTGTATTTACTTATAATTTTGTAGAATAATACAGCGGCATTTATTAATAACTTTTCCGCTTTAAACGCAAAATCGCAAAAAAAACGAGTTATAGCCTTTTTTGGTCAGTGACCAACGGAACCTAATATCTAACACCAATTTTGCGTAGATGTTAAAATCTGCTCATAAGAATTATACAGGGCTAAAATTCAACATCTTTAACGATGCTCCTATCTCATTTTGTTTCGCCTTACATCTTTCGATAGTTTTAGTATTATCACTAGAAAAATGGGAAATAAATTCGATTGTTTTTGAGTCGTTTGTGTTTTCGTTTTTTTTTTGCCAATTTCCGTTTGTTGCTGCTTGTATTTAAAATAGAAAATAGAATATCAATGAATGTTTTTCAAAAGTTTTATGGTTGTTAAAATGGATTTAATTTAATGGACTTCACATTAAATAACATATGTATTTCGCATACAATTTTACTAAAAGCATTTCTTATATTTTCTGCTGTGTTGTTGCTTCTGGTTATGGGAGGAAAGGGTTTGGGTTATTTTTTCAGGTTTCCTTGGTGGCACAGGTAGGCTAATTTAAGAAATTGTCCAAAATACAACAGCACCTAGTTTTAACATTTTAATACGGGAAAAGTTTACTAAACTAGCATTTTGTCTAGAAACGCGATGGTATTGTATCAAAACTTGGTCATCATTTTGATCTTGGTACTTTTAACGGCCTACATTAGCTGTCTACCTATAATAGAAGTGTGTCCCATACAAACAAGACAGTGCCCGCTTTCAGATTTTTCTGTTTACTTATTCCCCAAGACCTACCAGTACACCTTATTTCAGCTCTCTAGGCATATTGGAAGTTCTCCATAATATTGATGAGTGAGTCAGGGAATTCGTCAGGGGTTTCGTATAATAAACACACTGTCTGCTTTAGGCCTGAACGCCTTAATTACAAAATTGTTTGTGTTTACATTTTTAGTAAAGTGAATAATGTCTTATAGGGTTGTAATACTAAAAATAAACTAGTTTTTCCTTTTTGCAAAAGCCTGTTTGTGTTTTAAAAAACAATTGAGTCCGGTATTTAAATTGAGCAGCTGTATTTCTAAATCAGAAACTATGTTAAACAGCATTTAAAAGTTTTTGTCAGAATTTAAAAATAATAAAATAAGTATTTAATTACATATTTTGTAAATTCAGACACAAACTTGAACTTTTATCCAGGCTTACCGGTCACCAAATATCCTTATCAATCATTCCAACATCGCGTAGCCCATTTCAACAACTGCGGGGTGCATTGGCGCCTAATGAACGTCGTTATACTCCTGTCATAACAACCTCAATATGACTGCGATGCAAAATCGACGATTGAATTATTTTTGTGGCCGCTCAAAAGAGGTCAACACAATTCAACTCCACAAAAGGAGACAGTATTAAAATTATTTTTTTTTTTTTTTTTGATAGACGTAAGAGTACAAACTTCATAAATATGGTATCTTAACAGATAAGAACAAAAAAATATGGGGGTCTATTTTTTGTTTTTTTTTTTGTCAAAGGACTCGATTTTACTTGCTCGAAGTATGAAGTGAAATAAGTATCTATTGTTATCCCTATAAAAGTTTTTCTTTCCTTAAATTTTCGAGCTGCAGAATTGCAGAAAAGTGCAGGCATTTATGAACTTACCGGCATTCATGCTTGAATTATTATCAAATGCGAACCTGAAACAGGACAACTTTTATCCAATTAACTTCTATTATTTTGTTCACAATTGCAGAAAAGTGCAAATTGTGTAAACAACTATTGAATGACCCCCATCTAAACATTAGCCTCCTATGGCAGTATTAGTGTTCCACAGTCGTTATTATGAGAATCGCAGACAGCACATTAAATACCACAATAACTACCCTTGTACGACAAATGATGACTGTATGTCCAATACGAATTTTACGTTGTTGCTTGTAACCCCTGTGAATCACTAAATATGACTGTGCGCTTCCACAACTGTTGTAAAGCACGAACGAGTGTCTCCACGGTGCCGTCACGAGTCGCGACTTGTTTGTCGCCTCTTACGAGAACAAGGAGAGAGATACAGAAAAGAAAATGCTGCCGATTTTGCTGGTTGTTACAATTAAGATCAGACAATCGGCCACCCCACCAATTTTGATTGGGTTTAATTTATCTGCTGTTTGTGTGAGATTTTGTTATCGTCGACAAGTTGTCGCATTTCGCAACAATTTACCAAATAGCCACTTGTTACACATTTGGCGCCTTCTTTTTTTAACCCTGTTTTTGGGAATGTTGTTGTTCTCCTTTGCTTATTACAAATGCGTATTGTCGATTTTGGCTCGTTGACAGGTTGGCTGGCTGCTATTGTTGATAGCTTGATATCGTCTTATTTCAAGCAAAAAAAACAAAGGAACGTGTGATGAATTGGTTTTCAAGTCAACAAGAAATAATTCCTGTACAGCTACCAGCTCTATTTTTCTAAAAGGCTGGACAAAATTCTAATGGCAAGATTTTCAGAACTTATACACATTTCTACTTATACGATTTTTTCACTTGTAAAATTATTTTACAGATATTAGTTGTGTTCATTTACTTTACTAGTAAAAATTAGCAACGAGAGAGTAACAAGAAATTTTCCAAAATTACTCTAAAAAATGTGAAAAAGTAAATGAACACTTTACTAGCTAAAATTTGCAAGTTAAAGTAGTGTTGTAATGTATAGATATATATGAGTACTCAATAACTACCCCTATATTTTTTGGAAAAATTATACATATGTATATGTATATTATTATAAAAATAATGTGATTATGGTCATTTATATTCAGCATTATCGTGACAGGCGTTTTTCGAGTACGGCTTGTAATAGAATAATGAAAAGTTTTTCAATTTTATTTAATATAGTACTAGACGTAGTCGAAATACGCTAAACACGATAAAGGTTATTAGCTACTTTTGAATAAAATGAATGAATAAAATATCTATTTTTAATTAGTTTATACGTTATAACAGCCTGCCTACACATAGAATTTTTATTTCAAACACCGGAAATAACGACAGAATAAGGTCGCAGAAATGTTTATTTCCAACTTTGTGATTTATTTTCCAAGCGATTTTCATAAAATGGGGTTTTTAATGCGTATTAGAATAATCATGCGTTAATAGATATTATTATTTTGACACCTTATTGCGTTATTATTACAATAATTATATAATATTAAGTATCTTGTAATGTGATTTTATGAAGAACTATTGATGTAAATAAACACTAATAAGAATCTACATTAATGCGCAAACGAATGTGAGTTGAAAAGGAGAATTTTTGTTCCTTATTGTCTAACATTAATGCTCCGCCTTTGCAATCGTTACCAAACTATAATAATAATAAACAGCCGGCGAAAAACGGGTTAAATATATTTTTTAAAGGAAATAAATTTAAGCGATTTTCATTTTCATTGTAATAAAAAGCTTTATCCAAAATAAAATATCAAAAGCAGTAGAAAAGTAATTTAATAAATTATGTGTTAATTTAAATTTATTTGCAAATATATATTTGCCTGCTTAGTGTAAATTACCGAGTAGCTACGTACTCATAATATTTACAACACTAAAAAAGAAACAAAAACATTTCAGAGGCAGTTAAAACCACAGGTTTAGACATCTTATGTTGCTTCTGTTGTTCCTAAGTTACACAAAAATAAATGTATCTTTTTATTACTTTTTATCGTTTTAAAAGTTTACATTTACTTACAATTTCTTAAATTTTCCAAAATATTTTTATTTTCAACTTAATTTAGAAATATTGTTTTGTAAACGGAAACGCAAAACAGCTGTTTGAATAATTATTGCAAGTAAAAATTTTACTTGTAAAAACTTGCAAGAATTTTTCTGTCTCTCAATTTTTTACGCTCTTTCGACGCTCTCTCGTTGCAAATTTTTTGGGTTAATGAACGCTTTCTAGTAACAATTGTTACAAATTTGTACACATTTTTAGTAAATGAACACACCTATTAATACGTTTTAAATCGGCTGATTTCCCCAATCAAATTCCTAGGGAATGAAAAATAAGGGAGAGGGAAAATTTAATTTTCGAAATCAGCTGTTTCGCTTAGTGCCATTGAATTTTTTATTTATTTACAAACGTTCATTTTTTTTCAATAAAAAAAGAAACTATAAAACAAAAAATGCATAGTATTGCTTTTCTGATGCATGCAGAAAGTATGCCAGTTGAAGAAAATGCGCGACAACAGAAAGCAGCGGAAGAAAAACGGGAATATATCGATCCATCCCACCCAGGTGCATCCCATGACTCCTTTATATAGAACAATACCGACCTGCGAGCTCACTTTGAGCATTTTTTAGCCAAGTTTTTTTTTAAGAAATAATAAAAACAAAGCTAGTAATTTCCGGATCCCCGGAAACGAAATTTTACGAGGTGCTTTATTAGTATTGACCTATAAAGAATATCAATTTTTTAAACTTCATTTTGACTTAAAAAAATTACATGCATTTTGTTGCAAACTCCCTTTAAAATAACTCGTGAACAAAAACTTGAGAAATTATAATTTTTTCCCTTTTTTTTCGTTGATGATACCTACTTTTTTCCCGCCGAATTTTTTTCCCTTCCCACAGATGAAAAAAGGGGAAAATATTTATTCATAATAGGAGAAAAGGGAAAAGTGAGAAAACTCACGCAGAATTTTTGTTTATGATTGGGCTGATTATTTACTGCAGAGTATGAAGTATCAGTTGATGGATCCCCATTTTTTGTGGAAATTCCCATAATTGGTGCATATCCAGCATATAAAAATACAAATAAATAAAATTACCTAATTTTAATGGTGTTAGGAAAGTCCTTGCAAAACACACAGTTAAAACAAATACCCTCAGGGGAGATTATGCGTTTGTTCATCAGTGGTATCTTCTATGCACAACAATGGTAAACCACATTGCAGCATCATAGCACTTGAAATTAAAATGAGAATGTTCCAAAATTATTACTTAAGCACAAACACTTCCTACGAGAACAAATACTCTGCCTTCGGTAAAAAAATATTGGGTAGTTATTTCTAAGCTTAAACGAAAACTTTTCCAAGATAACGGTCCGAAATTTAAATAATCAAGTATGTACGTGGTGAAAATCGATTATTAAAACCAAACGATAAAAATTAAAAAAAAAAATGAAACAGGCAAGAGAGCTACGTTTGGCTGTACCGAATCTTACATATCCTTCACAAATGTATGAACTACTAAAAATGTACTGCAGCTTTTTCCCGGTGCAAAGGATTGTTTAAGATACTTAATTTCGGTCTCCGTTTTTAGCTGTTTTATTTTATAAGTGAACTCTCCTTTCGTTTTAATATAAGCATTTTCAAAGGGTATGTTTTTTCTTTTCTCTGAATGCTTATCAATTTTTAATAAATTCTAGACTTTTTGGTGAATTGGAGATAATAGAGAAATTGGGTTTTGAGTAAAATTTCCAATATTTGATCAACTTTAGAGTTTTCGGTGAAATTGCTGGTGAAAATTACGTTTTTGCTAACTTTTGTTACATCAGTTTTGTTAAAACTGCGACGTTTTTCATAAATTATTGAATTTTTGCAAGTTTTTGGTGAATTTGAAACTTTGTGCATGACATCTTGTTCTCGCTCACTGAACACATTTTCAGTAGTTTTATATATTTAGTGGCAATAAATGATATGCAAAGAATAATGTAATATGTATCATAAAGGTTTTCTTCTTTAAAACTTAATATAGATTTTTTCGTTACCCGAAATGAATTTACGTGTTTCTTTTAATTTCTTATATAAAAAGTTCTGTATATTTTTATTTGTATGTCACACTGCGTATTTATATTTTATTTAAATAAATAAAGCAAAGCCCAATGTGTTTTTAAATTTAGTGAAAAGTACAAAAAATATAGTCAATTACTATATGTTAGAAGAAAATTTGTTATTGCAAGTTGTGGATTTATAATACTACAGTTTATTAGAAATTATGTTTTGTAAGCGGAGTTTTTTTTACCATTTGAACTCCCAGTCATGTTCAACAAACCAATAAAATTAAAAAAATCGAATTCTTGCAAAAAGCGACATTTCACCGAAAAATTATAATATTTGAACCTTTTCAAAAACGAAAAATACCGCAAATACTCGAAAATGTAGAAACAAATTTAACAAAATTTTACCTACCAAAAATTTAAAATAAAAAACCCCATCAGTCCCTTTTTTGCTGATTCGCCTGATTCTTCATTCCCAGCTGTCCTATGTGTCCCTCTACCCACATCAACGTCATTTCAGACGCAGACTACAGTAGAAGTTCAGCTCAGCTGAGAACACACCCACTTTTGCCCTGCCATTCATAAGAGAACCGTCCGTGAAAATGCTGATGTCGTTCTCCATATACTCATTGCATATAACACGTTCCGCAATGTCATTTGGAATTTCTTTCTTAACCATCCCACTTGCGCTTAATTTTACTTTGAGGGTCCTTTGGCCACCAAACCACGGATGCATAAGTTATTATGGATCGCACCATCATTGTGTAAATCCAGAATGCAGCCTTTGGCGAGATTCCCAACTTACGGCCCACAGACTCGTTCACATTGATGCAAAATCCTGTTTGCTTTCCACACCTTCATTTTCGTGTGTTCATTCTGGGTAAGTTCATAATTCACCTTCTTGGACACATTGATTTCCGATTCGAAAAGCATTAAGGCTTCTAACTCTATACATTTCCTTTTACGAGTGAATAGCATAGCGTAAGATTTGATGACATTTAGGTTACCCCTGCTCACTATACCATGCCTCAGTTACCATCACACCCTGTCAGATGCAACCTAACTTACCACCAACCATAAGTGTCAGATCGTCTCCCTTGCGGGCACCCCCTAACTACCCTACCAATGGTCCTGACACCAGTTTCTGAGATTTACAGCCCTAGTCCGAAGCATAGCGTTAATCCATCTTATTATAATTGGATCAATCCTATGCTCAGTAATAGCATTCCTCACCATCCCGAAAGAGACGAAAAAAGCACCTCCACCATTTACAAGCTCGTGCAGAGCGGTATCAGTAGATCTACCTGATCTATAAGCATTCTGATATCTACTCAAGGGCCTATCCATCAGCAAACACCCTCTCCATTGCCTTCAATAGAAAAGATGTAAGGCTAACTGGCCTGAAGGACTTAGCGTCTGTGTAGTCTCTCTTACCCGGTTTTGGAAGAAAAACAACCTGAGTTTCGGCTCATCTTCTCTCAGTAGGTCTCCTATTTACAGGAGTCCAAGAGTCACTCGCATTGAAGGAAAATGAACCTCCTTAAGCGACTGCAGTGTGTTCTGTCTCATAATTAATTATTAAAGAAATCTTATGGACTATCTTTTGTAATGTATATAAGAAGTTAGTTTGTTATTCACTTTTTATTTAAAATTTATTAAATTAACTTCGGTTAAAAAGATTGGTTATAAAATATAAAATATAAATAGATTGAATGCAACTACGATTGTGATATATTTCCGTTGACGATATACGAAGAAGTCAGAATTATGAAGTTTTTTCTTTTTTTTGTTTTGAGCAGGCGCTGCCACTGAATTACTTTTTTTTGTCGTTTTACGTAGTGCTGCCACAGAATCTTGCTGGTAGTCTTACGTGTCGCCCAGAGCGAGTGGTCGGTGTCGATAAGGGAACTGATGTCCTAGTGGCAGCTGTTTTATTGAGTTGTTGTGAAGACGGTATCATTTCAGGTGTTGCCGAGGATCTTGGGGTATTAGTATGCGTAGAATAACTTGAAGGTTCAGGCGTAGTTGTCGATATATGTGATGAAAACCCGTTTTCCTGCCTTTGTTCGTTGGCTATAAACGCTGGTTTAAGCCTGTCGGTGGATACGTTAACCTCTCTGTTGCTAATTTTGATTTTGAAATATTTGTCACTTCTATTTAAGACTTCATACGGTCCATCATATGGATGTGATAAGGATGAACGAATGAAGTGTCATTTCGTACGAATACGTGAGAGCATGTATCCATCGCTGAATGTTTGAAAGTTTTAATTTCGCCATGCCATGTCGTTTGTTGAGGTTGTATGTTCTGCATTGCCTCACGCAATTCATTTAAAACTTCGGTTTCGGTTCTTAAAGTAGGCGGTGGGCCAAAAAACTCGGCTGGAATACGTAAGGTAGTGCCCAGAACCAGTTCCGCCGGAGATGCTTTAATATCGTCTTTATAAGTTGTTCGAAGCCCAAGTAAGATGAGTGACAAAAATTTTGTCCATCGATTTTGGTCGTGGCGCAAAATTGCGGCTTTTAACGTCCTATGCCATCTTTCAACTAGGCCATTAGCTTGGGGATAGTACGTGGTGGTTCGGATGTGTTTGATGCCGAGATATCCGGTTAGCTCTCTGAAAAAGTGAGATTCGAACTGTCGTCCCTGGTCACACGTAATCTTGGCTGATATACCAAAACGAGCGATCCAACCAGATATCAGCGCCTGAGCAACTGTTGTGGCTGACATGTCCACTATTGGAATGGCCTCTGGCCAACGAGTAAACCTATCTATAATTGTGAGGCAATAACGATAGCCGTCGCTAGGTGGAAACGGTCATACTATATCGATGTTCAGATGTGTAAAGCGGATGCTAGCTATTTCGTATTTTTGTAGAGGTAATTTTGTGTGACGTATAACTTTTGCGCGTTGACATTGAATGCAACTACGAGCAAATTCGATGCTATCTTTTCGAATATTAGGCCAAATGAATCTAGTTGTCATCAGTTTGGCTGTTGCTCTAGTACCTGGGTGTGACATGTTGTGCGTAGCTTGTAGAAACATTTTTCGCAGCGGTACTGATATGAATGGGCGTAATCGATTGGTTGAGTAGTCGCAGTACAGCTGACTTTTACTTCCTGGAATTTGAAAACGTTTTAATTGTATTTTGTATGGTAATTTACCTTTAATAATTGCTTTAGCTCGTCGACCGATTCTTGCGCGCTGGCGAGCTGCTCATAATCGATCTCTTGACTAGTTGTAACTGTTGAAAGTCTTGAAAGCATATCTGCGGTGATATTCTCCTTTCCGGGTATGTGCCTGATGTCTGTTGTTATTTGCCCTATGTAGTCTAATTGCCTTGCCTGTCGATTTGTTGCCTTATCAAGTTTTTGACGAAAGGCGTACGTAATCGGCTTATGATCCGTATAAATGAGGCAATCGCGGCCTTCCATCATATATTTAAAATGAGCTACTGCTAGGTACATAGCAGTTAGCTCCCGATCATATGTGCTATATCGCAGTTGTGTTTTATCAAATTATCAAATGAGAAAAACCCCAGCGGTTGGATTTGCGCATTAACAACTTGATGTAGTGCGGCACCTGTAGCGATGTCAGAAGCATCGACCCAGAGGGAAATTTGAGTTTCCCGCGCCGGATGTGCGAGCAGGGTGGCATTTGCTAGCTCGTTTTTTATGTTACCTTGTATCATAGCTAAGAGTGGCGCTTGTGCTATAATGGCTTGTGGGACAAATCTTCTATAAAAACTGATAACCGCAAGAAATCGCTTCAGCTCTTTCGCCATTGTTGGTCTTTTGAAATTTTTTATGGCTTCAACTCGTTCCGGAAGCGGTTGTATACCTTGGGGCGTAACTTTGTGCCCTAGAAATGAAATGTCAGATTTTCCAAACTCACATTTTGTTAGATTAATTGCCAAGTTGTGGAGTTGCAGTCGTTCGAAAACTAATTTTAAATATGCTCGATGTTCATCTACTGATGATGAGGCTATGCGTAGGTCGTCCATATACGGAAATACAAACTCCAGCCCTCTGAATACATCATGTGCTAGGCGCTGAAATGTTTGCGCAGCATTTATAAGGCCAAATGTCATGTACACAAATTCAAAAAGGCCAATGGGCGTTGTTATGGCTGTTTTAGCTATGTCATCGGGGTGTACGGGCACTTGGGAAAAGCCTTTTGAAGGTGTATCTTCGAAAAAATGGACTTTCCTTGCATAACCGTCGTAAAGTCTTGGAGATACGGTAGTGGGTAACGGTCAGGTACGGTTGTGGCGTTCATCGCTCTATAGTCGCCACATGCCATCAGGCTTTCTGACCATGAACAGCGGACTGGATCAGGAGCTGTTTGACGGTCTGCATATACCGAGTTTCATTAAATTTTCAAATTCCGCACGCGCAGCTGCCAATTTATCTGGAGATAAACGACGTGGACGTGAAAACACTGGGAACCCTTTGGTTTCGATACGGTGAACTACAGATGATTGCACCGGAGTTCCTTGTTGTACGAGTCGTGTAATGTTTGGAAATTCTCTTAAAATTTCTATAAAAGGTGTCGATAACTGCAACATTTTTATCGTGGGATCATTACCTTGCTTTAGGATGCCGATTGTGTTAAGCTGTGTAACGTTATCGATTGATCGCCTACGTTTTAAGTCGATGAGCAAATCAAAGTGACCTAAAAAATCGGCTCCTATAATGTGGGAACTTACGTCTGCCACAATAAAGGTCCATAAAAATTCGCGTCTAAGGCCAAGGTTAACTCTGATTAGTACTTCGCCATAAACTTTAATTGCAGAACCGTTTGCGGCAAAAAGTTGCATGTCTGTCGGCAGTATTGTTTTTTCATGTGGAGATTTTGGAACTACTGTTACTTCAGCTCCAGAATCAATAAGGTAACGGGTACACGTGTCTTTGTCAGTAATTTGGAGGCGGAACGATTTGTTAGCACCAGTACACTCACCAATTTCTGATGCTCTGCTGTTTGAATCTTGCCATTGTTGTTTATCCAAACGTTGTTTGTCACCACTTGCACCACCCCATGAACATGGCTTGCGGCAGAACCTGTGCCATGGTAATATTATATTTAAGTTGATCACGAGTAATGCCTGACGCAGCAAACCAAAATTCAAGTGACAAAAAATACGAATCAATGTTTGCGGCGTTCATGATAGGTGGAGTTAGTCTAACTGCTGAAACTGCATCGAGGTTTACATTATTGTCTTGATTTTGTTGTACCACGTTATCTGCTTTACCACGGCCATTTTCATTGTCACCGTCAGCCATGTTGTAATTTTTTTTTATATTAATTTACGATTGTCTTATTTATCGGGATAATAAACGGGGTCACCAATATAACAAGTTAGTTTCTTATTCACTTTTTATTTAAAATTTATTAAATTAACTTCGGTTAAAATGATTGGTTATAAAATATAAAATATAAAATATAAATAGATTGAATGCAACTACGATTGTGATGTGTTTCCGTTGGCGGTATACGAAGAAGTCAGAATTATGAAGTTTTTTCTTTTTTTTTGTTTTGAGCAGGCGCTGCCATTGAATTACTTTTTTTCGTTTTACGTAGTGCTGCCACATGTACATACTTCAGATGTATCCCTGATATTAGAGCAGAATTTCCTCCATGTACTCCGCTTTCAAAGACGTATAATTCTCCTCAGCTCTATTTTTTCTTTTCCTTGTAAAAGTCCCATGTGTTCGAATCTCTCCCCCTCATGTAACAATTAAAGGCATTTCATGTGTCCTTTTTCATATATTCAAGTTCTCCATTCCACCAGGGATTGTCATCCACTACTGTGAAGGGACAAGCATACTCGAAACCTAGCTTAACCATGTAGTTTAATTGTTCCACTGTTCGCTCGATTTCGTCCGTGTTACGAGGTACTCTGTATGGAGCACCTCCCATATGTTCCGATAGATACTCCTCATACCTTGTATGATCAGTATTCTTTTGTATTCTTGTACGTTTGCGAACTTTTCTGTCTACTGCTATACAGTATCTCGAATTGGATAGCCCTGTAATCAGACATGGTTATTCTATCCATACCTTGCAGTCTTTAACCCTGTCTGTCATATTGAGTGAGCACAAAGTGATATCAATCACCTCTGCACTTCGTGAATTTAAGAAGGTGGGTTCTACCCCCTGTTCAATACCAGCAAATCGTGTTCTATAAATTCCAACAATTGTTGTCCTCTGTAGTTACCTATAGTTATACCGTGTAATGCGAGTTGGTATCACAACCAATGAAAATAACCAGGTTATCCACCTCCACTGCCAATTATAGCTACGGTAACATCCGGCGAGCAGAGATGTGTCATAGGTACTATTCGTACGCAATTGACGCTCCAGAGTGCATGAACTTAATTAACTATCAGCCTGTGTGTGGTACAGATTTGGCGGTCTCTTGAGATAGGCCCCTGATATTGCCGTGAGAAATACAGGACTACTGTAACAAGAGTATATCCACTTTATACTCATCAAAACATATAACAAACATCACTGATGCTGCCTTGCTGTGATGAAGATTTAGCTGGCATTACACATCTTCACTGATAGAACCTTCCTTTCAAAATTGCCTACCCCCGCACCAGGGAGGACATTGTGCTCACTGGTCGTTTCTCTTGAATTTTACTTTGGCCTGTTCAAGTCCGCCGTTGAGTTTCCCCTCTGCTCTCCTGAGGGCCTCTGCATCTTCCTTTGGACTTGCATTGGAAAATTTTTCTGCGCAAGTATAAAGTTTGCTGTTGCAGCCTTCGCAGAATGTTCTCTTTACTCTCAGCAGAGCAACGACAATCATCCTGACTTAGTTTAGTAGCGCCTACAGACTTTCGACTCTTAGTTAGATATCTTCTCAAAAATTGGTCAGGGATTTCGTTGATTCGATCTACCAGCTCTTTGTCATTCAAATGTATGTTCACCAGAGGATCGTCCATATATATGTCAGTGACATCTAAACCTAGATCTTAATTTGCAACTTGTGCTTATATAGGTCTCACTGTTGCACCAGCTTACGGCTTTAGATTAGTCCTAGAACTACTGTTCGACTTCTGGTTATGACCTTTTAGCCTCACTCACTTCAACAACTTTTGAGGGTTGTCCGAATTGCTTTTTCCGACAGGATTCTTCTCCTTCTTCTGTAGGACCCTTTCTGATACTTTGGAGTTGTCATCTTTAAACCTCTTCACAAGTCTTCCGACTTTTGGCGTCGTCTCCTCACTTAAAAGACTATCAATCCTATTTGTCAACTTATCAATAGCGTCTCCTCTTCTGCCTTTGCTTCTAATTTTTGTCTTGAGCTGAAGAGACTCCGACTTAACAGTGCAGGGACTCTTTGAGGTGCCTGATTCCGAAGCAGACTTACCAAACCCAACAAGGGTCGATGCATCGAATTCATCCACATTCACCCCCATAGTCTCAGGAGTAACTTTTGCGACTGATCCGGAAACTCACGGTCCAACGCCTTAGGTGAACCTTTAAAGACCAGTTCACCACTTGTGAGGCACTCTTCTCCATCTCTTTTAGATTTCTTCCATGGCCAATTAACACCGGAGTTCCTTCAGAGATTAATCTCTCCGCCTATTTCGAGGCTTCTTGATTCATCCATTTCAAATTATCTCGGTCGTTGGTATTTAATATTTTTATATATTGATTAATTCTGATCCCACGAGTAAAGGAGAAAAAAATATCTAGCGCTCTAGCGTAAGTATATATTAAACTGGAGATCGACAGGTATCCAGAGTTCATACACAAGAGAACAAGCACCCTCTTGGCCACGCATCCCTGGTGTATGCTCTTCTATCCGCTCGACATATTTAGCCAGACTCCTAGCAGAGGCGTGACATAACTTGGAACCTGTTACCACCTTCCTAGCTAGGTCAATTCAGATCTTCTGACAGTGCTCTCAGTTACAAGCCGTCGCTTTGTGCCTGCCAGCTGACGGTCCCTATCGTAATTAAAGCGAAGATATTTATTCAACACATTTTTTATTAATTAATTTAAATTTGCAGATCAAAAAATAAAAATGGAAAACAGACCACTTTTGCTTTATACTGGGTGGCGCAAAAGTAATCCTCCTATCAGAAAATGCTATAAATTTTGCGATTGGCCCTAATGTCAATTCTGTTTTGACATTTGTATAGTAAACACTTGCGAAATACACGTTAATAAACAATGTTACGCTACACTGCTCCAGAACGCGGAATATTGGTGACTATTTATTTGACCAATAATCGGTCGGTGACTTTGGCACAACGTGAATTTCGTCGCAGATTTCTTGGCCGTCCAACGCCTACTGGTGAAACACTGCGACGTTTAGCCGCTCGCCTCGAAGAGACTGGCACAACACGAGATGCTGCCAGGCGTGGCAAACCCCGGAGTAGCCGTTCTGCAGAGAATATTGCTGCTGTAGCCGAGGATGTCATGGAAGCGCCGTCGACATCGACCAGACTACGTGCCACGCAAATGGGTATCAGTCGACGGTCTTTACAGCGAATTTTGGTAAAAGATTTGAAGATGTTTCCGTACAAAGTCCAGACGGTGCATCAGCTGTTAGCTGCTGACCGCCAATCGCGTCTAACATACGCTCAAGCCATCCTTAATCACCACCAAGAGGAAGATGATTTTTCATCAAAAATAATAATGAGTGATGAGGCCCATTTCCATCTTAGCGGGTACGTAAATAAACAAACATTTCTGGGGCACTGAAAATCCGCGTGTAACCCACGAAGAGCCATTACACCCGCTCAAAGTCACTGTAAGGTGTGCTGTTTTCGCTGGAGGAGTCATCGGACCTTTTTTCTTCGAAGACGTCGCTGGCCAAACGGTTACTGTGAATGGTGAGCGCTACAGAGCAATGATTAACGAGTTCTTTTTGCCGCAACTTGATGAATTGGGATTGGAAAACATGTGGTTCCAACAGGACGGTGCAACGGCACACACTGCACGTGCCACAACCGATATGCAGAAGGATGCATTTCCCGGGCGCCTAATCTCCCGTTTTGGCGATTTGCACAGGCCAGCAAGATCGCCTGATTTGACCGCTGCAGACTTCTTTTTGTGGGGCTTTTTGAAGTCGCGGGTTTATGTCAACAAGCCTCAGACTCGCGCAGCTCTTAAAGACAATATCCGTCAAGAATGTGAGGACCTATCGCCGGAAGTTTTGGCCAAAGTGATGGAAAATGCCATAAAAAGGGCTCAAATGACAATCAACTGTGGCGGCGGCCATTTACATGACATCATATTCTCGACTTGATGTAAAAAAAATTAAAAGACCAACTAAAAATAATCCACAAGAAGAATCAAAGTTTTTCATTTTTTTTAAATTACAGCCAACAAACATCGGAAGGATTTTTGCGCCACCCTGTATTAATATATTTGAAAACACTCTTCTCCAATATGTTGTTTGTTTGCTGTGAGGTAGTAAATAAATAAATGAACGTCGTTGCCACTATAGGCTTTTAAGAACCAATATTATTTATCAAAAGTAGCGGGGTTTTGCTCTGGCACTGCCATATTTTGAAAAAGACTAATTTTATTTTACACGGGAGCTTTAACAACGAGTAATAATTTCCTGTAAAATCTTTATTCCCTACTTTAGATAAAGTTACCTTTTACAGACAAGAACTTTAAAGGCAAGTCGTAAGAACTGCGATAAGTTAATCGAAAGAAACATATGAATATTAAAAAAATAGTTTTTTTTAATTGGCAACTTCCCGGGTCACAACAAATATTTTATTTTTTGAGTTTTACTAAATTATCGATAATATTTAATATTAAGCATTTATTGCAGGTGTTTTTATTTTCTGGTATTCATCTTTACCGAAAGTGCAAATAGTGCAAAATAAAAAGACTTGCGATCTTACAATTCACCTAAGAATCTATTGCGACATTTCCAATGGCGTTAGTTAACTTTTTATGTACAAAATATTCCATTGCAATTACTGTTGGCATACGTTAAAGGTAGCATACATTATAGACATACCTGCATTAGATTAATTTCTTCTTGACCATTACAGTTTTAATATGAGAAACAATTATATTAATCTAAAATAAACATAAGTTGTTGAGACAAAATATATAAATACATACATATTGTATTAATTACACAAATGAAAATTGTTCGAAAAAATCATAAAAATTTAATATAACGTCTGCAGATAACACATCGTTACAAATCCAGCAAGTATTTTCGATGTCATCAAAGCATTCATTGCAATAGGAAACCTGACATGTTTCATTTCTACAGAAGACGAATTTTGAATCTATAGAAAATAAAAACACACACACTCACATATGTTAAATAAAATATTTATAAGTTGTTCTGAAATTCTTACGGTCTTATTGATAAAAAATCTTATTTCAGGTTTCAAATACAAATTAGTTTAAAAACAATTGTTAAAAATGAATATTCATGAACAGTTTTTAACAAATTGTTTATTTATAATTTCTATGCTGGTAACACCATCATCATGCGGGTCGATTTATCGATTTATGAGTAGGATTTGAATGTTTTCAAATAATGCTACGCGCCGGCAATAATCTGAATAATAGAAATTGTTGTAGATTACTTATGATGTTATCGGTTAACCCGATATAAAAGTAGTGATTAAGATGCAAGTTATAGATCTTCCAGCTAGCTGCGATTGCGGTAATATTGGTTCTTAAACCTCTAATTATATTGCGTGTGAAGAAATAGGACTCTACCCTTGAAAAAATAAAACAACCAATAGCGTGGAAATAAAAACCGTTACATTTACAAAAACAAATCTTGGCAAGTAGTTGCACCAAATAGGGTACATTGATTCCCACCCACTGACTTAAGGTCAGAAGCCTTGAAAGGAAAACCCTCCTAATGCTACACCTCTCCCTATATATGACATGGTCAGTGCTCACTGATGTTCATGGTTTGCGTTGGTTATCGTTTCTCTTTTTGTTTATGATTTACAAACGAAGTCTGTTGGTTTAATAATTCATAACAGATTGTTCTCGCTCTTAGAGTAATTTGGAACACTAAAAATAATTGTTAGGTAATAATTATTATAAAATTATGATGATGTGAAAAAATATTAAAGGTGCTCACGATAATACTCGTAAAATATAAATATGCTATTAATAATACAAGTTTTTGGTTTGTTTCATTATTAATTTTTATTACAGAAAGATAATATTACAAGAATTAAAGGGTCTCAACGTCACTTGGACATTTTTGAGACAAGTTGGCAAAAGTTCTTAGCAATCTATAGTTCCTGACAATTAGGTTTAAGTAGAGAGAAAAAAGATTAATTATGTATTATATATAAGAATGTTCATGTAAAAAAAAAATTAAAGAAAAATAAAATGTTATATATCTTTTTCTATCTTCTTCTTCTATCTATATATATAAAAGTGGATGTGTGTATGTATGTAACGTATGGACTCCAAAACGGCTGGGCCGATTTTGATAAAATTTTCAGGGAATCTTCAGAATATGCAGGCGGGTAACAATGTGAAGTCTGATTTTTTATTTCCGGTTTGTGGGCGGAGGGGCGTGGCAAAATCCAATTTTCATATTCCACCTCCAGTGACGTGTACATATATTTATTTTTTTTGCCTTTTATTTAATTTTTATTTAATTTTTTTTTTGGAAGCCGTTGTCATGTTTTCAAACTCTTAAATCGGTTATGTAGTTCCGTATATTTACAAAAATCCTATGCCAATAATGATCCAATATCAAAATTTTAAAACTTTCGAAATATTTTTTCGGTCTATTTATAATTGCTCACTGACTGCATTTGATTTGTTTATGTACATTTTTGAGTTTTACTTAAACGCTGGTAGAAAAATAAATGTACATTTAAACAAATTTTGCGTTCAATTGTTTTGTTTTGTGTTCATAAGTTAAAAACCTATAAGTGAAATCAATTAAGTAAATAACAAGTGCTTTGCAATTTGAAATAATAATAAAATAAGTTTACTAATTATTTTTAGTGCCAATTTATCCAACAGGTAACATGATTATATTACAACCAATAAACAACCAATAAAACGTTATAAAAGTAAAAAAACAAAACACATCATTTTTCCTTTAACACGATTACAGTTTACTAAAATGCCACCTAAAAAAACATCAATTGAGGAACGGGAATCACGTCTTCAGGAAAACCGCGAAAGGGCATCTACGTCTAGAGTCGCAGAAATGGAAAGAGAACGCGAATCTCGGCTTCAGGAAATGCGTGACAGTGCATCTTCACTTAGAGCTGCTGAAACACCCCAACAGTATGCCGAAAGACTTGCTGCCAATCGCTCCCGTATGGCTCGGTCAAGAGAAAGAATCGATTTAAAGTTGGAGGCGTTTCACTACAACAGGGACGTTGACTACCGCAATCACACGGACGTAGTGATTGCAGCAATGGACAAAGTTTGCTTACATTGTCGTGCTCTGAAATTCGCTAAGGAATCACCGGGAATGTGTTGT
Organism: Phania funesta; assembly: GCA_963932375.1. Taxonomy (NCBI): domain Eukaryota; kingdom Metazoa; phylum Arthropoda; class Insecta; order Diptera; family Tachinidae; genus Phania; species Phania funesta. Next base: position 64,847,515 of record OZ010652.1, read on the forward strand.
TCGAACGGTAAAGTTGCTTTACCACCAATGATTGAGCCGCCTGAACCCCTACAAAGTTACCTTTCTGGCGCCAATTCGATTTCCAAGCACTTCCTTCAAAACATCCGAAACTACAACTCATGCTTTCAAATGATATCCTTTCGGACGGTTACATGCCCACCTTCAAAGTTCAAGGCCAAATCTACCACAGGATTGGATCGTTGATCCCACTTCCCAATGATGATGCCAAGTCCCTCCAAATTTATTTCACTGCACCGGTGATAGGTGACGTCGCAGTTATGATCGGTACAGACTTCGAGTGACTTGATATCATCATCCATCGCCGGAATGCAAGTGTTCAACGCATTGCGGAAACTCATCGATCGTATGATGCACTACAATATCTACTGCTTTTTCCACGGGGTGAGGACGGGTATAATTTCAACGTTATGCAGATTAACCCCAACTCAAAGAGTCGACAAAAAAAGCTTCCTGTATGGACTTTTATGCCTATCGCCTTATGATCAGGCCAAACGAATGTAATTATTTGTTGAAATGTCGTGAAGTCTTCCATCAATTCATTGTCGACATGTACGCGAAAATTGAAAGTGAACGTCTGCTCTTCATTCGGTTGAATCAGCAAAAGCTACGCGTTGAAGAATATGTCCACTTACGTGATGCGATCGCCAATGATGGAAACGCTGCGAATATCGGCCAAATGGTGATCTTGCCAGCGACATACATAGGCAGTCCGCGACAAATGCGCCAGTACGCTCAAGATGCCATGACATACGTGCGCAAGTATGGACGGCCAAACCTCTTCATCACTTTCACATGCAACTCAACATGGAAAGACATCACCGACCTTTTATTTACCGGCTAAAATTCAACACATAGACACGATATCCTCGCCAGAGTATCCAAACAAAAGTTGATAAGGCTGATGGATGTCATCACCAAAAATCACATATTTGGCGAAACTCTGTGCTGGATGTACTCGGTTGAATGGCAGAAGCGGTGTAGTCCATTAAATATATTTGCAAATACGTCAACAAAGGCAGCAACATGGCAGTATTCGGGCTTGCCAATCAAACTGACGAAATCACGCAATTCCAGATGGGACGTTACATCAGCTGCAATGAAGCAGTTTGGCGTATACTTTTATTCAACATCCACGAGCGACATCCAACAGTTCAACATCTAGCCGTTCATTTGGAAAATGGCCAGCGTGTTTATTTCACCGAACGAAATGCTGAAAATAGAGCCGAACAGCCGCCACACACTACACTCACTGCTTTCTTCGAATTGTGTACAACCGACAATTTCGCTAAAACTTTAATATATCCTGAAATTCCCAAATATTATACTTGGAACACTTCGACGAAGAAGTTCATGAGAAGAAAGCGTGGTCCGATTGTCGCAGAATATGCTGGTGTGCATTCTTCTAATGCTTTGGGACGTGTCTACACCGTTCATCCGAATAATGCTGAATGCTATTATTTGCGATTGCTATTGCATACGATCCAAGGTCCAACATCATTCGCCGCCTTAAAAACCATCCATGGAAATTGTTTAAGTCTAAGAAAGTTAAAATAATTATGCTACGTTAAAGTGCTCAAAATATAATGTAATGGAGTGTGCAAAGAGAGAACGATTTTAACGAACCTTTATAACTCACCACATACCTCTTTGCAACTTCACTAAGGAATTTAAATTGTAAACGAACTCACTTGGTAAATTACTCCCGTCAGTAAAGGTGCGTATTACAAGAAAATAAATTACAAACCTTGTGTTTATTAACCCCCCAAATTTTTTTATTGTTGTTTATTTGTAAAAATATTTGCATTTATCCCCAAACAATTTTGGTCCAATCGAACCGGATAAAGATAAAATAAAAAAATAAAAATTGCAAATATTTTACAAATAACATTTATTTTCAGAATAAATACCGAGTAATTAAGCCCCCTGGATATATCTCCAAACCCACCCCATTTATTTCAAATAATTACTGGATTTGTTCTGGAAATACAGTGTCAGCTTCTTTACTACAAAAAAAATCATCAAACTTAATCTTATATTTACCAAGTAAGTGTTGTTATTTTCATAAACATTTAAAGTGCCGAAAATTTCTACAAAAGTACAAAAAAATCAACAACAAAAAATTATCATCAAAAAGAGTGCACAAACATTTAATAGCTTATACAAAAACAAAAAGTACCTCATACAGTTATAAAATCGTGAACAAAAATATCCCTCCATAAAGTAAAACGAATTCCACAAATTATCTGTTTGTATATTTTTGAGTGCAATTGTTAATAATTTGTCAATACAACGAGCCATAACCGCCAAAAGGGCTGTAGCGACATGATGGACGATTTTCGTTTTATTATTAAAATTTATTGTCCATGATCATCTACATTATCTCACAAAATATCAGTGCTGTAAAATTTACCGTTATCATTTTGCAACAAAAGCAATAAAGACTTAAGTACAATTCACTGTTTGTTTACAAATTTTGTTACCACGACTGTCGCTTGCGTCTTTATTGGTTTTTATAAATTAATTTGTATTAGTGGCAAAATAGAAAAATATTGAATTTTATATCAGTGCTTTTTTGAAATGGAGTTATGGAAACAAGTGGTAAGTGTTTTATTTTAAAAACTAGATAGAATTTCTATAAATTTTATATAATTTTCTGGTAATGAAAATTTTACTTCAGAGTTCGACCAAAACTGGCCTTGTTCCGTATAGTGATACTGATTCTACTGGACAATAGCATTGTTTACAAACACGTTCCAGTTCGGAATTTTCAGAGACATTAATCATAGAAGAGGAGACGTGTGTGGGTAAACGGGGCTACAAAAAGCAAAGAAAAATACCAAAGAGAATACAAAATAAGAAACAGCGTGATACCAGTGTTCAACCGAATCCATGTGCAAATAAAAAGTGTGGAAATTTTTGTAGTGATAAGTTCAGCGAGTCAGATCGGTTAGCAATAAATGAGCATTATTGGGGTATTGGCAACAATATAAGACAAAGAGACTGGCTGATTTCATGTATTACACGTATGTCTATCAAAAGACGAAGACGTGATAGTAACAATAGAAAATGTAGGTATAATTATGTTATTAATTATAACGATAATAATATTAAAGTGTGCCAACAGTTTTTGTTAAAAACCCTTCACATATCACAAAAAAAGCTAAGATTGGTAAGAAGTAATGCAAGTGGTTTAAATACTTTTGGTGAAAACAAAACAATTTCTACACCTCATAATAAGTCAGACGAGTCCAAGGTTTCACTCTTAAAATCATTTATTGAACAACTGCCAGCTGTTCCCTCGCATTATTGTCGCAATAAAAGTAATAAGTTATATCTTCCTCAAAAATTTCGAAATATAAAAGAGTTACACGATTGCTATACTAAACATTTGAAAAATAATAATTAGGATTCATCAGTATTATCCTTAAGAGTCTTTCGAAATATTTTCAATAAGAAATTTCATATCGGTTTTCACATGCCTAAAAAAGACAAATGCGTCATTTGTGAAAAGGATAAAAATCTTGACAGTGAATCACAAATCTCTTTAGCGCAAACAGAAGAATACCAAAATCATGTAAAAGACAAAGCGAAATGTAAAGAAATATTTTTGGAGGATCAAAAACAAAGTAAACCCAATTCGTCAATGTTATGTGCTAGCTTTGACCTCCAAAAAGTTTTAAATACGCCCCATGGGAAGAGCGTAACGTTGTATTATTCCCGAAAGTATGCATACTACAATGAAAGCGTATACGATAATGGCACCAGGAATGGTTATTGCTCTTTGTGGGGAGAACCGGACGGAAAAAGAGGTTCTAATGAAATTTGCACTGTCGTTTTTGAGTATTTAAAACTTGTGGACGAAAGAGGAACACACTCTTTAGTAAGTTTATACTGCGACAGTTGTGCTGGTCAAAATCGCAACAAAGCAATGCTGGCTACACTCGTGTATTTTCTTACAGTTTCGAATTTTATAAGCGGTATAAAAATAACGTATCTACTGCCTGGACATACTATGATGCCTGTGGACTCTATACACAGCACTATTGAGTCATTTACTCGCCATAAAACTATTTGGGCTCCTAGTGAATGGTATACTATGATTTCAAATGCAAGGTCCAATCCTGAAAATTATAAATGCATTTTAATGAATAATTCAGATTTTAAAGATTGGAAAACAGTTTCCCAAGCTATGTTTCCCGCTTCAATAAAAATGTCTTTTAACAACATTACGTTCTGCCTCTTTAAATAAAAATAGTTCTATAATGAAACTTAAGTATGGATATTGCGATGACTCCGAAATTAAAGAATATGATATCAACTCTATTGCTCGATCAAGACATAACGCTGCTTTGATAGAAAATGGACCCATCCGTTTATATGATAACTTTTTAAAAATTTCTTCAAAAAAATTCAAAGATTTAAAAACACTTTGTAATAAAAACATAATTCCTGCAAAATTTCACAACGAATTTTTAAATTTGAAATACGATGAAACTATTAAAGATTCGACCTGAAACTGATCAAGAAGACACATAATATTTATTTTCAAGTTATTTCTTTTAAAAATTTTTTACTATATACTTATATTTGGAATTCTGAAGTAATTTTCTATTAATTTTGAAAACAAAACAATTAAACTAATTTAAGGTTAATTTAACGTTATGTTTAATTTTATACACAAAAATAATTTGAACAAATAAAAAAATTAAAACTGAAAGCTGTGATTTAATAAAATCATAAGGGCTTAACCGCCTTAACATTGGTAAAGACCTATACAGCGTGACAGCAAAAAAGACTTTGGCGCCATAAATAGCCGTTATCTTGGAGATATACAAAATCAATGAAATACATATTATTGCTCAGAAGTAGCAATGTTTACAAACCAAATTTCACCGTGATCTTTAGACATAGTCCAAAGATATTTAAAAAAAAGCTTCTCCTGTAAATTTTAGTTTTTGGCGCTTGAGTCTTTTTGGCGGTTAGGGCTCGACAAATTGATAAGTGTTTGATCTGTTGTTTTTAGTTACAACCACAACTCATGTTTGAGTGTAACTTAAAATATTATACACAACCTGCTGTGGTGCGTTAAAACCCAAAAATTGTTGTTGCTGTTACAACTTGTCTGTTTAAAAGGAAACAAGAGCATTAATCTCAGCATCAAATTAAAAGTTATTAATTTCTAAATTAGGATCAAACATTAAATACATATAATTCAAGTGTATAAAAGGGTTGCACAATATACAAAGCCAAATTTGCACTTTACACCTACACATCTATAATTTTAATATATTTTTGGAAAAACACAATCCCTTAAAACAATAAAACCTCCTTTATAAATAAATCGTGTTATTTTACGCCGTTGATCCCCTTCTCTTCTATTGGAACTTCTTTTGATATTTATAATAAAATAATTTATAATAAAATAATATATTCGGGTTTCGGTGCATTGGTCTTACGTTTGTAACCCGTATTTTTACATATCGGATTTTTGCCGTTTTGAGCAATGGCCATGTCTCTTTTAGACTCATTCATTCGTGCCTCGGATCGGGTAGTTGAATTTCAGAGTTATTTTGGATCACTTCCAGCTGATAATCATTCTGTTCACACACTGGAAGTACAAAAGGATGAGATTGTCCACCTTTGGTCGAATTTTAGGTCGTGTTACGACGACATTTTAGATAAATTCGATAAGTTAGAGGAACAAGTTCAGATCGAGACATTGAAATCCCACTTTTTTTTTACTCCACTTTCGAGGCGCATGTTAAGGTGTTGTCAAGATCAAATGAGCTCTTAGATAGCCTTTGCCAGAAAGCTGATCCAAGTTCCTCATCGCCTAAAATTAGCTCAACCCTTATATTTCTCTACCACCCTGTGATACTGGGGTGTTTCACGGAGACTACCAGTCATGACCAACATTTCGCGATATGTTTGCGGCCCTTTATCGCAACAGTACACGTCTCTCCCCTGTGGAGAAGATGTGTCACCTCATAAAGACGCAGGGGGAGGCTCGCGATCTTCTAAAAACTTGCCCTATCACTAATGATGGTTTTGAAATGGCATGGCAAAATCTAGTCAATCGATATGAGAATAAACGAATACTTATAAACGCACAATTAAAAACACTTGTTAATCTCTCCCCTATGCCAAAAGAAACCAGCAGTAACATAAGACGTATTCAGCGTACCATTAATGATTGCGTTACGAATCTTAATCTTCCAAAGATTGAGACTGCTACTTGGGACATAATTTTCGTTTACGTTTGTTCAACTTGTCCACCAGAAGTAACCTTTAATCTCTGGGAACAGTCCTTACCCAATAGTACTGATTTGCCATCGTGGAATCAAATGGATACCTTTTTGACATCACGTTTTCAAACTCTGGAGTCCGTAGCTGATATTCGCGGCACCTGTGTATCATCACAAACCAATAATTAATCCCAAATGGCAAAACTCATCCGATCAAAAGAAATTGAAGTCTTATAGCACTAGTGTTTCTAACCAAAAAACCGGAAATTGTTCGTTTTGTCGCGACACACACCCCCTCCGACTTTGTCCTTCATTTCTGGGAATGGGTGTGGAGGAACGTTTTTCAATTGTCAAGAAACAAAAATGGTGCACCAATTGTCTGGGGACTTCACATGAGTTTAAAAAGTGTAAAGGCCCATTTAGCCGACCGTAAATGTAGAAATGTAAATGTAGCTGTGTCAGCTGATCGTTTCTGTTATATACGACTGCATGAAAATGCTTACTTGACCGGAGATGTCACGTAGCCGTAATGTTTGAACCTGTAGAAAATAGAAAATTATGTACGAGCTTACGTGTCAGATGTAGACAGTGATGGGATGTATGTATGTTGTATAGGAGTGTGGCACATTAACCCCTTCTTTGGTACCATTTTAGTTCTGATATTTGAACAGTTTTTGTTGTTAAATTTGCATAAATACATGGAATTTATTTTCTTTAAACGAATTGTTTCTTTATCAAATGTAGCAAGATAGTTTCCAGCAAAAAAAATTATTTTGAAATAATAGCAATAAACTAATATAATAAGAAATACACAAACAATTAAGAAAGTATTATACAGCAATGTACATACGCATGCATACCTGTTTGCATAGAGCTAAAATTAAAATTTTACTAATTTTAAAATATACTACATGCCTATACGCATAAAACAATATCTTGGTACAATAAGAACATTTTGGTACTTTTTCCGCATTTATCATCATTTATGTGAACGAATTGATATCCCATCAATGTTTCGAACAGGTGATGTGCATTTTATTTGATCATTTAAAAAAAGGGAAATGGACGACGAAAAATTATTATTATTAGTTCAGGCAAATGAATGCCTATATCATAAATATTGTTCTGGGAGACATACGCGTGTGTACAAAGAACTGTTCTTTGTCACACTTTTTAATGGTTCGGAAAACTTTTTTGTTGTATCCCGCGACAATATAGTCTCTGTTTATGGGTCGAACACCCCACCTTCGTACCCTGCGTGTAGGTTTATTTTTATTAAAAAAAGTTTGCACAAGCGTAAGAAATTTAAATTTACAAACAAATCGTCGATCTCCATTATATTGTATTTTTTTTTAATGTAAGAGCACCTTGAAAGAAATAAAAACTGTTTTCTTATCTGTTGAATATTTTATTTGTATTTTTTTGCTTATGTTAAAAACACATGACACGACTTTAAGCATTCTATAAGCGCTCAAACATTTACATTTACGTTGCATTTACATTTACGTTACATCTACGATTTCAACGGTCGGCTAAATAGGCCTTAAGAGCCAATACGTTTATCATGTATGTAAACAAAAACATCACTCTCTTTTACATCGAACGGAAATCGTATCGCATTCATTATCACATCTCAATCAACACTCGCAACCAGCTGTTGCTTTCCCCCCAAATGCTAATGCGAGCACTACTCATGCTAATCTCTCTCAAATCACAACTGCCATCTGCTGAAGCTGCAGCTCAAATGCGGCAAACGTTCTCGACGCATATACAGTCCACATCGAATTCAACAGTTTTACTCGGTACTGCTCTTGTAGATATTTATTCAGCAGATCTTAAGTACACGGTTCGTGCATTAATTGACTCCGCGTCTGAAGCGACCTTTATCTCAAAAAGATTGCAGAGTAAGCTTTCGGTGAAAATTCGTTTCGCTCATACGGAAGTCCATGGCCTAAATGAGGCGTTGACGGCTACCTCCACTCAGCTGTGCCATATTCGCATAGGGTCTCCAATAGATAACTCATTTGTAGCTTCGACCGACGCTTTCGTAGTGAACAAATTAACTGGACAACTTTCTTGTTATGCCATGACAGCCCTAAGAGACAATGAGTTCTCTGATTTACAGATGGCTGACACAAATCGGAATAAAAACTCAGAGATAGACTTACTTCTTGGTGGTGATTTATATCCGAAAATTATCGGAGATGGGTTACGATGGAATAAAAGTCACTCTTTAGTGGCACAAAGTACAGTATTTGGATGGATCGTTACTGGCAGGGTAGCGACAAGCAATCATCTACATTCCGTCTCAGCTTTCTTTAGCGAAATCGCATTGATCAAGCAAATGCAAAGGTTTTGAGAACTTGAAGAAGTTCCAAGGAAGCCCCGTCTTTCTGATGAAGATGATTATTGTGAAAAGCTATTTCAATCTACAACTTATCGATTAGGTAATGGCCGGTTTGTAGTTTCACTACCATTTCGCCGCGAATATCCAATTAATATCAACACTGGCTCCTCTCGTTCTATCGCACTTGCGCAATTTCTACGGAATGAAGCAAGATTAATAAAGAATCCGCAGCTCAAATCCGAATATGATCGAACAATTTCAGAATACGAAACCCTGAATCAAATGTCAAAGGTTTCCCCCTCAAATACCAATAGCGCATACTACTTACCCCATCATGCGGTTTATAAGCCCGACAGCACCACTACTAAACTGCGAGTAGTATTTAATGCGTCTAATCCCTCAACTAACGGAAACGATATGCTCTTCCCCGATCCTATTTTGCAGGCGGATTTAACGATTTTAGTTCTACGTTGGAAACTTTTTAGATACGTTTTCAATGCGGACATTGAAAAGATGTACCGACAGATATTAATACATCCTGAGCATACTCGCTTTCAAAGAATTGTTTTTCGTAATTCCCCACACGAAGAGCCCCAAGATTTTGAGCTAAACACAGTCACTTTCGGTGTAAATTGTGCCCCCTATTTGGCTATTCGTACTTTACTGGAGTTAGCCAAAATCTGTGAAAAAACACATCCCGTCGTTTCTGAAATTCTGCGCACTTACGTTGATGACGTTTTAGCCGGCGCTCATACTATGTCTTCTGCGCTTAAATCTAGAAAAAAAAAGTTCTTCAAGCTGCTGGCTAGACTCTCAGAAAATGGACAGCAAACAATGATCACATATTAAAAGGCCTACCTTCCGAGAACCTCCTCGATGCAGAGTTCCTGAAATTGTCAGACTCTAGCACCACCAAAACTTTAGGTCTCCGCTGGAATGCCGGAAGTTATCATTTTTAGTTTCGACTAAAAAATTCCCCAGATCGAGATTCGATCACAAAAAGATCAGTTCTATTGCAAGATTATTTGACCCCGGCGGTTGGCTTTCCCCCAAGATCATTGTAGCAAAAATAATTATGCAACAGATTTGGAAGGATGAAACAAACTGAGATGACGATTTGAAACCGTCAACTCTACTGCAATGGCATGCCTTCATAGAAGACTATACCAACATAGAGCATATAAAAATTCCCCGATTCGTGGATTTTGATCCGTCATTTTCAATAGAGCTACATGGCTTTTGTGATGCCTCCGAAAAGGCTTATGCTGCAACGTTATATCTTCGCGCAGAAAATCAAGGTTTCATATCATCTCATCTCTTAGTCGCCAAAACAAAGGTTGTCCCAGTTAAGTTTGTGTCGTTGCCGCGAAAAGAACTTTGCGGAGCAGAATTAATGGCTACAATGATCGATTCTATTCAATCGCAACTCAACCTTAAAAACTACAAACTATTTTTGTGGACCGATTCAACAATAGTCTTGGCATGGTTACAAAAACCCCCTAACAGATGGAAAACCTTTGTAGAAAACAGAGTTTCTTCGATTGTAGAAAAGGTAGGCAGCGACTCATGGTTTCATGTCGACTCCAAAAGTAACCCCGCCGATTTGGCATCTCGTGGGCTCTCAGCTTCCCAACTCAGTTCAAGCTATTTATGGTGGCATGGTCCCACTTGGCTCACGCTTCCCCAGAGTCAATGGCCGAAACGTTCGTCAAATTTTTCTACCCAAGAGGAAGTAAGACCAATTGTCGTCCACCTGAATCAAATCGAAAACTCAGATCATTATGTGCCAAGTTTACCGTTTCTATTACAGGTGTAATAAGAAATTGCGACACAAACTAGAAACTACAAGAGCATTGACAAGAGCTGAATTAAATCACGCAAAATCTCGAATGGTCATCACCTGCCAGATGTTGTACTTCGGAAATGAATATAACATACTATCACAAAATCGAGAGATACCCCGGACAAGTCATATACTGACTTTTAACCCATTTTTGGATAAAACGGGCATAATCCGAATTAATGGGCGACTAGCAAACTCCCCTACATTAACCTATGATGAAAGATTTCCGATTCTGTTGCCTTATCACGCTTGTTATACGAGACTCTTCCTTTCGTATTTACACAAATATTCAATCCATGGCCAAAATGCTCTTTTATCGAGATTAATGAGATTATATTACTACGTGCCCAGGCTAAAAGTTCTTATTAAATCTGTCATATCTCAGTGTCGTATATGCGCTATTTACAAGCGCAAGAAAAGTCAACAGATAATGGCTGCATTACCCCCCGAGAGGACAACGTTATCTCGCCCATTTACTAACACTGGTGTCGATTTAGCGGGTCCTTTTGACATTAAAACCTATGCAGGCCGTGGCTGTAAAGTAACTAAAGGTTACGTTTTAGTGTTTGTTTGCTTTGCAACGAAGGCTATTCACCTCGAAGCCACTAGTGAAATATCTACTCAAGCGTTCTTAGCTGCGTTTGCACGGTTTTTTTCTCGTAGAGGCTCCCCCCATGCTTTATACTCGGACAATGGTATTGCTTTTGTTGGCGCTGCACACATTTTAAATGCTGAAAAATCGCAATTTATTTCGCTTGTCCGACAAAAATTGCTAGATAAAGAGAGTTGCACCCCTCTAGAACGGCACTTCATTCCGCCAGGTGCCCCACACATGGAAGGACTTTGGGAAGCAGGCGTCAAAAGCTTTAAACTCCACTTAAGAAGAATCTCTAATAGCCACAGTTTTACGTGTGAAGAATTTTCAACGATGCTAGCCCGAATCGAAGCATGCCTTAACTCAAGGCCTCTTAGTCCACTCAGCGATAATCCAACAGATCTGTGTGCGCTTACCCCTGGTCATTTCGTAATAGGAAATGCCTTATTATCACCCCCAGAGCCCAATCTCTCAGAGCATTCGTTAAGCTATGTTAACCGATGGCAGAAATTAAAGGTTCTACATCACCAATTCGCCCAACGGTGGAAAGACGAATATCTGAAAGAGCTCCATAAACGTTTTAAGTGGAAACACCCACAGCGTGATTAAGCAACCGGTGATCTTGTCGTCATAAGACAAGATAATCTACCCCCTAATCAATGGCGGCTTGGTCGCATTGAACAAGTTATTCCTGGTCATGACAACCGAGTTCGAGTTGCCGAAATACGAACTGCCAATGGCAACGTAACCAGGCCGATCACAAAATTAGTTTTGCTCCCCATCCCTAAACAACATTAATGCCCTCTATTTCTTTTTTTACAGTCTTAAGATGCCACGCCATAGCCGCGAAGGTCCCATGCTATTGGAGGAGCAAAGTCACCAACACTCTTGTCACCATCCCAATTCACCAGATTGTCGGTTATGTAACCGCGATCACCCCCTACGTCGGTGTGCCAAATTCAAGCGCTTGAATGTGGTAGAGAAATTGAAAATGGTAAAACGTCATCGTTATTGCGAAAACTGTTTGGCACATTCTCATCTCGTCAACCATTGCCGCAATACTGATCGCTGCCGCCAATGTGACGGCAGACGGCACAAGCGTCTACGCACTGCGAGGTTACCCCCTAATATCAGTAGCCAATTGTGCTCAACGCCTCGCGTGGTTACATTTTTACCGACAATAGTTGTAAAAATTGAGTTTGGAAAAGATTGGGCCAATGTCAGGGGTATGCTCAACGCATGTGTCGAAATCAGCACTATGGCCGAATTGCGTTATAACCTCCCAGTAGAAAAAATTGGCACTGAACGATGGGCTAAGATTCGATTCAAACCACGTTTTGAGGAAAATTTGGAATATAAAATTCTCAAAAAAAAGGCTAAAAATGTAAAATCCTGTTTTCTAACTTACCTTTCTATTTTTCATATTTTTGCAGTGTATTTTTTAAATCATGTAAACTTTGAATTATACTTGTTAAATTATATACAATTTACTTCCGGTCACTTTAGCTGCAATACAGCAAGGGGGCCGGGATGTTTAAGTCTAAGAAAATTATAATAATTATGCTACGTTAAAGTGCTCAAAATATAATGTAATGGAGTGTGCAAAGAGAGGACGATTTTAACGAACCTTTATAACTCACCACATACCTCTTTGCAACTTCACTAAGGAATTTAAATTGTAAACGAACTCACTTGGTAAATTACTCCCGTCAGTAAAGGTGCGTATTACAAGAAAATAAATTACAAACCTTGTGTTTATTAACCCCCCAAATTTTTCTATTGTTGTTTATTTGTAAAAATATTTGCATTTACCCCCAAACAGAAATGAATGTCAGACTTATAGAGACGCGTGTTTCCGATTGGGTCTGCTTGAAAGTGATCAGCATTGGAACACAACGCTAACAGCGGCGTCACTCACGTGCTACCCAAAACAAATACGCACTTTGTTTGCGATAATTTTAACAACATGTTTACCATCTAATCCACGAGAACTGTGGGAAACGCATCGCGAAACCTTAGGTGAAGAAATTCTCAGGCAATCACGCGTAACTTATCCTAACCAGGAGTATTCGGACGAGATTTTCAACCAAACACTACTGCTGTTTGAGGACACGTGCATATCCATCAACAATAAACTACTGTCTTGGTTCAAGACAAAGACCTGGTGCGAGAACAGCACTTCGATGTCAACAGCAACAACAATATGTAGAAACTCAAAGAAGACGGTTGGTTGGTGATCAAAAAACTGCTTACGAAAAAATCGTGCAACGGGTAACAAACGGAAATAGGGGACTTTTTTTCTCGATGCACCAGGAGGGACAGGCAAAACATTCCTCCTCAATTTAATATTGGCGTCGGTTCGAATGCGGAATTGGATTGCACTCGCAGTGTCATCATCGGGAATTGCATCAACTTTATTGGACGGCGGACGCACTGCACACTCAGCACTGAAACTTCCATTGAATTTGAATCAGGCAGAAACACCAACTTGCAACTTCAGCAAAAACTCCGGCATGGCTACAATCCTTAAAACGTGCAAAATTCTCACTTGGGACGAATGCACAATGGCCCATAAGAAATCGCTCCAAGAGCTTGACCGGACTCTACGTGATTTTCGAGGAAACAACCAATCGATGGGAGGCGCTCTTATAATTCTTGCTGGTGATTTCCGTCAAACTTTGCCCTTTATTCCAAGATCAATGCCCGCAGATGAGCTGAACGCATGCTTGAAAGCATCACATCTTTGGAACCGAGTCGAGAAAATCACGCTATCGACGAACATGCGTTGTTACAAGACCCGTCTGCCCAAACATTCTCAAAACAACTTTTGTACATCGGAAATGGAAAAATTCCAATCAATCGCGCCACGAACGAGATTTCGTTTCCGCCTAACTTCTGTCAAATGCAAATGAATATTCAAGCCGTTGTCGACAAGGTTTTCTCAAGTCTAACAACCTCCTACAAAAATCCGGATTGGTGGAGCGAACGTGCAATTTTGGCACCAAAAAATTATGATGTCAACAAGCTTAATGAGCAAATTCAATTGAAACTGCCCAGCAAATTAATCAAATACAAATCGATCGACACAGTAATTGATGAAAAACAAGCCGTCCATTATCCCACTGAATTTTTGAATTCATTAGAACCACCCGGAATGCCACCGCATGTACTAACATTAAAGGTTGGATCACCGGTAATTCTTATTCGCAACTTAAACGCACCAAAGTTATGCAACGGAACCAGATTGATTATCAAAAACTGTTCACCAAATTTAATCGAGGCAACAATCAACGGTGGCAGATTCAAAGGCGAAGACGTACTTATTCCAAGAATTCCGATGATTTCCAACGATTTACCATTCCATTTCAAGCGGCTCCAATTCCCTTTACGTCTAGCCTTTGCTATTTCCATCAACAAAGCACAAGGCCAATCATTGACTATTGCTGGCTTAATTTTGAAAAATGCATGCTTTTCACACGGCCAGTTGTATGTGGCTTGCTCCCGAGTTGGCACGCCAACAAAATTTATACGTTTTTACACCAAATAATAAAACAAAAAACATTGTCTATCCGCTAGCCTTAAGATGAAGTAATAAATAAATATATTTACCAATTTGCCATATCTACACTATATGTAAATTATTCTGTAAAAAAAACTTTAAGATATGTATTCCATGGATTCTTAATTAAAGGTGGTAATAGAACACTAATGTTTGCTTAGGGCCAGCAACGCGGGCCGGGTCAGCTAGTATTACATAAATGGTATCTGAGCAAAAGGAGAAAATAAAAAAAATTAAAAAAAAAATAAAAATTGTTACAATAGAAGCATTTCCAAATTTTGTAGCAAATACTCTTTAGTTTTGTTTTTAAAATTTGATATTCTCTGAATATATTTGATATCTGCAGGAAGTTTATTAAACTCAAGGCCACCCATGTATTCAACCCGTTGTTTTGTAGTTTCTAAGCTGAATCTCACCGTTCTAATATTCGTATTATTGCCCGTATTTAACGCAGTTTGATTTCATTGAAATGATATAGTATGGTAACCAATGTTGTTGATTGATTTAAAAACGTAAATAAGTAATTGTAATTTGTATAACCCGTGTACAGGTAAGATTGTTGTTGAAACATCTCTATATAGCGATATCGTGGTAAGTTAAACACTATTTTCAGTGCTTTATTTTGAGTTCTTTGTAGGGACTTCAGGTCACTACTTTTTTTAAAAGCGTATATTATAGAGAAATAATTTAAGTGATTGTGTATTAGACATTGATATATTACTAGTTTTGTTTTCTCATTGAATTTATATTTAAACTTATATAGCAACCTAATTACAGACGTTATTTTGGATTTAAGATTCTGTATGTGATTATCCCATGATAAATTACTCTGCAAACAAAGCCCAAGAAATTCTGTTAAATAGCTTTCAAAAACTTTCGTACCATCAACAAGGATACGAAACACATTATTGTTTATCATATACGGCCGAAACCTTACTAGTTTGCTTTTTCCAACGTTCAGAACTAACTTGTTTATTTTCACAAACTCCGTTATTATTGCTGCATCGTGTTTCATATACGGTTTTAAGACAGCTTTATATTTATATGGGTAGAAAAGGCATATGTCGTCAGCATACATACATATATAGTTTCCCAGATAATCATACGTTTTTAATGTCATTGAGGTATACGGTAAATAGTAAAGGTCCCAGAACACTTTCTTGAAGTACTCCGCATTCTACTGTACCTCTTCCAGTTTTTAATTTCTACAAATTGTTTCCGATTAGATAGGTAGTTTTCCATAAGAAGCAATGAGTTTTCATTAAGTCCATAATAACGCAACTTTTGTATTAAAATTTTGTGGTACACTAAATCAAATGCCTTAGAAAAATCATAGAAGATGCCAGCTACTCCACTTGAGCCATTATCTAATCCCAGGCATATATTATTGACTACATTCACGACAGCTTCTTCTGTTCCACAACCTTTCTTGAACCCATACTGGTGATTATACTGTTACGAAGTAATAATCAAAGGTGTGTGAAACGACCTATTGTACAAATACGCTGTATTATAAACATAAAGCGAAAACAAATTGCGTAGCGGAAATTCGTCGAACCGCGATTCAACGTAGACAGAATAACAACTTCTACAGAAAGAAAAAGTAAACAAAAGACACACACACACAAACATATATACAAGACTACTAAGCCAGCAAATTAAATAAATGATGCGCAATTTCTCGTATGTTCGGGATATTTCAAGAAGCGGCCGTGATCTGTATATAAAAGCGCCGTCCACCGCAGAAGATATAGTTGACTTTGAGATTTCAAAGAGTGAATATCTGTGTGTACATAAGAGTGTTAAGTTATACAGTGTAATTTAGTTCTGAAGAGTTGTAAAATGAGTCTTAATTGCCGAATAAAGTTGTGTACTGATAAAATTATAGAGGAGTGTGTATTTTAATATTTGCAATTAAACGAACCCTACAAATTAACGTTTATTGTAGTAATAAACGTAACAATACAATTAATTATTACTTTCAAAGTAGGACAGTAGTTGCCTGTGAAATATTCTTTCAAAAATCTTGTAAATTATTGGTAATACAGCTATGGGTCGAAACTTTTCCAGTATTGCAGAGTTCCTTTCTTTAGGAATTGGCACAACTTTGGCAAGCTTGAGCTTGTCTGGATATATTGAATTATCTACAATTCGATTGAAGATATTTGAGATAAGGCGAAATAACATCTTTGCAATGGAATAACATTTTTTGGGATATCTCATCTCTACCACAGCCTTTTGTTAGATCTAGTTCAGATATAATTTGCTCAACTTCAAAGTTAGTGGTATGAGTGAAGTTGAATATTGTTTCAAAATTTGTTAACGTTCTTAAACTGTTAATGGAATCACTCTGAATCTGTATAATTTGCTGTTTTAATGTTCTTGGGGTTTCTAGAAAATATTTATTGAAGATATTACTTTTGATGGTATTATATTATATTATTACATTGCTTGAATCTTTAATATTTATTTGTTCTTTTGTTATTCTTCCAAGATTTCTTAACCACAATATTCAATTCTATATTAAGGTGAAATTTATATTCCATCTCAATGAAAATATGCGAAAATAATTATGAAACTCAGGCCAAGCAGTATTGTTCATCTGCGTTGTTGGTCGTTACTCAGGCTTGCGATAGAGTATGACACAATGGCTTCTTCCTACCCCTTTTATCTGTTACTGAAATCATATTTTCATGTTAAGTCATTCTATGTCCATGGGAATGGGGATAATTCTTCGTTTGGAGTTATCAAGTCCGGGGTCCCACATTGGAAGTGTGCTAGGTGCTAATCTAAAGAGCACTATTACATCAGACAAGCCCATCACTGACAAGCTGAATAAATCTCCAGTTCAGGCTTCTACAGCATTACAAACGCAACTCAATATAATTGAAAAATGGTGGTAGAAATGTAATATCAAGATTAATACTGCGAAATCTGTTGATGTTACTTTTACTTTAGGAAATGTTAATTGCCCATCGCTATCCTTAAACGGAAATTTCATTCTTAAATCAGTAAAAGTGATGTAGTTAAGGGAGACTCACATTATAAAAGACGATGCTAAAACCGGTTTGGACTTATGGGATTCATTTCTGGGGTATAACCAGTAATTCGAATGTGGAAATAGGCATCAGTAGGTTATTAAATATTCTTTGTAGATGTTAACTAGCTATTGAATAAATTAAAACATGGTAATAGAAATGGAATTCAAATTTTTATTTAGTGATGTCGCGAACCATATAAGCAACTGCAGATAATTTAAATTGGCTATTCTGAGATAATTAGGAATAGCAAAGGAATGGGAGGGCTTAGAAAGGAACCAGTACCTCATCCCAGCAATGAAACCTCACTGCCATTCGTTTCATAGTTTATTTTGCTTTCATATAACTTTCACCATATATCATTTAACTTTCCCTCTCTTTGGATAATCGACACTGGCAATTGATACGTTCTTGTTTTTATATTTTACCGTAATAAACCGTTTTTACTTTAAGGAAGAAGAACTTTGAAGAAGAGCACAGCTGAGTATGAAGTAGATTTTTTTTTTTTTTGAAGAGAACTTATCTTGCACAAGATTCGTTGCAGCACATCACTGTTAAAGACAAATCAGGTCGGTACATTGGCCTCCTCTATTTGTCAATTGATATTTTTTTTTGTTTAGTAACTTGCGGACAATTTTGGAAACAATTATCTATTTCCGGCTTATTTTTGACGTAGAGTGGTCGAAATTTAATCATAAACAAGTTGTAATATTTTTTCGGTTTAAAGAAAACGAAGGGGCACTATGTAGGGTGTAACGAATCTATTTAGATTGTTAACCACGGTATCAAATCAATTCTGAATGGAACTTGTAACATACCTGATGGGTGCCAACAGTTATGATGATTTCTATATCGGGGATTTTAAATTGTTCAACCTACCTTCCGATGCTCCGCATATGATACATTTTCGACGTCCCATATGAAAATTTCCCAACCAATTGAAGTACTGAGGCCATTTTAAGCGCAAAATCTAATAAATAATAAATGATATTGACGATCAAATGTTTTACTTATTTTAATTATATCATCCCGCCGAAGTACTTTGCAATAAATAAAATGTTTTTATACATAAAGTTTTTTTTGAAATCAACGTGTTCATTCTTTATGATTTTCGGGGAACGATCAACATTTTATTTAAATTATGGATTTTCCTGGCCTCTTTTTAATTGAATTTATTCCATTTTTCAAGCTTGAAGAACATTTATAAAAAATTCTCTTATTTTTTTGACCATTTCAATACTTCATTGTGTAGCATCAAAAAAATAAAAAAAATAATTGATGATGCTATTGAATTTAATAAATAATGATATTGAATTTAATAAATAAAAATGTTTTATTAAAAGAATTTTATAAAAGAAAGACTTATTGAATTAAAATTATATTAAAAGCTCAAGGAAATACAATAATATTTAAACAATTTGGTGCTGTATGTATTTTCACTTAAAAAAATATATGTATATGTATTAATCAGCTAAGCATATGCATCGGCAAATAATTGTGCCATGGTCCCACCTATATTTCTATCGAGCCTTAATCATTGTCTTGACCTATTCTTTACATCAAATTCGGGCCTATTCCCGTTGCAGTTGTCGTTTGAAAACAATCTAAAAACGACAATTTGGCAATTTGGCATCACCATTGGCGTTAATTATATTTATCGGAAATGTATCGGTATTCTCCACTTTGAAA
The DNA here is from genome assembly GCA_963932375.1 of Phania funesta. Classification (NCBI taxonomy): domain Eukaryota; kingdom Metazoa; phylum Arthropoda; class Insecta; order Diptera; family Tachinidae; genus Phania; species Phania funesta. The sequence continues at coordinate 64,866,852 of OZ010652.1, forward strand.
CGAAGAAGAAACGATAAAGAAACATTCCTTCTCCATCATCGTTATTGTTAGCGTCAAAGTTGAAATGAATTTAAGAAAACAAATTTAAAAATTAAATTAACATTACGGCAATTTCGAGTTTTAGTTTTCGAAATGGAAAAATATGCCCAGGGGTTTCGGAAGGGTATTGCCGATACAACGATATATTAACTTACGTATCGCACACTAAATCAAAAAACTCAAAATACCTACATATGTTATATATACGAGTTCATATTCACACTAGAGTGGGTCATTTTGTTCGGGGAGAAAAAACTTGACAAAGAGTATAGCAGAACGTAATCTGCGAAGAATCCATGGAGCCCATGATTTTTCACGAGAAAATTTGAAGACATTTTTTTATCTACTTGTTCTTGATTTTGTGTGCGTTAGTTAGTTTGTTTTCCGTAATTAAAGTTCTACCTTTTTAAATGCATTGTTATGATTTATTTCTTAAATTGCGCATAAATAAATTCAAGTTTGTTAATTAAAGAGCAATAATATTAGTAATAATAATACTAATTAATAATACTATTAATAATAAATGTAAATTGTTTCCCCAAAAATATGCCTATATGGTGAACTCGGTAACTCTATTTTAAAAAGAAAACAAAAAGTTAAAATGGGATCAAAATTGAGCCAACAGATTATTAAACAAATTAATCAAATCTTTGACATTGTGCTCCCATATTATTCTTTCTTATTTCCTAATAAAAATTTTTTAATTTTAAAAGTAAACAAATTTTCTGAAGTTTACGCTTCGACGACATTTTAAAAATGAACTTACACTTGCATGTGTAAACACAAAAACGAATGGCAGGAGTTTTTTGTTTGTCAATTAAAGTTAAGAAATTTTGGAACACAGCTTAATACCGATATTAGTGATTTAAAAGGCAATTGTACGACGGCATACATAGGTGTAATAAAAAGATGTTACTTACCAAACAATAGTTCGCTTTTAAGCGTACTTGGCGATTAGCGAAATTATATTTTGCCTTCTTTATCATAGTCTCCCTTACGGTGCGTCTTTCTTTAAGCAAACTGTTGTACAAATACAAAATTCTTCTTTTTTCACGCTTTCGGTAAAAATATCCGCAGATTAAGCGGCGCATACGCAAAAATCCGCTGCTTTGATAAACCAACAGCAGCACAAAAATATATAGAGCCACTAATTTCAAATAAAAACTGAAAATTACATAAATTTTTAACCAAATAATTAAATTAGGTCTCAGTTAAACATGTTTAAAGTTTGTATTTAATAATAAATATCCATAAAGATCTGGAAGCTCCTACTGTACTTCAACTGGGGTTTTTATATTGTTTTATTATTTGCTGTGCGACTATATATGTCGCTCTAAGCAAGTGGTAATCTTTATTGAATTTCTTGTTGTTAAAACCTTTTTCTTTTATACAAAACATGAGAAGAAAGCTTAACCTTATACTAGTACTTACAATGTTTTTATACTTATAACTACTTAGAATTAACGCGATGGGAATTATAAATTAATTTATTTCCCACCATGAAATGTGAGGCGAGCGGCATGTTTAAATGACAAAATATTTCCAGTGCGTTGCCCGAGGTGTCAGTTGATGTCTGCAGTCAAAGTAAATTTGCAGCTGAACCTGACACTCTTTTATTATCTTATGTTCATGCATTTTAAAGAATGTATTCATGCATAAAAGAATGTAAACATGCTACACTACTATCCAGCAGGAAGTAAAAAGAAACTTGTGCAAATACGTAAACAAAGTAGTGGTCCATCCGAACACTCTTGTACGCAGTTTGCTACAATTTAAAGGTCACCAGAGTCTGAATTATTACATTGGTGGTAATTAATATATGATATTTTAGCGATAAGATTTAAATACTTATTGTGAATTTCTTTTGGAAAGATTCAATAAAATAAGAAACTAAAGCCTAAAAAAAAAAATGTACATATACCAGACAGCACATCTCAGAAGCATTGGCTGGAAAATCTTCCGGAACTTTGCTCGGAGCACCCTCAAAGGTCTTCTATGATATATGTGCCAATTTTCAAAGAGATTAAAATGAAAAATAACAGAAAACGGAACAGAATCTTTTATAACATATACAGGCCGACATGATTTTTGGTGCATAAAATATAAAAAACAGGGATCACACTATTGTTTAAATATGGCAGCTTTTGCACGGAAATAATTTCATTCAGACAACTTAATTAAATCTCAATATGTGAAACAAAGTTAACGATCTCTGATTTGTTGGATACGTCTTCGCCCAGAATAGCAGAACAACTATTATAAAGTTCTCTTGTAAAAGTGAAATGGGCTTGATTAAGTTTTCTGTTTTTATGCGCCACCAACATTTTTTTGTGATTTTGTCGGGCCGTGTTATTGAACAAAACAACAGGGGCAATACTCTCTATACATTTCGCACAAAGCAATCATTAACTTTTTTCCCTTTTGTGAGTACTTAGAAGACTACTATTGAGAACTTTTACATATCTCTTTCGTTCGTTGCAAGCTTATACTCCCAAAAACAATATACATATGCGCTAAACAAGTATGATAGTCGACATAATATTTAGCGCAACGCTTTTTTTGTTGTCATGTCATGTCTGATTTTTGCTCTGATTGAATCGTACGACTATGAAGAATATAATTATGGGCCTGATCGTATTATAAGATCAATGATAGGAAATTTACCTAATTATGCTGTTAGAATTTTACTACTCGTATTTAATGCAATTTTGCGAGTTGGCTTTTTCTATTACTCTTGGATGATGTCTGAAATCGTTATGATCCCTTAATCAGGAAAGGGCTTAAGTCAGATTAAGTCATACAGGGCTATTAGTCTGCTGTCAATGTTATCGAAATTGTTTGAAAAACTATTCGCTTTATTTATTGACGTATTCCCAGCCGTTCGATAAAGTCTGGCGTTATGGGCTACTCACGAAAGTAACTGGAGTTCTTCCTGAAAACTCCCACAAGCTTCTTAAGTGCTATTTGACAGATAGAACGTTTAAAGTAAGGTGAAAAGACCAATTTTCTAAAAATATGAAAATCTATGCAGGAATCCCCAAAGGCGGAATTCCATAAGTGTCACTTATAATTGGAATGAGGTGTGAAAACCTCCTTCCTCTAAGTGACTTGCAAATTCATTTACTTTTTCAAGTGTTTTTGGCCCAAGTGCGGTTTTCAAGTCTTAGTGGAGATTTGTAGGCAATAAGACTATTCTGCCATTGCCTCCGAATCCTTCTCCTCTCCCTAACAAGAATCTTTATATCAGCTGATGACTGGTACGATTTTTAACTGTTGGTTTTGTTGGCGTTGCAACTCTGGCTGCTACAATCACGGTGTTTGTAAAATAATCCACAGCATCTTGAATATCAAATCGGGTTACTCAGAGGAATGTTCTGAGATAAGTGAGAGCTCACATATATTAACCAATTTGTGGGTTAATTTGGGTACGAAATAAGTGAAGTGGAAAACATATCGTATAGAAAAATGTACATGCATATATAGTCTTCGACATCAATTTACCTTTACAATAAAATGTAATTATTTCAAGGTAAATTTTATTCACTTTCGTACTACATATTTGCATATACGAAAGACAATGTTTGGTTTTCGTAAGGGGAAAACTTTCCGAACGTTCGCAAATATATTTTATTATATTTCTAATTGAAGTTTTTGCAATATAATTTATTCCCTTATGATGCTACAAAGGCGTAGCCAAATATCGAATACAAAAAACTTAACAACGCTTTACAAAGCATTGTTAAGCAAAACTGTATTCCAAAACATTTATTATCGAAGTATTTTAAAGCAGGTATAATGTAGGTAGACACCTACGAAAACCTATTTTAAAATAATATTTTAGTTCAAAAATTGTCAAGCACTAGGTCTTTTTTATATAAAATTCTTTTAATAAAACAATTTTATTTAATTAATTTAGCTACGCTTTTATATAAATAAAATTAATTAATTATGAAAATTTAATTAAAATTGTCCAAGCTTGAAGGTCTTTTTTTAAAAAATTATATTTTTATTTTTTCGATATTTCGCTACTCCATTGTGTAGCATCATCAGGAAATAAAAATAACGAACCAATTATATATTAATGAAAAAAATATTGTCACAAAAATTCAAAAATTTTCCAAAGTTAACATAAAACAAAAATAACATGAGGTTTTTTAAATATTTTAAAAAATGTAAATACAGTTAACGAAACTTAACATTAATTCAAAAACCCCTAAAAACATACTTATATTAACTATCTTATTCTATGAACTAAGTGTCTATAAATCTGTGCAACATTATCCGTGTCCGCCTTAAAATTAATTCTTTGTGTACTAGGTGTATTAACAATTTGTAACATTTCTAATATAAAACGACGCTTATAATTAATTTCTGTATTTAAAACCGATGCGTTTTCAAAGTTAGGATAATGATTTGATTCAAAACAATGAGAAGATAATGCTGTATTAAGGGAATGTCTGCAATTAAGATTTGATTTATGTCCAGCTATCCTAGTCTTCAGTTTATTTTTTGTTGTCCCTACATAAACCTTACCACAAGTCTCCTGATCATTTCCCTTACAAGGAATTTTATAAACTATATTTGCCTTATCCAATTTATGAATCCTATCTTTGGTTTTACCAAACAATCTATTCAAAGTATTATAAACTCTGAAAGTCATTTTGTATTTCTCCTTATCAAAAAATTCAGCCTTATTTAACCGCTCTGATATTCCTGGTATATATGTAAATGTCTTGTATATCTTTGGCTCCAATACGTTGCTTATATTACGTTCTCTCCTAACACTATACTGATTAATTAATTTATAAATCAGCTCCTTTGGAAAATTATTCTCGTCTAATATATTCCTAATCTTATCTTTATTCTTTCTATGAAATTCTCTATCACTTATAGTAAGCACTCTATTTATAAAATTCTTAGCTGTGTTTATAATAATAGCTTTATTGTGCTTTGAATAATAGTTAATAATTCTTCCCGAAGCTGTTGGCTTCTGGTACCAATCCATTATCAATTCATTACCTCGCCTTATTATCCAAGTATCTAAATAAGAAAGTCTTGAATCCTGCTCTTTTTCTATTGTAAATTTAATATTATTATTAAACGAATTAAAAGTATCCAACATTGTATTAATTGCACCCTCAGAAATAATACAGAATAAATCGTCAACATATTTCGTCATCATTCGAGGCTTTTCATCCAATCTTTCTATACACGAATCTAATAACTCCTCCATAACTATATCTGCTACAATTGGAGAAGCGGGAGAACCCATTGGAAGTCCTTCCTTTTGTACATAAAATCTTCCCTTATACTGAAAATATCTATTGTCCTCTATACAAAATTTAACCATACCTAGAAACAAACTTTTTTCTATTTTCGTGTGTTCTTTGATAATATTCCATTTTTCTTTAATTATGTCCATTGCTAAGTCCACCGGTATACTAGGAAATAAAGACACTACGTCAAATGAAACTAACTTTTCGTTATTTTCAATTCTCTGATGTCTTATTTCATTTTGAAATTCTAGAGAGTCCTTTACATTATACTTGGAAAACTTAGTAATATTTTTCAGTATAACAGAAACATATTTGCACAATTCATAAGAAGGCGAATTAATGAAAGAACAAATTGGTCTTAGCGGAAAATCTTCCTTATGAATTTTTGGAAGCCCATATAACCTAGGTGCAATAGAAATACTTGTTTTCATCTTATTTCTCTCCATCCCATTAATAATTTTTAACTTAAAAAGCTTCTCAACTATTTCATTATTCCTCTTCTGTAACCTATTTGTCGGATCCTTATTCACCAAATTATATTTTGTAATATCCCCTACAATATTATTAATTCTAGTATCATAATCCTCTCGTTTCAAGGCCACAGATAATGTTGCACAGATTTATAGACACTTAGTTCATAGAATAAGATAGTTAATATAAGTATGTTTTTAGGGGATTTTGAATTAATGTTAAGTTTCGTTAACTGTATTTACATTTTTTAAAATATTTAAAAAACCTCATGTTATTTTTGTTTTATGTTAACTTTGGAAAATTTTTGAATTTTTGTGACAATATTTTTTTCATTAATATATAATTGGTTCGTTATTTTTATTTCCTGATGATGCTACACAATGGAGTAGCGAAATATCGAAAAAATAAAAATATAATTTTTTAAAAAAAGACCTTCAAGCTTGGACAATTTTAATTAAATTAAATTTAAAAAAGGTCAAGAACAGCTATAATTTTAATTATGAAAATTAATAAAATTAATTATAAAAAAAACAAATACACAAACCGAAAATACTTTTACATTTGAAAATAGTTTAAAAATTAGAAATAAAGGGCAAATAACTGCAAAACTTAAAATAATTTTACATTTACATATGTATATTTATGTATATGTATGTATATATGTATGTATGTATATGTATGTATATATGTATGCATGTATGTATGTATATGTATGTATATATGTATGTAGATATGTATGTATATGTATGTATATATGTATGTATGTATATGCAGATATATAAACAAAACTTATTAGTAAAAACAAAAAGCAAACTATTGTAAAAATTATGTTGTTTGATGTATTAAATGCTTATATGTATGAGCGACATTATCTGTATCGCTTATAATTCTTTGTGACTTTCAAAGTTAGAATAGTGATTTAATTTAGAACAGTGATAGACTGAATTAAAATATTTGACCTATATCGCACTGTGGAGCAACGAAACGGAGGGAAAAATTATTCGAATTTGGTAGGGTGACCCGAACAGACATATAAAATAACAAAGTAAGATTGCAAGTATTCTAACAGAGCGCTCAAATTTACAAGTGTATACGTGTATGCTTCGTATAATTAGAGTAGACAATAACGTCAAGAACGCAGTATTTCACGGTGGACACCTTATCAGAAGGAGAATTCTTCACTCGAAGCACCGAGTTAATATAATATGCGTGGGCCTCTTTTCGCTTCGTAGTGGAGAACGCCCAAAACCCGAACCAGTGGAAGAAACCAATAGCTGGCTCCTCTTCTCGAACGAACCTGACATATCAACAACGATTTCCTAAAAAAAACTTAAGCAATTATTATTTTTTGCTTTTGAAATTTGAAAAAAAATTTCAGCTTTTTATGTTATTAGTTTTTAATGAATTTATTTGTTGATTTTACTTTTCTATAAAATTGTCATTTACTGTTTAAAGTTATACAAAATTGGAAAAAGGGGTTTCATGACACAAGCCTAGTAAATTTGCGCAATTGCAAAAATAGCTATTTTAAACGTTTAAATAAATACCCTTAATGAAAAACTATTTCTATATTCGACTCGAGAAATTCACTAAAGCATTCATAAGTTAAAGTACTCTTTTGAATGTGTTGTCTTAACAAAGGTCTGTTAAACCTAAAGTGGTTGTTAATTAATTTGTGCTTTAAACCAAAATTAAAATATTTTTTGCAGACGGCCGCTAGAGCTTAAAAGTTCACATGTAAATTAATTTTAGAAAATCGTACTACAATAAATTTTTTTACGAATTCGAAAGTTTTTCCTTTCGAATCGTATTACATAATAAACACCCAGGATTCTGCAAATATCTGTACAAACTTCACACGACATTCTCTAAGATTTTTGTAAGCAATCTGTACGATTAGTCGAATGGAATTGTATTCGATAATCGTTCAGGTATGTGCTAGATAATACGAACGTCGACTAACACATCAGAATTCCCCATGCTTCTATCATAAAAATTTTGGTTTCATTTCTATCTGAAATGTAGGCAACAAACTCAGGCTACGTATGTCAGAATTCGTAAATTTTTGGGTCAGAACTTTGACAGAATTCGTATACGATTCTGATTTTTATGTCGACGTCTTTATTAGACATATATAGATACATATATATGTAGATCAAAATTGACATGGCGGAAATGCGTTCTAAATTATTTTCCCATCTACAGTTTCCATGAACGACTTTTTAATAATTCAGCTAAAAAGTTGACATTAGAGCAATAATGGAATGCTTATTAGCATCTTTAATGAAATTAACAATGCAGTAGTCATGAAAATTAGGACTTCTCGGATCTGTGCCACCGTGCGAATGTGCATAGAATATTTAAACGATTTCATTTTGCATAATTTAAATTTGTTGTTGCTTGTTTTGGTTCCATACATTTACAATAAACGAAATTTTTGACAGAGTATCGTATAAAAATAAACTCACAATAAAATTATTTTGATAAAGCCAACCTGAAGCCACGAAAATGGGACATGTTTATTATAAAAAGTTGCCTAATGACATAAAGACGAAACAATATAAATTTTTGCTTGATTTTCATATGTCTGAGCATTATTTAGGCGATTTTTCATTTTAGGCTTTAGTAAGGTCATTTTTGCATGCAAAAATAGTTTTTATTTCTTAATAGGAGCGCAAAATGTATCGTAATTCTTACCTTTTTGGTAAAACTGTTGGATTTGGTAAACAGGCCTCATTAGTTAAATAAGTCGAAACAGTTTCATGCATGTTAAAGTATTCCATGGTATTTTTTAAAAGTCGTGCTATCAGACCCGAGCCTTGTATCTAAAAGTAAAACGTTATTTGGAAAAATTATTAAATTTTAATTATTTTAATGAATTTAGAAAAGATTTACTTTTTTTGGGCCCTGATAATTATGAGACAGAGGAAGAATTTTCTCCAATCGAATGGTTTGGGCGAAACGGATCAGAAATAATTAAGCAGAACGACAATAATTATTAGTTGCTTAAAACACTTTACAACTGGCAGGCGAATATCATATGTACAGACATAGTTTAAAAATCTTTCGTTTTAGGATAATTTGGACATATTGATATAACATTTGGGCATTGGGCTGGAACTAGGAAACAAGCCACTATTTTGCTTTCGCCGGAATGTTGGAACGACACCATCTTGTAAAGTAGTATTACTGACTCAAAATATTTTTTTAATTTAATTTTACTTTATTGAATCTTAAGAAATTTACAGTAAGTATGCAAATCTTTGCCGGGGTATTTATTATTTATTACCAATGTAATATTTAATTGATTGTATTCAAATCTTAATATACTATCTACGATTAGGTTTGGAAAGCCGGATAGTTTATAAGCATATTTGCAAGAGTATGTTTTCGATCTTCCTCGTTAGTGGGAACTTCTTGTATGTTCTGCCTCAAGACAACTCGCGACGAGCCGGTCTTTTTTTTATGGGTTGGATCTTTGTCTCTTGAAATTGTCGGCATTTTCATCAGTACGGAGAATATATTTTCACTTAACGACATTAAAGCTACTTGAGAACTTTTATATTTTAAGAGCCCAATCTTCCTACATAAAACAATAAAAACCGAGTAACCGAAATATCTTTTTCAGAGCCATTAAATGCCGCCATCCTTTTAAGTTATATTTCCATGTTTTCAAACAAAAATTCTACTTAAAAGTTTTTGGTAATTTTATATAAAAAGTTTTTATCCCCCACTGCTTTCTATAATAGGAAAAATACCATTGTCTGATTTCATATTATTTGCGTCGCACAGTGTAACGACACGCATTCGTTGATTGCTGGAGTAGGCTCAGCGGAGTGCCTTGTTTGACAAAAGGCATTTACAAAATGTATATGTTCCAACCAACCTTTGCCCAAAACAAAATACCCCAAACAAGATTCTTCAACTACTATTCCACATCAAATTGGGCGTAATAAAACATTAAAAAAAACTTTGCCTAAAGATAGTGACTGTTTTAATTAATTATTAATATGCATAAAATGAGTTTTGAGTCCAACTTCAAAGCAACGATGAGGAAAAAGAAAAATTCTCGACAAAGTTTTTTGGCCATGTAAAAGCACCACATCGTAATATGAGACAAGTTCAAAACATTTGATTATCTCATGAGCCTTAATGTTAACTTCTTGCACAACCATCTTGGTTTCTTTTTAAAAACTGTGGTGACGGGAGTTAAGAGCATGAGATCCGTATTCACCAGGTCATAAATTGATGGAGAAACGATATCAGGGACGGTAAAATATCAGGTTACTTTAAAGAGAAGCTTTACAGAAATACACAAAAAAGTATTTAAAGCATTCGCACTGTATCAATTTAATATTGTAGTGTATCCCACAAGTATGCACTGCATAATCAATACGTTGCAATACAAGAATCCAATACAATGAATAATCAATAAATAAATAAACAATACAACGTATGACTAGAGAATGCAATCATAAGAATGCAAATGAGACAATTGCTGACCATACAATATTCGAGTGACATTACAATAATTTGTTTACACTAAAGTACGTCACGATTGGTCGACCAATTAAAGTGCAACATGAATCCTTCATTTTGCATGGTGCTGAATGAATAGGAATGTAAAATAGATTAATTAGCATAAGTTAGAACGGCTAAGCCAAAAATGTAAAACCCATATACGAGTATAAAGGGCGGTTGCCCAAAAATAAAGAAGACTTGTTCTGCAAGCTGGAACTGACTAGCTGCTACACAAGACCTGTCTACCTTTCTTTTCACAACACAATATTGTCGTAAAAGAATTGCAATAGATTGTAAAATAATAATATAAATTAGTTTGTTATCTAATCAAAAGAATTATGATTTATTTATTTATGTATGTAAATGTAAATTTTCTACATGTGTAATCAATGACATATTGTGACAAAACTATGGATAGATGATAACAAAAAACTGATATAGAATACGACTTCATCAAGTAAAAATACATACATAAATTGGCTTAAGAAAAAAATTTATGTCTGTAAATAATAAATTGATCTGCTAGCGAATAAATACGGCTACTTAACATCATAGGTGATGCCACACAGTTCCCACAATAAACACAACACACAATGCTGTGTTGATAATAAATTGAGATTTCTTCTCCCCTCTATCTCTTACCAAACAAACTAATAGAATAAAATCTGATCCAGTGTTGATGGGTTTGTTAAAACTTACCTGGAATTGTATCATATGGTCACCTTCTTGTACAAATGCCATTTCCGAATTATTTCGTATTATAAACAAAACGGATACTACAATGTAGTCGAGAAATAAAAAGAAGCAACCCGTTACTATTTCCAGAGAGAATTGTAAAAAATGAAATGTAACAGCTTGACATTCTTCCTGACTGCGATGCCACAACTGATCTGCATCAAAAATATTTCTTTTTTCATACTAAACGTTAACAATGGAATTTAAATTTAAGAGCATTTTACACCATTTTACATGCATATATTTGTCAATAAGGGTACTCATTTAAACGCTTAAAACTTCCATTTGTACAATTGCACAAGTATACGGGACTTTTGTGCAACTTTAAACAGTTATAAGAGAAATTTTGTAAAATTTACTTGCAAAAATGTATAAAAAAGAGAAATAAATATTTAATTTTTTGTTTATTTGTTAAAGCCTTAATGCTTTTTGTCTTGATTTTCTTTGGTTTTCTCATTTAGTCTAAAGAATTTCGAGCATAAGCGAACGTAAGCAACTCCACCCTCAACAAAAAATTGAATTTTTATAATAAAATGAGTTGGGATACAAAATTAGCTAGAAATAGAGTGAATAAAATCCCAAAACTCGTTGTTGATTAGTTAGGTTCGGACAAAAAGAGGAGCTAGTTATTGGCGTCATACCAGTAGACATGCGTACATAGGTATGTACACTTCATCCACTGGTTCCACTACAGAAGCAAAAAAGGCCCTTGCATATTATAGTAACTTGGTGCTCCAAGCAAACTGCTCCAGAGGTGTCAAGCATGAAATACTGACTTCGTGACAAAAAACAACTTGTTTATGAAATGTGCAATTGAACGTGGCAAGTTTAGGATTCATTGTGAAAGTTTACGAGCGCTATGCAAATGAAATTTCAAACAATTTTTGACAGTTCATTTGCGAGAGTGTAAAAATGCACAGATTGCACAGTTTGCAAGGCTTTCAAGCGTTTTCATAAGTAACCTTGATGTTTTAGCTCACCTTTTTAAGTGGTAATAACGATTGCTTTCCCTGAGATTTTCTCCTTCGATCCACATTCTTGAAATAGCCTGTTATGTATATATTATCATGCTCGAGATCCCATTTGTACATCTTTAGATATTTAACACAACCTGCGATTGATACAATACATTCGAATATAGGAAATTGTGAACTTTATTCATTTTGGTAATCAAAACTATATGTATGTGATTTTAAAATCCTGAAAAGTCCGAATTTAATGTTATGTGTAAATCTAACGTCCCTGTTCTGTATTCCGAGTGAAATAAAAACGTGTGGAATTGTAAAACACCCGGAATTCAATAATTCGGAAATTAGTTGTTCTACTTGAAAGGTCGAGGTGCTAATACAAAAGCAGCATTTAACAAATTCATTTTGACATGGCAACGGCTCAGTATTAACTCCTAAATGACTACTTCGGTTCACGTGTGCTCCACAGACTTAAAGATAAGACTGTCCAAAGGTCTACCCTTTCCTGGGTTAAAACTTTTCCGACCAAAGCAGCTAACCGGGACAGACATATCCAAATCAGATGGATTCAGGCAAACATAACCTCAAGTCGTTAATATACCGAACAGTGAGGTCGCCAAGATGCTTGGTCTAGTAGAAGGCAATGGATAATCACGGGAACCATTCACTCGACGCTGATAGAGGCACTTTTTGCAATGCTGAACTGGGTACCGGCCGATCTATTTACGAGAAAACCGTCACGCCGACGTTTTTGAGATTTGCATTAATTTTTCTGGCCTCATATATTATACCTCTCCGAACCCTTGCTACACGAGGGGCTTTAACTTCTCGATATAAAAAATCCGGGGTGTTATAATTAAAACCAGCGTGGTTGAGTTCCAGTTAAAGACTGACTTTATTATTAACATATTTACATTTATAATTCTATACTACATAATAATACATAATAGAGAGAACTTAATTATACATAAATACATATCATTACTCCCAACTTAAATAAATTCACTTCCCACTAACATCCTCATCTTCTTAGCCATACTACGCGTTACAACTCTTGTATCTTCCTCATCTTCCAAGCTCTTATTTTCTACATCCCCAGACACGCCTGACGGTAATAATATAATAGGGATATTAGTAGAATAGCTTCTTAACTGATCCGTATGCGCTTGCCTCAACACGCCATCAATTAATACCATATACTTATAGCTACTCAGTTTCTTTATGACCTTTCTCTTCACCCATTTTATTAAATTTGAATAAATATTCCTGTACCATACCTCTTCTCCCTCCTTAAACATGGTAATTTCCGTTTAAATACTCTAATTGACTGACTCTGAATTTTTCCAAACGTTGAATCTGATTTATTAAAAATTAAAGTTGTAAGTAACGTTCGGGGTTTGTATTGAAAAATCATATCCGCTGAGGTTAGGCTAGTTGGCAAAGTAGCCGTTGTCCGATACTTTTATAAAAATCTATCAATTCGTATTTCCTTTCCTTACTGTCTAAAAGAAATTACGTAAGTTGGCAGTCCAAAAATATAAAATATCGATCTTAGTTTTCCTATTACTGTAGTGGCCGTCGATGTAGTAAAATAAATAGCCTCCATCCATTTTGAATATGCGTCATAAATGATCAAAATTTGATGACCATTTAATGAACAAAAATCAATATGAATTCTCTCAAAAGGATATGATACTTCAGACCATTGCGATAAATTAGCTGGTTTTGCCTTCCGAGTTGATTGACACTGGTCACAATTAGCATTATAATCCTCAATGTCCTGGTCTATCCCTGGCCACCATATTACCGTTCTTGCTAAAGCTTTACTTCTGACTATTCCTATATGTTGGTCATGTTATAATTTTAAAACCTCATCACGCATTCCACTGGGAATCACGATTCGTTCCCCATAAAATAAACAACCATTTTCGGAAGCTAAAGAATTCCTTTTCAGGTAATATTTTTGAACTTTTGTAGTCATTTTGGTTGGCCACTTACCCGTAACAATAGAGTTATAAGATCGTGTTATGTCATTGTCGTCTTTCATTGCATTAGCTATATCATCAGTACACAAGGGGAATTTTACAGCATTTAAATTATTAATGCTATCATCTTCGATACCTCTCATTACCCAATGGTAGTCTTGACAACGCATCTGCATTTGCCATATCTTTTACTTTTTTATATTTTATATCGTATGATTACATTGATAAGGAAATAGCCCATCGTTGCAACCGATTTGCTGCCACACCCGAAACATCTTTCTTTTCACCAAAAATTGTCCGTAGAGGTTGATGATCGCTCAGAATTGTAAAATTAAGTCCGAATATATATTTATGAAATTTCTTTACAGCAAATATTATAGCAAGTGCCTCTCTGTGGAATTGTGAGTAGTTACGTTCGGCCGCAGTCAACGTGCTTAAGGCAAACATTACTGGACGTTCCACACCATCGATAACGTGGAACAAAACACCCCCAACTCCATATGGAATAGCATCTGCGGATATAATGATTGGCTTTTTAGGGTCATAGTGTGTGAGAATATTAATGTTATTCACTAACCTTTTACTACATTGAAAACATTCACTGTGTTGTTTTTTTTTCATTTCCACGATACATTTTCTTTTGTTAGATCATACAAACACTGAAGTTCACTTGACAGGTTGAGAAAACAATTATTATAGTAATTTATCATTCCCAGATATGACTTTAACTTAGTTTTATTACATGGCTCAGGGGTACAGACAACGGCCTCAACTTTTTGTGCTCTTGGTGCTATACCATTTGCATTAATTCTGTAACCCAAATAATCAATTTTTGATTTAAAAAATTCACACTTGTCTAGATTAACTTTAACATTATTTTGCAATAACCTATCCAAGTCTTTAGTTAAGTTGTTTTTACAATTATCCTCAGAATTTCCACCTATCAATATGTCATCCAAATATACTTGAACGTTTTCAATACCTCGTAATATTCGGTCAATTATAGCACAAAATGTTTGAGGCGCTATCTTAAGACCGACCACTAGCCTAGTGAATTGGAAAAGGCCAATATGCGTATTGACAGTCAGAAGCTCCCTCGAACGCTCACATTAAATCAAGTTTAGTAAAAATATTCCATCCTGCCATTGATCCAATATATCATCTACACGTGGTATTGCACTATGCTCCATTTCCACAAACTTATTAACTGTTCTTTTGCAATTTACACACAGTCTAATCGATCCAGCCCCTTTGTTAACTATCACAATCGGACTGGCCCAATTACTTCTGGTCACTGGTTCTAACACACCCTCTTCACACAGCCTTTGAATCTCCCGTTCTACTTTCGATCTTAATCCATAAGGTACAGTGTTGGCTTTACAAAAAATTGGATATGAATCATTTTTCAACACTATTTCCGCTTTAAAATTCTTTATAACAGAATCATTTGATTTAGTAAAAATTGCATAATACTTTTCCAAAAACGTCATTTTATTAGATATTAATTCAGAATCAATCATTTTTACATTCCCATTACCATTATTCCTCAGTTAAGGATTTAATTCAGAATCATTCACAGTTTTATCAACATTATTACCATATTCATTGCCAAGCCACACAGGGCAATTATAGTTGCGACAGAATATCTTATTGAGCAATTTTCGTTCTTTCTCTTGCTTGCATGTTTTTACAATTTGACATTTGTGTATTATAAAAATAAATGAATTTAACTAAGTTTGTATTTCAAAATGTTATCAAAGAAAAAAATAAAGGCAATAATAATAAAGGCAATGTAGATTGGATCTGATTTTGTTCTTTCTGTATTTATGTACATACATATCTAAATATACTTTTGTATCTAAGAAAAAATAAAACAAAAAAATTTATAACAACGACATTAATTAATCTTTTTTATTTTCTTTAATAAGTATTAAAATTAAAAAATTCATTTAAAAAATAAGTTATATATGTATATGTATATTATAACGAAAAAAGTCATTTAACAATAACTTTAAAATTATAATAAATTTCACAAGCACGACAACACCAAAAAGCGAAACAAAATATGAAAGAGAATGTCAATTATCAAACTACAAAAAAAAAAAAAAACGAATGCGAAAAGAATATCAATTGCTGAGAACAGGCAATTGTTTTTTCCCTTTTTATTCCCCACACCGAAAGCTTATATAAACTCAAGAGTTGCGCAACTATAATTGCCCTATGTGACTTGGCAACCACTAAAAAACTTCTTCCATCCACTAAAAATTTGGTCTAACCAATTTCTACCTAATAATGGGCAAAAATATGCACCAATATTCAAAACAATTAGTTTTAGATAAAATTTCAAATTCTTACATTTCACATTAATCATAAATTCCCCAAGAGTCTTTACACTTTCCCCCATTTGCCAACTTAATATCAGAATTACAGTAACTACCGCCCCTGAGTCGATTTCAAACTCAATATTTTGGCCCTCAATACAT
Organism: Phania funesta; assembly: GCA_963932375.1. NCBI lineage: Eukaryota > Metazoa > Arthropoda > Insecta > Diptera > Tachinidae > Phania > Phania funesta. Next base: position 64,883,330 of record OZ010652.1, read on the forward strand.
AATTCAATTTTAAGTGACTTATTCTTAAGAGACGATATATTATTTATACAATTAACACTATTTTCCTCCTCTTCCGACTCTTCGTCTAAGCTCTTTAATTTTAGCTGTTCCTTTCTCTTTTTACAAAATCCTTATATATGGCCTGACTTACCACAGTAGAAACAAATAATATTTTTATAAGAATTTTGTTTTCCGTTACTTGCTGCCCGCGTTGTTTTATTGTAAGTACTATCTGGTTTATTTGTTACTGCGCTGTTTCGCTGCTCTGCCTGGTCGTCTCTTTTTGTTGTTCCATAGTTTATTTTTCTCACAACGTTAAGGGTCACATGTAATTCTTCGTCTTTAATCATCTCTACGTTTGTTGCTGTTAATTCGACTGCATTTGCTAATTCTACTGCCTATTCAAATTTGTCTAGATTACCTTCACTTTGCAGTCTTTGTTGTATTTTTTCGTCACCGACTCCACAAACAAATTGAATAAGCAATGCCTTGTTTAAAAATTCACCAAAATCACAATACTTCGCTTGTTGCTCTAACTCAATAACGAAATCTGACAATTTTTGACCCACAGTTCTATTTGTTTTGAAAAATTTGTAACACTCAGCAATAATATTTCGTTTTGGTTTACATAAACTTATGACGCTTAGGGAATTTCCGCTATTTGTTCGACACAGCAAACTAAACAATCAAAAAATTAAATGCAGGAATTCCCGTTATAGCGGGATTTTCCGTCATTAGTTCAGCCCAGTGCGAAAAATTGTTCAACAATAAAAATCCGCAATTTCCGCTGTTTATTTTTATATGAAAAAATTAATTGATTCTCTGGCAACCACCAGCTAAATTTAATTGCAGCCGAGTTAATTTAGTCACCAATTAGCGTATGTAAAATTATTCTCTGTTTTAGGAGTTGTTAAGGAAACAACAATTTTATATAACTCTGCACCACCAAAACTGAGTAAAAACCCAGTCTTCTTCGTCTTTAATCGAGTTTAATTTAAAAATATGATCCAATCTTCTGACACATAAATCAAAATCCTCCCCTAATACAAAGGATTCAGCCAAAGCCTATAATTGTATAAAGATGTTGCACTGCCATACATTGTACAACCAGTACAAAATTTGTCGATGGCAGTACGGCTACTGCCACTTTAAGAGTAAAATTACAAAGAGAAATTTTTATTTTCAGCAAACTTATTATTCTCATCTCACAGAAATTAATTAGTATGTGCGTGCATGCGTGTATGTATGTTTTTACATTGCCAGTCCAAAAATATACACTTGTTAACAAGAAAATTTTCTTTCAACGTAAACAAATGATAGACCCCTTTCAGACTAGCAAAGTTTTCTTAGTAGTCTTGAGTTTGTGGAGGAGGGTGGAAAAGAGAGCGGGGGTTGGTACAAAACTTGTTGTACTCGCAAATTCCTTTTGTGTTTCTAGTTCGTAGACCAAATTAATATGGCTGCTCTTTATCCTGTCTGAACACAAGACAAAGTTTAAAAGAGAATTCAAGAAACTTTGTCAAAGAAAACTGTGCTGGTCTGAAAGGGGACTTACCGATTGTCTAATTGTATGGCAACAATATGTTTTATTGTTGTATAAAAGGAATTATGTGGATTCACACCGAACTGATATACACAGATTTTGCGTTATATGTATGTCGAATGGATATGATTATGGCATATCGTTCAGAAATGTTTGTTCATGCAAGAAATTATGAAAACGAATCAGACTTTGGAAGTTTGTGTGCTCCATCCGACTTATTTTTTGAAGTTTGTAAAATTCATATAAAAGTTTTTTAAAAAAATATTTTTAATAGACAAATCAATAAAAAACATAAAAAAATTTGTTGTTGAGCAATGTATCAATTGTACCAAAAGCACAATTTATTCCTTTTGGTTCGGGGAGAATAACGCATGCTATAAACACAGGATGGAGATGCTAAATTTACTAGTCCTTATATTATTACGGAAACATTATACATGGGAATCATATAAAACAAATCATCCAGTACTGACAAGGTTAAAATTTTGAACCATTAAACTAAAAGTAATACTAATAAATAGGAATCAAAAAAAAAATAAAATTACATACGTTTTATTACAACTTCGTATTTAATTGTATTAAATTCGGTGCGAATCGATATAGTTTCATTTGCACAACAATAAAATATATATTTTTACCCTACAGTAACACAATCCATTACATTTGCTCTTACGTACATACGTTATTTGCACATAAATTGTATGATAAGATTTAGTTTTTTAATGCATATTTTTACTAGAATGTGTTTTCAACGAAAAAAAAACCCACTTTGACTGGAAAAAAGTTTTTTACTTTTTTGTTTACTAAAAACAACAAAGAAATTTAAAAAAAAATTAGGTACATACATATACATATCTATGTTTATGAACATACACCATCTACATGCATATGTATGAATGCATTAATGTGTGTTGCTTTTTGATCTCTTTAATTTTCTCAGTTAACATGTGAGCACGCAGTGCCAATAAATTTTGCCATTTGTTCCTTATTCACTGCCTTGTCCTCCTCCTCTTTAATCATTTATTTGTTTTTTTTTCATCCTCGTCGCCAATGTTATAATTAAACCAGCGTGGTTGAGTTCTAGTTAAAGACTGACTTTATTATTAACATATTTACATTTATAATCCTATACTACATAATAATACATGATAGGGAGAACGTAATAATTAAGAAAACTTAATTATAAATACATATCACGGGGTTATCAGAGGGCGCGTTATATGGATAGATGGCTTAAAATACGATAACTGAGAGTGCTGTGTACACAGGCGAATTGGGGGCGTTAACATATTAGAATGTGGCGCTTTACATGTTAAAATACCATCGGTATTTGAAGCTGCAAACTGGAAATGGTTTCACAAGAAATTTTCTAGAAATATTCGAATCTTCTCCGACAGCCGCGACGCAGAGGCCTAGATAGAAGCATACTCGGCATTCAAACTAAGCCAGGAATGCCGCACAATCAGCTGGCAAGACATTAAAAAATCACAGTCAACCAACTGTACGAGACATAAATAAGTTGAAAAAGAGTGTAACAAAACTGTAGTACCCTCACATTGACGATTTCTATGTGATTCCCTCTCACCCAGCAAAATTAACAATTTCATCAAGTTAACAATTCCTTACATGGTATGGCTCAAGCTAGTTTACAGGAAGAACCCACATGCAGGCATGCGAAGATAATCTAGCTTAAATGAGACCAGGTTCCAGCCAGAAATATGCTAAGAATTCAAGAGACGCAATTAGGGGATATGATGGCAACGGTTACTGGACATTTGCAAGTACGCCAAGTAAATGGGGTTGCAGAAGCTGTCACAATGAGAAGGAAAAGGAGATAAATACAGTGAATATACTCCTTCAAAAGAAGCAGCAAATGGTTCGGGAGTGACTCTGCAGCGGCACAGTTGTTGTGACCAATCAATTTTTTTTCTAATTATTAAAAATGTAGTTAATGGAGTTATATTATCATAACTTTCCTTCAATACCCGAAATAAATAATCGATGGTATTTTAGAATTATCGCAAGGTTAAGTTTAGAGAGCAGTCAAAGAGAAATAACACACCTATAAATGCGCATCGCACACATTTAAGCCAGCTGTGATGCATAGAAACTCTGCTTTAACAAAGAAAACTGATCCAATATTCATTTATTATTTAAACCAACAACAGCAATGCGTGTCGTCTAATGAGACACTCAATATAGACTCTTATGGCCAATAAAAGCTTAAGTCTTCCTAGCAATCCTGCAGTCATGGATGCCATGCAGGAGATTAGTGATATACTCCTGCCTTCCAAGTCCAGTAGAACCCGTTCTCAGCAATTAAACTTCTCTGTTACCTGGGAACCATATTAAATTACTCTGATATCTCTTTTAAAGAAGAGTAGTAGTATTAAAAATATTTGTAAAGCAAAAGTCCTCAAGACATTACAAAATTTTGTTGATGTGTAAGTAAAGTATTTATGTATTTTTTAAAGATTGAAATTGATCCCAATATCAATTCAAATTAAGAGCTTTTTAATATACTACATACATACCGTACATAATTTTTAATATCATAAATCCTAAAAACTGCTGTAGTATTCCTAGAACAGAATCAAATATTCGTTTTTTATTTTCAAATTCATTTGCTACATTTTGAGCGATTTCCTGAGCCGATCTAAAATTTATAAACTAAATGAGTTTGCATTTAATTTCACACGTAATTAACAATAGAACCTACTGCATTCCTTGCACTGTGTCAGAATTTAAAATTGTATAGTTAACTTTAATATTAGAACTTTTTTTGTAAAGTTCATTTTCCGTTGCAACCAATTCAACGTAAGTTTTGCCAAAATTATCTGGTACCACATCCGAAGAATCACAGATCTTCTCTGGATTGCCCAATACATTGATATTACAGATGAAATCCACTTTAAATGGCCAACAGATTAACGTCTTTAAAATAAACGGTATTTTATTGTAGCATTTTTTTAAAGCACTGGAAAATGCCTCTCTACAACGAACTCTGCCATTGTCCAACTGTTCAATGCAGCGCCTTCTAAATTTATTTTTATAATGATTTTCAATATAGTTTTCATTTAATTGCCGGACAGTGTGCAGATTTCTGTATACTACGCCTCGATCTTCTTGGCTTGCTACTATTACTTCGTTATGTAGGTCCCTTGTAACATTTCTGAGCTCATTAAATGTAGTTTGGACATCACTTATATCTTCCTTCATGTGAATTATTGTTTTCTGGAATGGTTTTATCATTAAATCAAACCGGGTACGCGTTAAATTGATTGCCAATATTTTGGAACAAGAAAAGGTTCGTATGATTTCGCCGGTATTTGAGGATAAATTTTCAATAGGACCTTACAATTGCATTGATTATTCCAATAAATCAAAAAAAAAAACTTGCATAACATCTCAACTTACCGGAAATAACAAATGCAAAGCTTAATGCTCGCAAATAACTGCGTCCAGATTTTCCTAACAAGCTTATGAAAATCAAAAGAGTTATGCATTTCACAGCATCAGTAAGTACGAATCCACTGGCTAAAAAATGCAATACAAATGAAAAAGCGATAAATTCGATTCGCTAAAACATACTTACCAGCAATTGAAATGGCTGCGAAAAGTATAAAATTTTCATATTTTTTGGAAATTAAAAATGACTTGAATATGCATGTGCAGATTAGCCACGCGCAAAGGGCCCCACCTAAAGCGCTGCTACAGTATCTCGTCTTTTTCCAGGTATTTTTTCTCCTACCATACAAAATGCAAGAGAAGGAATTGCAAGTTGCTTTTAAAAAAGACCGCAAAGTCATTCCAACAAAATAAATAAAATTTCAAAATAAATGGAGAAACGCCGTAATGATTAAATACAATATAGTTGCTATGTTTGCGTATATTGAAAATGAATGTAGTTATTATTCAATGCTGTTCGGTATACCGAATCGGCAATATTTAATTATAAATGGAAATTCCCGAATGTTTTAGCTTTTCTTTCATTTAGAATAAAAGTGGTTTGTGGAATGTTTGAATGACAATTTTGTATTAAGATTTTAAAGGTTTTCTTTCTATTCCATTTAATTTGTATAATAAATTTTAAAATGTACATATATGTATGTACGAGACATCTGAACACACTTGTTTGGGGCACAAAGTTACCCTGTGGTTTGGGGACTCTTGCTTATTAACATAAAAGACATGCGTTTTTATAAAAAAAAACTAATAATTACAAAAAAAAAGGAAAAATAACACAACAACAGCGGGCAGTTTTGTTTGTGTAAAACCCAATATTGCTGTCAAAAACATTTGTAAAAAGAAAGAAAATTAAAAGAAAAAAAGTTGAATAAATTTTATTTGGTACAAATTACAAATTTATTTATAAATTTTGTACAAATTAAAACACAAATTGATAATTTATTTTGGTTCCGACCAAGGCATATTTAATCAGGTGACAATTTTTTGCTTAAATTTTCGTTTTCCTTTGATTACCCAATTTTAATGTCAAACCATTTTGTATTGTTTACGAATAATCAAAAAATTTATTTACATTCAAGTCTCATTGATTCAAGTGCCTTAGTGTTTTTATAGTTTGTGTATAAATAAATTAAAAAGTGAAGTAAAAACAAAAAATAAATGATCAATTTTTGTTCCAATTTGTACAAAATTTATAAATAAAATTGTAATTTGTACCAAACAAAATTTATTCAACTTTTTTCTTTTAATTTTATGTGTATTTTCGACAGCAATATTGGGTTTTACACAAACAAAACTGCCTGCTGTTGTTGTATTTGTTGTCCTAGCAATGTCACCTAGTTAAATATGCCTTGGTTCCGACTGTTTTTACTATTCTACTCCGAATACACGGACGATTATATTTTGTATTTCGGTATCACGGCGATACGACCGAGTCAAGTTTAATACATATTGTTACGCTTAACTTTTTTAAACATATTCCAACTTTTTAAGGTTCATTTGGTTATAATCAAGGCAAATTGATAACAGGAAGACTCACGAGCGAATTGAAAGTATTTCTGGCTTCTTTGTGGACGTCACATTTCATATGTAAAAAAAAGTCCCGGAAATGGGAAAAAAGTACTGAGCTGTGTTGTTGCTTTTACCTGTTAGGCAAATTCGGCCCAATGGTAAACATTTTTTCACCTTGAGTAAACTGATCTTAGAAATGTAACGTATTTTCACCGTTGGCTGAAGTGGATCTCACGGCTCCCAGGGTTCGTTACAAAAAAATTATTTTATATTTTTCAAAAGACAGTTTCTTTTAACTGTTTTCTAATAAACGCTATAATCTCTATTAGTAAACTTATATCACTAAATGCAGCACCGCACGATGTACGCATTCGGTCTATGTTGACCACGGACGTGTGAGTTAACACTACTACGTGTGAGTTAACCTATCACACCATCTGACGCTCTCGGAATATAGCCGAGTCGCGAGCTGATACGATCCGAAATCTTCTCACTTGACCCCGATCTCACTCAGTTGAGGCGAATAAAAATCTGACACAAGCAGTATAGCGCAAGGCATATACGCCTTGCTATAGCGTCGACTTACTCACTGGCTTCTCTTGTCAGGGCGAATAAAATTTTGGCCTGACTCATCAACACCACCTTAATTAGGTGAAGTAAAATTCTAAAATAATTACGCTACAATTAGTTGAGTCGAATACCTTTACATAATTACATGTGACCCAGATGCGAGTGGATGGTCTCACAAAAAAAAAAAACAAATAAAAGTAAAGAAACAAAAATATTTTAAGTTTTTATTGTTTTTTTCCGAACTACAAATATTATTAATTATTAAGTAATTTTTAATTTTAGGCCTAAAAATTTAAAATTACTTCATTACTCATAAATATATCATTTATGATTTTAAGTTCATAAATGTTATTTCAAATTCATATTTAAATTTTCCCTATAAAGTCTACATACAACACGGATAACTCGATTTTTTTTAACTTAAAACAGATTTAGTTAATTTTATTTAACAAATATAGGGTGGTTTCAAAAGTATAGGACTAGAATTCGACATCTGTCAAACTAAGTTGTTAAACCAATTTTTTCGCTTAACTATCGCACAACGCATAAAAATTATCAAAACCTACTACAAAAATGGTGATTCTGGCACAGCCACATGTCGTGCTTTAAGAGGAGATTATGGTTTACATAATCGTCCGACTACGCAAGCAATTGGCAAAATTGTGAAGAAATTTGAAGTGACTGGAGCGGTTACAGATATTGTAAGGACCGTGCATCATCGTTTCGCTCGTTCCGCTGAAAATATCGCTGCTGTAAGAGAAAGTGTTGCCGAAGACCCGAATGTGTCGATTCCTCGTCGTTCTCAGGAATTAGGACTGTCTTACGGCACATTATGGCGTATTTTGCATTTGGATCAACACCTAGATCCATATAAAGTCCAGCTCACACAACAACTGAAGCCAGCTAACCATTGACAACGTCATAGATACGTGGAATGGGTGCTTGAACAACAGGCGGTGGACGGCAATTTTTCGAACAACATTTTCTTCAGCGATGAAGCACATTTCTCACTCGGTGGGTATGTTAATAAACAAAATTGTCATATTTGGGGTTCTGAGAATCCTCAAGTAATTGAAGAGAGGCCATGACATCCACAAAGAGTCACTGTTTGGTGCGCTCTTTGGTCCGAAGGTGTAATTGGACCTTACTTCTTCGAAAACGACGATGGAACGACTGTCACCGTCAATTCGGAGCGTTATGGTCATATGATAACCGACTTTTTTTGTCTGGTATTGAAGAATACTTGGAGAATATGTGGTTTCAACAAGACGGTTCCACATGCAACACAACTAGAGCGAATGTGGCTTTATTGCAAGAGACATTTCCTGGCCGCGTAATTTCTCGTCGTGGCGATATCAACTGGCCACCAATATCATGCGATTTGACACCATTAGACTTTTTTTGTGCGGCTACGCGTGGTGGTCATTTAAATGATGTACTGTTTCACACATAATGTCAACGTTCAAACTTTATAATAAAATAGAAATATCATGAGAAAAAAATATATTATATGTGTTTTATTTACGTTTACTTTTGAAACCGCAAAATGGATAACCCTGTATTTTTATTTTCAACATAAAAAAAAAATAAAACAAAGATTCATATTTTTTTTTGGGATTAAGATAAAGTTATTAACAAAAAACGTAATTCAGTCCCAAAACATATCACAAAAAAGTCTACATACAGCTTTTATCACACGTTGGTTTTTAAACTATTTACGGAAATAACTTCAAACTAATATTTCGTTGGGCCACCTTTAGCATCTTGAAGAAACCAATTTTTCGGTTGTATCAGCACCAATTTTATTCCATTCGTGGATTTAAGCATTCTTTAGGTCTTCCTTGTTGGATATTTTATTTGTTCGCACACTTCTCTCCAATTCATCCCACAAGTTTTCAAGTGGATTCATATCCGATGATTAGGGAGGAGAGTGCAATTGTTTGTGGACATTGTAAAGAAGCCACTCTTTTACAATGTGAGATGTATGTTTTGGATCGTTGTCCTGCTGGAAGATCCATTTGCCTGTAAGACCCATTTTGGTAGCGGAAGTCTTCAAATTAGCTTTCAGTAAATTCAGACAAACATGATACATTTTCGTGTCAATGAACACCAGATCCTAATCCAGCAGCGGACATACATCCCCAAACCACGACAGATCCTCCCCCGTGCTTCACAGTTGGTAATAAATTTTCTCCATACTCTTTGCTTACGTTTTTCCAAAAATCAATGTCATAATTTTTGTGTAGTTTTGCAAATTCAAGGCGTTTTTTCAAATTGGTTTCACTTATAAAAGGTTTTTTTCTTGGAATACGACTGTGAAAATCATTAGCTCTCAATACATTGCGCACAGTTTCTGGATGTTTACATTTTTCAAGATCTTTGTCGATATTAACAGCATTTATTATTGGATCATTTGCTATGAGTCTGATAATATTTCGTTTTGCACGCTCTGAAAGTTTTGATGACCTGCCTGATTGGTGTTTACTTTCTGTTGTATTTCTGTTATTATAATTTTTTATATTGGTTTGAACTGTAGAACGGCTAAATCCAACTATATTTGCTATTTCTCCATATGATTTTTCTTCATTTCTCAACTTAACAACTAATTTTCTAATTTCCTGAGGAATTTCTTTGCGTTTTTGTAAATTCTGCGACATTTTAGGGCAAAAAAAACTACAAACTCACTTTAATTGCTAAATTATTTAGTTTTCCTATAATACTAAACAAAACAAGTAAAGAAACGAAATACCGTTACTTGGAGATGTGTTTCTTCCTACTTCCAGTGATGTGTTTTTGTTGTATGTACACTTTTTTGAGTACCAAATTATAAATACCTTCATTTTGGCACACTAAATATGTACAAATGTGCTTTTTTTAATTTTATTTTGAAATGTGTCTAAATGTTATAACTTAACATAAAAAAAATGTGTTACAACTTTAGTAGATTTCAATAAAATCGAATTTATGGTGCTGTATGTAGACTTTATTGGGCAACTGTAAGTAATCCAGCATTTGATGTTCACACAACCGAACATATTTTACACACCTTATTATATTTATTTACAATTTACATAAAACACAACGTCTACTTCTTTATCACGATGTTCGTATTTCCACGTTTCATTCCATATTGACTTCTAGCTTGACCACACAAGTATTTTTATAAAAGTCATCTATTATTCTCGAAACTTGTAGAATACTCAAGAATCCCGAAGAAACCTCATTAGATATACTCGTAAACATCTTCAGTGTTGTTGTTTTTTTTTTTTTTATTATTATTATTCTGTTTCACAAAAACGTTTTCTCGTCAAACTTTTCTTTTCACACATGGTTTAGAAACTAAAAAACGTTTTGCATTTGCTTATTCATTGTTTAAATTAATGTCGGAGATGCAAGTCGTAAAATGTTTACTTTTAATTGCTTCAGCTTGGTTTAACTGTTAAAAATAAACAATGACTTTTCTTAGTTCCCTTTTTTATATAGGAAATTGAATGACAGATTAAGGAAACTTGTAGGAGAGATGCCGAAGAGGTAGTAAACGACAGTCTGTACTAGACATTTTTGTTTCTATCTCTACTTTTCTCAATTTTCATCTTGTTGCTTCATATCATTTTTCTCACTTCACTCTCGTTTAAGTATTGTTACCTATGTATTACACAGCGGAAAAATGGATAAAAAAATAACTCAACAAATTTATTGAAAGCAGAATTCAAAAAAACAATTTTTTCAACATTTGGGCAGACCCCATTTTAAAAATTTTAAATTTATTGTTTGACGTAACTTTGTCGAAATATAATTCATAAAATTAAATAATTTAATTGTTAGGCTTAAGTTTGTTATTTACTCTTTCTGTGAAGAAAAACAATTTGTTGATTACAGAAAAAGTTAAAATTTTATTAGACACCTAGTAGAATGGAATTGCATTTTCTATGCCGTTACGCACGTTTCAACATTTTTTGCTGAGTAATATAAGGCTTCAAACACGTAACAAATAATTTTTCAAACAAATTTGTTCACACATGGTGAGCATCTTAAAAGTAACGAAAAGAAATTTGTTCGTGGTCTGCTGTGTGGAGTATACAAGTAGATGTTTCTGTTTAGTTTGACCATAATTTTTTTGTTTGTCAACAAGAGTGTTTCAATGTTCTCAGCATTGGTTTTTATATGGGTGTTTACAGACGAGTGCACACATATTTTGTTCCAAGTCAGAACAGATCAATGGCTAGTGAAGACGGCAATCTACGCTAATCTACCACTGTCATATTCGACTTTGTCTCTATATATACACATCCGTAAAAATTCTTCCAATATACGAGTTATATAAATTAAAACTTTTAATGTACATATATTTTTAAATCTGTACATCATATTAGTCACCACACTTGTTGTTTTCTTAAAGAATTAATCTATTTTTAATACAAAAAAGGCGGGAAAATTGAGAATAGTGTCTTGTCGTTTGAAAACAACATGGCGCATGGGTAGTTTGGAATACAAAATTTCTGAAACTATTAAAAGTATTCAAGCTTCTCTGTTTTTAAAATGAATCGATTAAAGTATTTTTATTTTATAATTTACAAATTCTTCTTTTGTAATACGATTCATAATTTTAAACGTACACACAAACATATGTACATATGTATACGCTTTTCGCTCTGGAGCATAACATATTGTAGGCTTTGTTCTTACCTCCGCGTCGATTGGAGTTATTCCATTTTAGTAAAATAATGATATATATTTTAATAGTGCAAGCAATAAGATACAGAACAATTTTATTCTAAATAACTGTTTTGATGTTGTTGGTAGTGCTAATATTTAACCACAACAAAAAAAAGGAAAGGCATGGTCACATTAGTTAAACATTATTTGACTATTTTTGTTTTTTAAAGCAAATAGTGTTAAATAAAATATGAGGAAACGTAGATTTTTAGATCCTGTGAATACTGTGTAATGAAACAGTCGACAAAATTCCTTGAGCCCATTTCTCTGTCCTACACAAAACATTTTATCAAACAATCAACCCTATCATGTATGTTATCGTCGACGCAAGTGACGATGACGTCAGAATAATGGAATTACCGTAATCAATGTCGAGAACAGTCGATATCTATTGACAGCCATTTAGTACTTAAGGCAACTCGAAGCCGCTGTCATATTTTTGTTTTTGTTGACAAATTTTTTACAACACATTGAACAAACACTTTTTGTTGCAAACAATAGTTGTGTTCATTTACTTTACTAGTAAACATTAGCAACGAGAGAGTAACAAGAAATTTTCCAAAATTACTCTCAAAAATGTGAAAAAGTAAATGAACACTTTAAGTTCATTCGAGTACTTTTTTAGTAGAGTTTAGTAACTGAGTAAATTTTTCAATTTTCTCTCCCAAAATAAATTTTGTCCAAAAAGTACGTGAATGGAAATTTAGTAAAATTTATCCAACAACTGATTAAAAATGAATGCAGTGTTGTAAAAAATGTATTCCTTTGACTACTCGACTCTTTTTGTTGTTCGTACTCGGTACAGCACAATTTATTGTCTACAATTCTTACGAAAAAAAACGTAACTTGTGTTACTTTATAATATTTTTCTTTTTATTTTATTTATATTGTAAATTTATCCTGATTAAATTTGTTAAATAGTTCACTATTACTCATTTTTGTTATTGATTAGTATGAATATCCAATTACTATATTCCGAAGTATTCATCACTTCTACAACACTAAAGAAGTAAATAAACAATGAAACAAAATAATTTTTTTTTTCCTAAATCCTAATTAAACTGCTGTGGAAAGGGTAACTTAAGCAAAAAACACTTATTCTTGTATGCAAACGTAAATTAGTACACTTTACTGTTTTCAAATCCCTATTTACTTGTGTTTGCTTTAGTTTTCCTTATTTTCACAAAAATTTTAACAACTCCGTAAAAATTTTTTGTTTGTTTACATTTTAAAACATATGTTTTTTTCAGCCGACTAAATTCTACTAACAAAAATTTCTTTATACTACATTTACATCTACGCAAAATCTGGTACTAATGAGATTTTAAGCGAAATCTAGTTCATTTCTACCAGATTACCCATACAAAACAAAATCTACTTACGAACTAGATTTTGGCAAAATCTCTCAAAATCTTGCAATACTAAATGATGCAACTATGTATTTTTTGCTATTGTACTGAAATATACAGCGCTGAACAAGAAAATTTTGACATTTGTACTAGATTTTGCGTAGATGTAAATGTAGTATTAGCAGATTTTGCAATTGCTCAGTCATCGAACTGTCATTTTACGCTCTCAAACTGTGTTCTCATCTACTAAACTTTGTGTACTCGAACGCAGTTTAGTAAAGTTTAAGCATAATTATTGATAATTATTGGGTTCTCGAACGAAGCTTTTACTAGCTAAAATTTACAAGTTAAAGTAGTGTTGTAATGTATAGGTATATATGAGTACTCAATAAGTACCCCTATATTTTTGGAAAAATTATACATATGTATATGTATATTATTATAAAAATGATGTGATTATGGTCATTTTTATTCAGCATTGTCGTGACAGATTATGATTAGATTTACGTGAGCACCTGCCAACGTTGGCTCAATCTCACGGTGGTCCAACCACGGGTGTGACATTAAGCGCCCAGACCAGCGCTCCTATGCGACCGCATAGGCGCCACCGGAATAGCACCTATGCCATCCCATAGGTCGCAAATTAGGACAGTGGTTTCCCAGGCCACCGGCCTAGAATAAGGTCGCAGAAATGTTTATTTCCAACTTTGTGATTTATTTTTCAAGCGATTTTCATAAAATGGGGTTTTAATGCGTGCTAGAATATGCATGCGTTAATAGATATTATTATTTTGACACCTTATTGCGTTATTATTATAATAATTCTATAATATTAAGTATCTTGTAATGTGATTTTATGAAGAACTATTGATGTAAATAAACACTAATAAGAATCTACATTAATGCGCAAACAAATGTGAGTTGTAAAAGAGAATTTTTGTTCGTGATTGTCTAACGTTAATGCTCCGCCTTTGCAATCGTTTCCAAACTATAATAATAATAAACAGCCGGTGAAAAACGGGTTAAATATAGTTTTTAAAGGAAACAAATTTAAGCAATTTTCATTTTCATTGCAATAAAAAAAGCTTTATCCAAAATAAAATATCAAAAGCAGTAGAAAAGTAATTTAATAAATTATGTGTTAATTTACATTTATTTGCAAATATATATTTGAACTAATTGAATTATTTGCCTGCTTAGTGTAAATTACCAATTAGCTACGTAGTCATTATATTTACATCACTAAAAATTACAACTGGTCTGTGAAAATTAAAGAAAAAAAAAAACAAAAAAAACATTTCAGAGGCAGTTAAAACCACAGGTTTAGACATCTTATGTTGCTTCTGTTGTTCCTAAGTTACACAAAAATAAATGTATCTTTTTAATACTTTTTATCGTTTTAAAAGTTTACATTTACTTACAATTTCTTAAATTTTCCAAAATATTTTTATTTTCAACTTAATTTAGAAATATTGTTTTGTAAACATAAACACAAAACAGCTGTTTGAATAATTATTGCAATTAAAAATTTTACTTGTAAAAGCTTGTAAGAATTTTTCTGTCATTCAATTTTTTACGCTCTCTCGTTGCAAATTTTTTGGGTTAATGAACGCTTTCTAGTAACAATTGTTACAAATTTGTAAAAATTTTTAGTAAATGAACACACCTTATAAAAAGATGTTATTGTATATATGTATTTATTTGTTCATTTTAATTATGATTATTTCACTTTTGCAATGCAGATTCGAAAAATATTACACGGTAAATAAAGGCTGGCTTTAAATATCTGCTGGACGAGTTAACGTCGCACAGTCAGCCACGAATATTTACTGGTCTGCGATCATGAGCTCAGGATTAAATATGTGGATGCTTCCTATGCTAGTGCGTGCCATGATTCATATATTTGGAACTCCAGCGATTTGTGAACACATCTTGAGCAGCAATATATTAATGCGTGCAGCAATTATTGGCTTCTCGGTAAAGTTTAAGTAATAGCAAATTGTATTCATGGCTTAACTACTTATACATAATTAATATTAGATGGAGATGCATTCTTGGCGCTAGAGAACTCCACTATGCTCCAAAAAAGGCAGCGAAGATAGTTAATGTTTGTTGTGCTTTACATAATATCTGCATTTATTTTAAATGCAATAGTAATGTAGATAATGTCGAATGGCTTTAGTATCGCATCAGTATTTGTCTGCTGCCCAAGTTATTAGAAATAACATTGGAAATAATTTATAACAAAGTTTTTGTTTCTAAATCGATTCTCGCCACTCAAGTCATATTTTATGTAATGAAATACACCCGCTTTTGTCATGTTTATAATTATTTTATTAAAAAATAAAACAAAGATTTTAATATTTATAGGTCACAGTTCCGTTATATAAGTTATTTTGAACCTGAAAATGAGAAAGATATTGCTTATGTTTAGTTTATGAAAGAAAAATTAAAATCCTTATATTTTTTAACACAACTCCCTTTCAATTTTTTGGGGGAAAATCTCCCAAGTTTTTATATTACATTCTCCCTATATTTGACATTCGTAATACCTACTTTTATTCCCGGGGAAGAGTTTCCCAATTCGAAGTTCATTTAGAATAAGGGAAATGGGAAAAGGGAAACATTTCCCTGGGAGATTTTATTTAGAATAGGGGGACAGGGAATAGGGAATAAACTCCCAGGGAATTGTTATTAGAATTGGGGTGTATATTTTTCTGATTTCAGAAGCTTTAGATATATATTTCGGAGTTATCTAGGGTTGAATATTATACTGTATTTAGTAAATTAGGTTAGGTTCACAGGCCCACGTGGGTCCGTAACTCGGTTCTTTTCTGAATAAGAGAAGGAAGGAGATTTGAAGGGTAAAAGAAAATAGGGAAGAAGTTTAATGAAGGGTTAAGTTAAATTATCTCTATTATGCCGGTGTGAATACACTTAAAGGAATAAATATCCCGTCGGACCACGTCCGATTGGTCGGAGAGGATGCCCGAGATGAGTCTGTCGTTGGTTCGCTTGGGCAGAAGAAAGGCAGAGGAGATAAAACACCATTTACTCTTCATTTTCATATCTTCTGCAGAAGTTAATTGCAGTATCAATCGGCAGAAAACAAGTTAACACGTTCCCTGCCAGACCGTTTTTTGAAGACTTCCCGTTCAGGCCGCTCCACGCTTTACATTCGTACTAGTATGTTTTCTGGCGATTGATACTTGAGTGTGGGTCACGCACGTACAAGTACGCCCGCTCCCGGCACAATTCCGCTGCGAAATATTCCCGCACACGGTGTGTAAAAATAAACGCGGCCCGGAACGTGTTAATAGCTCCATTGTGATTTTGCAATTCAAATATATCCTTCAGCAAAATTCTACTTATTTAACTCTTTCGGGATATTATATTGAAATGGATTTTTGCTGACCTTTTTCATCTGGAACTTAACTTACAATTTCATTAGGAATAAAATCTTAAAATTGGTCACATAGCTTTCGCTGCATTTCATCCACCACTCATCCTATAATTCTGAAAATGCAACTTTGGTTGGCTTATAACTAAAAAGTTGTCTCCAAACCAATTTTTAAAACCTCCCATTGCCAAGAGTTGCCTAACAAGCTGAAATTCTCCTCTATGTATTTAAATGCTTCGTTCGTCTAACCAAAAAAAAATTTTAAATCTAAAAAAAAATTTATTATATTTTAGAATTGGTTTAATATATTACTTACTCATTGTTTGGCAAACAAAATGGATCGGTGGTATCTTTTATTTATTTTTTTTCTTATGACGGTTATCTTTTCGTTCTCCTCAGATTTTAAAGATAATGAATAGAAAAAATAAATGCGGCTCCATCTTAATTAAAATTATTGGAATTTGTTACCTAAAGCTGAACATCGTGGTTATAATGTAAGAAACACGAAAACGGTTTATAAATAAAAGCAGCCAAAAGCGCATAAAATTCGCAGAAGAGCACGAGTGTTAATAGGAATTTTTGGAACACGGTATTTTTTTCTTCAATCGTCGTAGAGGTTTGGAGAAATTCAAATACCGAGGTAAATCTACGAACATGGTAGGTTTGTAATATGTCGCCGGCGTGAGAAATGTATTTATCGAAGTAATGGACCACCACACATACTTGGGCACATTAATCAATAATTTAAAGTATAGTACCAGAATGGATTTCAAAATGTTATTAATTTTCTAACAAGATATTGACCCAAAGATACAGCACTTGTGGTAAAGAATTGGCTGCAAAATAATGTTGAAAAACTACTTAAATCTTTAGTTCAGCCGCTTGATATTAATTTGAAAGAGCATCTATGGGCTCACTTGGACCATAGAATATTAAACCAAAAGACAATCTGAAATGTCCTGCAAGAGTGGTTTAAAATTGACCCACAGCTAACACAAAACTTTGTGAAATCTTTGGCCTCAAGAACGAAAGCAGCATTTAAATCTAAAGGATTTCCGACCGAATACTGACATTTCCAGATTTATATAAAACATTTCCTTAAAATTCCTGTTTGATATTATGTATACAAACTTTTATGATATAGTCTGTTTGACAAAAGAATATATTTTTTTTAATAGTGCTTTTGTTTTTTTTATTAACTTTTTTCTTTTTATTTTAATAAAAGAAAATAAACAATAATTATGTGTACTTTAGTGATTAGCCGTACATGTGGTTCAAAAGTTATGATATTTAAACGAAATTAGAGAAATTATCCCTAAGCATATTTTTTATTAATAAAACTTTTAGTTTTTTTTATTTATTGTGTACTTTGGAAAATAAATCATAATAAGTTGACTGATATAAATTGGCACCGATTATTCAATTGCATAGTCCTCATTGAAGTCGTATTTATCTTCATCTATTGACGTGCACAAATTGAAGTTGTCCAAAACAGTAGCAATTTTAGCGACTTTCTTTTCGTTACGTGCATTTTGTTTCTTCTTTTTCTTTATCTGTTCTTTTATAACTTTATTGAGTCTTTTATTTCCTTAAAAAGAAGAAATTATAAACATTTAATTTCAAGAATTTTTAATTCTCTTAAATTTAAATATAAAATAAAGTATGGCTTTTTTTCCTCTTATGCCGACTTATGTAAATAAAAGTTTCAATTAAACTTTGTATTTAATAGCAGCCCATTCCTTGGAAAAAATTTTTACAATTTCATCTAAAGAATTTCTAATTGACTTAAATTTATTAATAAAATAAATTACCGCTAATTATGTCGAGTTACGTAAATGAATGTTTTAATATAAATTTTTATTTTATAGTCCATATCCAGGGATCAAATTACTTAATTTTAAACATAAATTATAAACAAAACTAAGTCTGTTTATACTTTGTTAATGGCATTTGAATTAATTTCGATTGCTCCATTTTGTCACAGAGTACAATAAATATTTGATTACATATGGACGTGTATATCAGCGTTGCCATTTTAGCCTTTTCGAAACTAAATTTAGCTATTTTTTTGTCTTTTCAGTGCTTTTTTGAATTTTACTTTCGCCTTTTTAAAAGCTAAAATCTATTAACTTAACACCATTTGTTTTATTTCTTTACATTCTTAAAATCATTCCAAAGTCTGCTTAAACAATTTGGCACCATAATTAAATTACTCAACAACAGCCTGAGTTTGGAATTAGTCCATGACTGTAAAGAATTTAATCCGCAATTCCAAAATTGTTGAGGCCTATTCACTTAAAAAGTGAAATTGAAACCGGTTTAATATGTTACGCAACCGAAAAAGATACGTCAAAATTATCAACGTTTTTTTTTATGAAATTAATTGAACAGTTAAATGCGACAAAGAATGTCATACAACATGGAGTTTGCAAAAAACTTTCGGTTAAAAATTGCCTTAAAAAATTAAAACAAATATTTTGTCCCACATTGAAAATGACAATTTCGAACATTGTTTTTTTTTTTAATTTTACCTTTTAGCAAAGCTGAGACTGAAAGACTTCTTAGTGCTATGCAATTTATTGAAACAAAGCAAAAGAAAAATTGTACCAATTCTAAATTCCTAATTCTTTGCTGTGCTTCTTAAAAAGGTTCGAAAAATGTTAATATGATTTTGAAATAATTGACGATCTTATGCAATTTTTGGATTCTTGTATGTAAATGCGAATGTGCTAATGGAAGTTCCGACACTTCTAGTGATGACAATAAAAAACAGGAAATATAAAAGCGCACATATATTTAATCTATTTTTAAATTAAGGCAATAGTTCATCAATCAGTTGCATAAGCCCATTTCACACTATTAGATCGAGTAAAACGGCTTGTCAAAAACTCAAATAATATGAGGAAGGATTAGTGTGAAAAACAATTTGTTATGAATCTAATAAAAAATATCAAAATTTAAATTGCATGGCTCTCACCATTTTTTTAAACTTTTTCTAAAAGCATCTACTTCTCAATTTACCAGGCTTGCATTTTTAGAGACGAGCAATTAGCCCTATCTCTGCATAGGTTCTGCGTTTCGAAATCATTATTTTAATAACTTCTCTTTCCGCAGTGCAATGGCTTTTACGGCCCATAACTGCAGATTTAAAAAAATCACCTTAATTTATTATAATGTTTAAGAAATAATTGTCTTAAAATAGGCTTCCCGACATACTAAAAACTTTAGTCAAAAATCCTAAAACAGTGTTTGGTGCTATTTTAGTGTTAGATTTTACACTTAAGTATAAATATTGTTTCATATGACCATATGAGAGTCAACCCAGTTTCCTCAGAGAGGATACTGACTACATTAGATCACAGGGCAATCAAAAAGAAAAAGGACTGGATAATAAAAAACAAGGGAGCACGGTAGTGCGCCAGGTCGATTTCAGGCCTAATGCACAGAGTGTGTATATTACACAAAACCAATCGCGCTGTTTTTACCCCCGTCGTAACTTGCTTCCTTTAATCATAAAATCATAAAACTTGAAACATTAGGACTCTACGTATAGGTAACCTCATAGGCCAAGCTTCCCGAGATATGAAGGCGTAAGAAGTGCATATTTTGGTACATATTCACTGACTCACTGACTTACTCATCAATATTATGGGGCACTTCCACTATAGCTAAAAAGCTGAAATTCGGTGTATAGGTAGACCTTGAGGAATAAGTAAAAATGTTAAAAATGACACTTTCTGTTTGGGGGACTAGGGATCCCCCTTATTTGCATTTCTATAGCTAGACAGCTGAATTTTGGTAAACAGGTAGGGCTGGGAGAACAAGCAACCAATAAATATGAAAACGGGCACTTTTTATATGGGGGACTAGGGTTCCCCCTTATTTGTATTTCACACTTCCACTAGCTAGAGAGCTGAAAATTGGTATACAGCTAGCTTTTGGAGAATAAATAATGATAAAAATGGGCTCTTTTCATCTAGAGGGCCTAGGGTCCCCTTTTATTTCTATAGAGCATTTCTACTATAGGTAGAGAACTGAAATTTGATATAACATAACCGTCTGCAATATAAGTCACTTAAAGATGGACAAATACGATTGCTAATAAAAAATGTAAAATCGTACAGAATTACAGAAATACAAGAAAATTAAGTTCCATACCTACCAATTGAAGCAAGATCGATCGTATAGAGTAGTTCTAAAAACATTTACATCATTCTACGTCAACTACTGATATTAAATAAGAAATTGAAAAAAATGGTCATAAAGTTCGGAACATTGTTAATGTTCGCAGTAGAATAACGAAAAATCCCCTTCCAATGTTCTTCGTTGACTTAGAACCTGACCTAAATAACAAAAACGTGTATGATATTAGGCACATAAATAACGCAATTGTCACCATTGAACCCCCAAGAAAAACTAATAATCTTGTGCAATGTCATCGATGCCAAGAATTCGGTTATACTAAAACTTACTGCCGAAAAAAAGAAAGATGTGTTAAATGTGGCTTAGGGCATCTTACAATTGACTGCAATAAAAATATTGAAACTCCTCCACGCTGTGTGAACTGTCTACAATACCATCCAGCAAACTATAAAGGCTGCATAGTATATAGACAAATACAAATTGCAAAATAATAATATCTACGGGGGAGATAAAACCAGCCAATATATATTTAATTGTGAAGATCACCCAAATGAACTTAACCATAATGCAAACACCAAACTAGTAAAAATAAAAGATTTTCATACTCTGAAATTTTACGGAATCAACAGCAACTAAATCCATTAAACAACTCCTATGAAAATCTCGAAAAATTAATTGAAAATCAAATAGAACAGACCAATAAGTTAATAAATATGATGTCTTTAACATCAAAACTATGCAAATGAATGTGAGAATTGCAATATGGAATGCCAATGGGCTTTCCAGTCATACTCAAGAGGTAGAAATATTTCTTAAAACTAATTTTATTGACAGACAGATCATTTTTCAAAATAAAAGATTTCGACATAATAAAAGCTAACCACCCGGACAATAGAGCACATGGTGGAGCAGCAATACTAATAAAATCATCAATAAATTACAAATTCACCGATGAAATAAGGCAGCAAAGTCTACAAGCTGCATGTATTAAAATATTTTGTGACTCGACTTCCATTACCATTAGCTCTATTTATTTTCGTCCAAGATATTCTGTATAGTGTCAGGAATTTCAAGAATTTTTTAGAAAACATGGGCCTAGATTTATAGTAGGAGGCGACTTCAATGCTAAACATAATTGGTGGGGTTCGAGATTAGTAAATCCTAAAGGCAGAGAACTTTTTAGATGTATCAGCAATAACAACTATTCAGTTTTATCTACGGGTAGTCCAACATATTGACCGACGGATTTGACGAAAACTCCAATTTATTGGATTTTGTTGTATATTATGGCATACCAAATAATTTACTACAAATAATTGATAGCTACGATCTAAACTCTGACCATTCGCCACTTATCCTCGATTTTAATACATTTTTACATTGCTTGAAAAGATACAAAATTTTAAGTAATAAAACTGATCTATCATCATTTAGCACCTGGTTAGAAAGAACTGTCAGCCTCAATATTTCAGTAAAATCTGCATCGGAATTAGATGATGCGGCTGGAACTTTCAATAATTTAATTCATGAAGCTGGATTTCTATCTACACCATCAACTGAAACCCATAATAACCAAAACAAGGTTTATGTAACTGCTGAAATAAGAACAATGATCCAAAATAAAAGAAGAATATGGCAAATGAGTAGGAACCCGAATGACAAACGAATCCTTAATAGGGCCACAAAGGATCTTAAACTTCGCCTGACTGAAATAAAGAACAAACAGATTGAAAATTTTCTTAGTAATCTCAACGTTACAAGATATGAACATTATCTGTGGAATGCCACCAAATATTTAAAGCGTCCAATCAAGAAAAATACACCTATAAGAGACGAAAATGGTTTATGGTGCAGAACAGATCGAAGCAAAGCTGAAGCATATGCATTACATTTATCAAAAACATTTCAGCCACATGAAATAAATGATTGTACTTCTACAATAGAAATCTACGAATTTCTTGACAGTCCAGTAGCCAATAAAACACATTTCACCAAATGAAGTACGGGAGGAGATTGCTAAGATTAATTGTAATAAGTCACCAGGGTACGACTGTGTTGATGGAAAAGTAGTCCAAGCCTTGCCTAAGAAAGCTGTTATTTTTCTTACGCTTATATTTAATTGAATTTTGAGGCTAAATCATTTTCCTTCGAAATGGAAATGTGCGGAAGTGGTAATGGTCCCTAAACGTGGAAAGCCAGAAAATGTTGTAACATCATATCGCCCGATAAGTTTGCTAGTCACATTCTCCAAAATATTTGAAAGGATATTTCTGAGAAGAATGTTACCTATACTAGAAAAACAAAATATAATACCAGAGTACTAATTCGGGTTTAGACATAAACATGGCACAACAGAACAATGCCATCGTATAGTAAATTTTATACGGGATTCCTTGGAAAACAAAAGATATTGCTCAGCTGTATTTTTGGATGTACAAGAAGCATTTGATAGGGTCTGGCATGCAGGCCTACTATATAAGCTTAAAAAAACTACTTCCAACACATTTTTACCTAGTACTAAAATCTTATATCAGCGAAAGATATTATTATGTTAAGGTCAACAGAGATATTTCTGGAATTTACAGTGTCAAGGCTGGAGTCCCTCAGGGTAGTGTGTTAGGCCCAATTTTATATACAATTTTTACATCGGATATGCCCCTAATAAATAATGTACTAGTTGCAACCTACGCGGATGATACAGCGGTATTAGCTGCTGACACAGACTCGGACGTTGCATCACTATATCTTCAAAGAGAGCTTGATGAAATAGGAATTTGGTTAAATAAATGGAAGATAAAGGTCAACACCGAAAAATCTTTACAAGTAACGTTTACTTTGCGTCGTGGAAACTGCTCGCGTGTATCAATTAACAACATTGATATTCCGCAATCTGACACAGTCAAGTATTTAGGTCTGCACATCGATCGCAGGCTTACATGGAAAAACCACATTAAAGCTAAGAATCAGCATCTTAACTTGAAATTCAAGCGCCTATTTTGGTTACTAGGTCGCAAATCCAAACTAAGTCTTGAGAATAAGGTAATTTTATACAAAGTAATGTTAAAACCAGTGTGGACATATGGTATACAGCTGTGGGGAACGGCCAGCAATTCTAACATTGAAATTCTACAGAGGTTTCAGTCGAAAACATCGAGGTCCTTAGTTAACGCTCCATGGTTTGTATCAAACAAAACAATTCATGATGACTTATCAATTCCGATGGTTAAAGGAAAAATTAGTAAATATAGCGAAAATTACTTGGAGAAGCTGAGTAACCATTGTAACCCATTGGCAATAATGCTACTAGATGACACAAACGAAGTAAGAAGACTGAGAAGAAACCACATATTAGACTTGTCATTTCGAACCTAATTAATTATACAATACATAAATAAAATTCTGTGTACATATATGTAGATATTAATATAGATAAAACTTTAAAATGTTTTTATATAATGTATATGTTATAAATTTTTTAAATAACTTTAGCAATTTTTGTTTTTGTATATTGTCGTTCTTATTGGAGTTCAACAATGACTGTTATTTTCTTATTTTATACAATTTACTTATTATCCTTGGATAGATTGTAAATAAGAATAAAAAAAAAAGATTATATACATTAAAAATGCTAACATATTGCCGTATGAAAAGTGTCGAAATTACGTTCATTCGAGTACTTTTTTTTAGTAGAGTTTAGTAACTGAGTAAATTTTTCAATTTACTCTCCCACAATAAATTTTGTCCAAAAAGTACGCGAATGGAAATTTAGTAAAATTTATCCAACAGCTGATTGAAAATGAATGCAGTGTTGTAAAAAATATATTCCTTTGACTACTCGACTCATTTTGTTGTTCGTACTCGGTACAGCACAATTTATTGTCTACAATTCTTACGAAAAAAACGTACCTTGTGTTGCTTTATAAGTTTTTTCTTTTTATTTTATTTATATTGTAAGTTCTTCCTGATTAAATTTGTTAAATAGTTCATTATTACTCGTTTTTTGTTATTGATTAGTATGAATATCCAATTACTATATTCCGAAGTATTCATCACTTCTACAACACTAAAGAAGTAAATAAACAATGAAACAAAATAATTTTTTTTCCTAAATCCTAATTAAACTGCTATGGAAAGGGTAACTTAAGCAAAAAACACTTATTCTTGTATGCAAACTGTAATGTCAGTAACGAAGAGAGGGCAACCCTTTCTTACATCAGGCCATCATTTTGACATTTCCTCCATTTTCCTTTTTAGTACATCATTTTTCTCTATCGTATATTTCTTTTTGATTCTACCTTTTTTGCAACTAACCGCGTGTTAAAACCGTCTAATAGAAAATTACATCAAGAAATGTATATACTTAGAAATAACTTTATTATTAATAAAATGAATTTTAATTAATATTGAAACTGAGTGCTTCTTTTGTTAGACAATACACAACACAAACGTAAATTAGTATACTTTACTGTTTTCAAATCCCTATTTAGTTGTGTTTCCTTATTTTCACAAAAACTTTAACAACTCCGTAAAAATTTTTTGTTTGTTTACATTTTAAAACATATGTTTTTTTCAGCCGACTAAATTCTACTAACAAAAATTTCTTTAGCAGATTTTGCAATTGCTCAGTCATCGAACTGTCATTTTACGCTCTCAAACTGTGTTCTCATCTACTAAACTTTGTGTACTCGAACGCAGTTAGTAAAGTTTAGGCATAATTATTGATAATTATTGGGTTCTCGAACGAAGCTATTGTCTGTTAAAAAATGGCATTTACATTTATTTATTAAATATATATAAATCGTAACGTACTCCTTATGTAAGTCTTTGTTTATTGGAATACTTACCTTCTAATTCTGTATATGGATCTATTTTTGACTTTCTATTACCATTGCCATCATCCAATTTACGTTTCTTTCCTTTCATATGTATGTCGCTCTCATCAATTAATGTTTTAGGGGCTTCTTCTTTGCCATCATCTTCATTTTGCGGTTTATATTCTACAGGCCCAGTAGATGTAATTTCTATAACTTCTTCGTCTTTCCTAATATCAAAATTATTCAAAATTTCTGTTTCCATTGCCTCAAAGTTATCAACATCGAATTCACGAGCGTCTGTATGAACAATGCAGGAACTCACGTGAACATTTTTGTTTTCCAACACTTCTGGCGGATGAGTACAATATTTAATTTTTCCTGTATTCCAGTCGTTAATTACGCTGCGCGCGGCGGCAACAACGTCAGGTACTCCTTTCTTTAAAAACTTCCCTAAACATAATCAAATAATTAATATGATAGTTTAATTATATAAAGAACAGTTTTATTAAGTAAAATACCCATTTTGGTAGCTTTTTTCGCAAAGAATTCCTCAAATGTATCATAAATAGTAAGATCATAAAGTTTACAAAAATATTCTTTGCTAGCCCTTTTCAAAATATTTTCAGCAACAGTAAAAGGATCCTTTACATCTGCTACACGTTGGGCATTTTTTAAAACAGCAGCTATATTGTCATTATTTCCAGAACTTGTGAACACAATGCCAGGACAATCTATGAGCCTTATCTTTGAATCTAATTCAACTTCTTGCATTGTTCTAAAAATATATATTTGTTAAAGAAATAATAGATTTTAATTGAGAAATAACATTCAAATATATTTAAATTTTTTATAAACGCAGAAAATATTTTTTAAGAGTAGTATACCAACCATCTGTTAGGTTGTCTAATATATTTCTTTCCATTTAATACTAAAAAATAATTGTTTATTAAAATCCTCGGCGCATATTAACTTTTCTTAATATTTGCATTCTGAATTCTTAATAATCACGAACATCTTTCTGTTTCAAAACCAAAAACAATTACAAGAATGTCCGCGTAAATGTGCAGATATTATTATAGAAAGCAATGTATACACAACAGAATATCTCAAGTAGTCAAGGTATCGTGTCAATTCGGCCCTTTCTGCTCATATTCGACCTCGAGTTGTTCTTCGTCTACTAGGCTTCTTGTAAATTATCTTTATAGGCGTCATTGACTTCAGGATATAGAGCACACCAAGACTTTATTTTGTCGTTGCTAGCAAATGTTGAAAACTTTCTGTGATATCTTCTACTACATACCGACAATAGTGCTGAACTTTCTTTACAATGTAGGGGCTGTGAAATTTTACTTTAAGTTTTCTCGTCGCCTTCTTCATGGTTGCTTGTTGCGAATAAATTCTGCTTTTTCACAACTTCCTGGCAGATTCAATATTCCGAATTGAATCACTACGCTTTTCGTTATTGCTAAAGTTTTGTTTGCAGTAATGTCGCGAATATGGAAATCAAACGTTTAGTTTTTTGCACTATTAGCATTCGTGTTTAGAGTCCACTGCAGGGTTCTCATTTTACTGTCCCAGTTTTTTGCGCCATTAATGATTGTCTTCAGGTATGTCTAATCACATTTGTTGACTTTATCCCCCAACCTATTTTATCATGCAATTGGCGTAGAAACTTTTAAATGGTGTGCGGCATTTTTAATACGGCAGTTCCAAACGCATGCAGAAAAGATTTTGTGTTAGTTGACCCTACAGGACATGAGATAACGTATCGTGTGAAGGTGAATGCTGATTACGTGTGTAGCGGCACTGAAATTACATGTATTCCATTCTGCTAGTATTTAATTTAACGTCTTCAATATTCTCTCAAAATTATCGTATTATTAAAAATTAGTTTTTCTTTCTTAATTGGAAGAATAATAACCGAACTTTAGCCCGAATAAATTATTCATATTATTACGATGATAAGTGCGAACAAGTATTCTTGCATGTAAGAATTAAGTGGTTTGAATACTTGTACTTACTGTACAGAAAGTTCCAGAAATAAAGAGTGCGACCACATTTGTCAAACACTGTACAGACAGCGCTGCGCTGTAAGAACACACAATACCTATAGGATAAGACAAGTTTTCAGGAACGCGAATACACACAGAACAAAACACAAATTCCAGGATTTGAGATAAAATGCTTTTCAATTGTTAAGTAATTTCAATCTTTAGGCATGAGTTCGTTTTTTCTTTCTATTCAGAAAGAGAATTATTTATTTAATATGGACAACCTTTTTGAAAACAGTAAAAGTTTTTAATTCTATTAGACATCTAGCTGAATGGAATGCATTTTCTATGCCGCTACGCACGTTATCAACATTCTTCGTGTCTTATCTACAAATTGTGTGTCTAAAGAACTTCTATTTATATCAACATTTAAGACAAATGGAATACGAGTACGAGCAATTTCTCAATTTTGAATTTTCCATATTATAGTCTTTTCCTTGGTTGAGAATGAAGTTTTACAACACTCTAACTTTTCTGTTATTGAAATCTAGGTTACCATATGCAATTTTGCTTTTAGCCAACCATTGGTTGGCAATGAAAGCATTGTATGTATTTTTTCAGTTTCATCCTGGATCTATTTTAGTATCCAATTAATTATGATGAAGGAAACATTTATATATTATTATGTATATAAATTTCTCGCCGTGCCCAGCGATTAGTAAGTTTTTATTGTTTTTCCGAACTACAAATATTATTAATTGTTAAGTAATTTCAATCTTTAGGCATGAGTTCGTTTTTTCTTTCTATTCAGAAAGAGAATTATTTATTTAATATGGACAACCTTTTTGAAAACAGTAAAAGTTTTTAATTCTATTAGACATCTAGCTGAATGGAATGCATTTTCTATGCCGCTACGCACGTTATCAACATTCTTCGTGTCTTATCTACAAATTGTGTGTCTAAAGAACTTCTATTTATATCAACATTTAAGACAAATGGAATACGAGTACGAGCAATTTCTCAATTTTGAATTTTCCATATTATAGTCTTTTCCTTGGTTGAGAATGAAGTTTTACAACACTCTAACTTTTCTGTTATTGAAATCTAGGTTACCATATGCAATTTTGCTTTTAGCCAACCATTGGTTGGCAATGAAAGCATTGTATGTATTTTTTCAGTTTCATCCTGGATCTATTTTAGTATCCAATTAATTATGATGAAGGAAACATTTATATATTATTATGTATATAAATTTCTCGCCGTGCCCAGCGATTAGTAAGTTTTTATTGTTTTTCCGAACTACAAATATTATTAATTGTTAAGTAATTTCAATCTTTAGGCATGAGTTCGTTTTTTCTTTCTATTCAGAAAGAGAATTATTTATTTAATATGGACAACCTTTTTGAAAACAGTAAAAGTTTTTAATTCTATTAGACATCTAGCTGAATGGAATGCATTTTCTATGCCGCTACGCACGTTATCAACATTCTTCGTGTCTTATCTACAAATTGTGTGTCTAAAGAACTTCTATTTATATCAACATTTAAGACAAATGGAATACGAGTACGAGCAATTTCTCAATTTTGAATTTTCCATATTATAGTCTTTTCCTTGGTTGAGAATGAAGTTTTACAACACTCTAACTTTTCTGTTATTGAAATCTAGGTTACCATATGCAATTTTGCTTTTAGCCAACCATTGGTTGGCAATGAAAGCATTGTATGTATTTTTTCAGTTTCATCCTGGATCTATTTTAGTATCCAATTAATTATGATGAAGGAAACATTTATATATTATTATGTATATAAATTTCTCGCCGTGCCCAGCGATTAGTAAGTTTTTATTGTTTTTCCGAACTACAAATATTATTAATTGTTAAGTAATTTCAATCTTTAGGCATGAGTTCGTTTTTTCTTTCTATTCAGAAAGAGAATTATTTATTTAATATGGACAACCTTTTTGAAAACAGTAAAAGTTTTTAATTCTATTAGACATCTAGCTGAATGGAATGCATTTTCTATGCCGCTACGCACGTTATCAACATTCTTCGTGTCTAATCTACAAATTGTGTGTCTAAAGAACTTCTATTTATATCAACATTTAAGACAAATGGAATACGAGTACGAGCAATTTCTCAATTTTGAATTTTCCATATTATAGTCTTTTCCTTGGTTGAGAATGAAGTTTTACAACACTCTAACTTTTCTGTTATTGAAATCTAGGTTACCATATGCAATTTTGCTTTTAGCCAACCATTGGTTGGCAATGAAAGCATTGTATGTATTTTTTCAGTTTCATCCTGGATCTATTTTAGTATCCAATTAATTATGATGAAGGAAACATTTATATATTATTATGTATATAAATTTCTCGCCGTGCCCAGCGATTAGTAAGTTTTTATTGTTTTTCCGAACTACAAATATTATTAATTGTTAAGTAATTTCAATCTTTAGGCATGAGTTCGTTTTTTCTTTCTATTCAGAAAGAGAATTATTTATTTAATATGGACAACCTTTTTGAAAACAGTAAAAGTTTTTAATTCTATTAGACATCTAGCTGAATGGAATGCATTTTCTATGCCGCTACGCACGTTATCAACATTCTTCGTGTCTTATCTACAAATTGTGTGTCTAAAGAACTTCTATTTATATCAACATTTAAGACAAATGGAATACGAGTACGAGCAATTTCTCAATTTTGAATTTTCCATATTATAGTCTTTTCCTTGGTTGAGAATGAAGTTTTACAACACTCTAACTTTTCTGTTATTGAAATCTAGGTTACCATATGCAATTTTGCTTTTAGCCAACCATTGGTTGGCAATGAAAGCATTGTATGTATTTTTTCAGTTTCATC
Organism: Phania funesta; assembly: GCA_963932375.1. Taxonomy (NCBI): domain Eukaryota; kingdom Metazoa; phylum Arthropoda; class Insecta; order Diptera; family Tachinidae; genus Phania; species Phania funesta. Next base: position 64,913,689 of record OZ010652.1, read on the forward strand.
CTGGATCTATTTTAGTATCCAATTAATTATGATGAAGGAAACATTTATATATTATTATGTATATAAATTTCTCGCCGTGCCCAGCGATTAGTAAGTTTTTATTGTTTTTCCGAACTACAAATATTATTAATTGTTAAGTAATTTCAATCTTTAGGCATGAGTTCGTTTTTTCTTTCTATTCAGAAAGAGAATTATTTATTTAATATGGACAACCTTTTTGAAAACAGTAAAAGTTTTTAATTCTATTAGACATCTAGCTGAATGGAATGCATTTTCTATGCCGCTACGCACGTTATCAACATTCTTCGTGTCTTATCTACAAATTGTGTGTCTAAAGAACTTCTATTTATATCAACATTTAAGACAAATGGAATACGAGTACGAGCAATTTCTCAATTTTGAATTTTCCATATTATAGTCTTTTCCTTGGTTGAGAATGAAGTTTTACAACACTCTAACTTTTCTGTTATTGAAATCTAGGTTACCATATGCAATTTTGCTTTTAGCCAACCATTGGTTGGCAATGAAAGCATTGTATGTATTTTTTCAGTTTCATCCTGGATCTATTTTAGTATCCAATTAATTATGATGAAGGAAACATTTATATATTATTATGTATATAAATTTCTCGCCGTGCCCAGCGATTAGTAAGTTTTTATTGTTTTTCCGAACTACAAATATTATTAATTGTTAAGTAATTTCAATCTTTAGGCATGAGTTCGTTTTTTCTTTCTATTCAGAAAGAGAATTATTTATTTAATATGGACAACCTTTTTGAAAACAGTAAAAGTTTTTAATTCTATTAGACATCTAGCTGAATGGAATGCATTTTCTATGCCGCTACGCACGTTATCAACATTCTTCGTGTCTTATCTACAAATTGTGTGTCTAAAGAACTTCTATTTATATCAACATTTAAGACAAATGGAATACGAGTACGAGCAATTTCTCAATTTTGAATTTTCCATATTATAGTCTTTTCCTTGGTTGAGAATGAAGTTTTACAACACTCTAACTTTTCTGTTATTGAAATCTAGGTTACCATATGCAATTTTGCTTTTAGCCAACCATTGGTTGGCAATGAAAGCATTGTATGTATTTTTTCAGTTTCATCCTGGATCTATTTTAGTATCCAATTAATTATGATGAAGGAAACATTTATATATTATTATGTATATAAATTTCTCGCCGTGCCCAGCGATTAGTAAGTTTTTATTGTTTTTCCGAACTACAAATATTATTAATTGTTAAGTAATTTCAATCTTTAGGCTGAGTTCGTTTTTTCTTTCTATTCAGAAAGAGAATTATTTATTTAATATGGACAACCTTTTTGAAAACAGTAAAAGTTTTTAATTCTATTAGACATCTAGCTGAATGGAATGCATTTTCTATGCCGCTACGCACGTTATCAACATTCTTCGTGTCTTATCTACAAATTGTGTGTCTAAAGAACTTCTATTTATATCAACATTTAAGACAAATGGAATACGAGTACGAGCAATTTCTCAATTTTGAATTTTCCATATTATAGTCTTTTCCTTGGTTGAGAATGAAGTTTTACAACACTCTAACTTTTCTGTTATTGAAATCTAGGTTACCATATGCAATTTTGCTTTTAGCCAACCATTGGTTGGCAATGAAAGCCTAAAGATTGAAATTACTTAACAATTAATAATATTTGTAGTTCGGAAAAACAATAAAAACTTAAAATGCTTTTCTTTTGCTTTTGTAATAAAACATATACTAATGTATGTACATATACAGTTAGTGTCATTAATATTCGGCTTTAACTATGGCAGGAATTTAAGTGCATTTTTTTAGCTAATATTTTTTTTATTAAAAAAAATTTTTTTTTGTTTTTATTTAGAATATATGCGTATATTTATGACTTCACACTTTTTACTTATAAAGGTAATAACAGTAATTTAAAACAATAAAAAAAATCCAAGGAACTCAATATATCACGCGTGAATAATATTCGGTTTTTCGTGACTAGTAACAAATAACTTAATTTTAAATCTTAATTCATTTTAACTTAATATCTAGTTGGTTGATAACCCTTTTGTTTAATAAGTTCGCTTAGACGGTTTGTCATGTTTTTCACTATGCTAGCTGTATAATCTACCGGAATCCTATCCCATTCCTTTTGAAGCGTCGATTTCAGCTCTGATATTGAAGTTATTGTGTGTTTGCGAATGCGCCGATCTAACTCATCACACAGATTCTCTATGGGATTGATGTCTGGAGAACTTTAGGACAATTATAAAAAAGCCATTCTTGAATTAAACGTGACTTGTGTTTTGGATCGTTATCTCGATAGAACTTGAACGACTCCAAAACACCCAGCTTATTAGCACTTTCTTTTAAATTTTGACGAAGAATATTCAAATATGATTCCTTATTCATAATCCCGTCTATAAATACTAATTTTCCTACCCCTTTAGATCCCATACAACCCCACACCATAACATGCCCATTTCCATGGTTTACAGTTGGCCTCAAGTTTTGTGGTTGCAGCACCTCGTTTGCTTTGCGCCACACCATGACGCGTCCATCGGATCCAAATACGTTATATTTACTCTCATCTGCAAAAATAACATCATCCCACCAACTTTCCGGCTTATGGAGGTACTCCCTTGCAAAACTCAAACGAGCCTTTCGATTGCGTATATTAACCAAAGGCTTAAGACGAGCTACTCGACCATTAAAACCTTTCACCTTTATGGTTCTTCTTATGGTGGATGCAGATACTTGCTTGTTAAACTCGTTTAAAACCTCAGTCACTAATTTTGGTGCACTTAAACGGAGGTTTGCTTTAATTTTTCGAACAATCGATAGTTTTTTTTAGCTTGCCTGTCTGTTTGATGAAATGGATTCTTCCCTCATTTTTGTGCCTTCGGACTATGTCTCCAACTGTATTTGCCATCATATTGAGAATTCCTGCAATTTGCTCGCGAGTTTTACCACTTTTATTAGGAAAAATTACAAGTTTTCGTTGTTCCAAAGACGTATTGTATCCTTTGCGTCCCATTTGTGCACTTTGCGACCAAATAGGGTTTTAGTTAAAAAATAAAGAAACTATTATTCACTATCGATTATATATATTCTTAAATTGTAGTAGAATTACTTCAAATGCCTGTTTTTTGCAACTATTTTATGAAATAGGGGAAAAACCGAATATTACTGACGCGCAATAAATAGGGTTAACACACTTTTATCATTGTGCTGCGGTTACAGGGTTAACAGCGAGCCATTTATTTGCCAGTTTTTTAACGCTTATATAATGAGTATTTGTTGTGTTTTTGTATAACAACATTCTTTCCGGTGTTATCTGGCTGGTTATACGAATAAAATGAAAAACTGAATATTAATGACACTAACTGTATGTATATTTTTTTCCAACTGTTAAAAATTACATTACTTTTTTTTTATTGTGATAGAGTACATTATTTATTAATTTAGTCCATAAGCAAATAAATTAATTCGTCAAGACAATTTGAATATGATTGTTTTTTACACAGCTTTTTCTGCTAAAATAATTTTTATATTTACAGTAAATTTTTCTATTATTTGAATGAACAATAAAAACAATTAAATTGATGAATGGAAAGCAGGGGTTTAAATTAAAAAGATTAAAAATCAGAATACAGATATGTGAGAATATGTATACTCCGCAATGTTGTTAGTATCTGGAAGAAAATTGGTTCTAAAACAATTTTTAAAAAAAAAAAAAAAATGTCAATTTAAAGCAGGTATCTATCTACATACTTTAAACCTACAATAATATTATTTCATAACAATCGTTGTTGAATGCAATTTTGCTTATTAATAGTTTATATGCCTGTTGTAAGCTTTTATAAATATGGTGAATATGTATGGCCGTACATTTTTTTAAACTTTTGTCTAAACATATTTCAGCCTTAACTTTCACGATGAGAACTTTACTTTTCATATTTAATGCCATTTTGCATGTTGGCTTCTTCCCATGATCTTGGAAGATATCGCAAATTGTTATGATCCCTAAACCAGGAGAGGACTTAAGGCAGATTACATCATACTCTCAATTTTGGCAAAGGTATTTGAAAAATTATTCGTTGCGAGTTTAACTCCTTATCTTAATGAACAAAACATTATCCCGTACCATCAATTTGGTTTTCGAGCAAGGCTTTTAAAAAATGCAATACGGTTCAGCCTTATTTAAAGATATTTCCAAGACGTTTGATAAAATCTGCCATGATAGGTTAATGAATAAAATAGCTCAAGTTTTTCCCGAAAACACCCACAAGCTTCTAAGGAGTTATTTGATCAGCTTTCAAAAAATTGGAAAATTTGTGCAGGAGTACTTGAAGGTAGTGTACTAAGGCCGCTAATATATATCATTTACACAGCGGATATTCCGATAAGCCCACATACATATACGTTAACGTTTGCCGACGATACTGCCATTATAAGTGTTATTAAAGATTCAACGGTAGCATCTGAACAACTATTGTCTCACATTTACGAGCTAGAAAACGGCTAAAGCAGTGGAGAATAAAGGTTAATCCATCAAAAAGTGCTCATGTAACGTTTTCCTTGGAAAGAAAAAACTGCCCACGTATAACAATAACAAACACCAATATTCCAGCGGAAAACCATTGTTGGGGGAAATCACTTTTAGTCACGCTTTCATCACGGATGAAAGTGTCATCGCTATTTGTTTATTAATCCCTTTGTTTGTTTACTCGTTGCTAAACTCCAATGTTGTTGTTTTAATGCATGTCTACTAACATTGAATTATTATTAGTGTAAATTCCTTTGCAAATATTAACGTTTGTTATTAGTGTAAATTCTTTGCAAATATTAACGTTTGTTATTAGTGTAAATTCTTGTTGGATCCTCTTTCTTATTTGATTTTTAATACGTACTTAAATATGTTTGTACATTTATTAGTTATAAGATCATTGGAAATTAATATTATATTGTTGCTTATTATAATGGACCACTTTCAAACATCTTTCTCTATATTCTTTTGTGGTTCAAAATCAAAATTGTATTAGATTTAAGTTCATTAGTTGTCGAACCTGAAATAAATAAATATTAAAAAATCAAATCCTTCGCGTCGGTAAAATTTATTAATTTATTTAAAATAGTTAATTTTTTTACGCGACAACCATGTTAATATTTGGGTATCAGCCTAGATCGACGCCTTATTTGGTCCTGCCATATTGATGCAAAAATAACCATGAAACTTAGAACTAATTAACTACACTGGTTAATAAGTCCTAACTCAACACTGACTTTGGAATACAAATCTATTATAAAACCAATATGGACGTATGGCATTCAGCTGTGGGGTCCCGCTTGTGCATCAAGCATCCAGAAGTTACAAAGAACACAATCTAAAAATGCACGTGGAATCAGAGGTCTATTCCAATTGTCTGTCACTTCATTTATTACAAGTTGATGTGCACCAGAGACTAAAAAAGACCCGACACATTGAGCATGGAGATACGGCTCTTACAACTTAATCATAAATAGTACGTTACGATTTGAAATAAATTAATTATAGCATTGGTAATAATCAATTAATAATAATCTAGAGTAAGATTTGAACACGTATTGTAAATTTCTTTCGAAAAATTAAATAAAATTTTAAGTTAAAAAAACATCCAGGATATCTCTGAAACTACTGGGTAGATTTATAAACAATGTTAACATATCTTATCATGTATGCCGCGAACTTTCTTCATTTAAGACATAACGGTATATCACGGAAACAGAGGTGATTAAAAAAATTTATGATTGATTTAAGTTTAGCGCCCCAGGTCACATAAGAAACCACTTTCAGTTGTGGGGCAACACATAAAATAAATGAAAAGCAAATACATATTTGTTTCAAAGTATGATTTTAGAGTACCCATAACCATATTACCACCATGCATTTCTGTATTTGTCTTTTTGCGAAATCTGCCGTCCCATAAATCTTCGGTTTTATTTTTTTTCATCTTTTGTGAATATTAATAATTTTGATTTATTCCCTTGGTTCACAACAGCTTTTCACCCCTGCAAGACTAGATCTGTAACCGGCACAATGTAGAGTTGTGCGTACAGTTTTGAAGTTAATTTCTCGTTACACTGTTTTTCTTTAGTGTTGCGTTAAATAGATGATTTCTACAGTTGAGCACAAAATTATTAGAAAAGACACGAAGAATGTTGATAACGTGTGTTCCATTCTGCTAGCTGTCTAATAAAATTTTAACTTTTACTGTACTCAAAGTTATCATATCAAATAATTTTTTTTTTCTGAATACAAAGAATAAAGAAAACGAACTTATGCCTAAAAATTCAAAATTACCTAATGTTATTTTCTCGTTTTTATATTTTTTCTGATGAGCGGCGACTAATAATTTTTTAATCCAAATACTATATCTATTTTGACATATCAAGCTACAGTAATGCCGCTTCTTTTAATTTCTTTTGTTTCCTCTTTATGCTCTTAACAACACTTTGCTGATTTAAAACCAAACTATTAGTTCATAACGGTACTTTTGATGTAAAAAAGAGTGTTTAAAATATTCAGGAAATAATTAGAGTTGACGAAATACGAATATATCATTGAAATTTATTTTTGTCATGAAGTTAAAATAATTTTCCTTTACTTCTCTTATTTTTTTTTATTTTTTTATTTTTATAGTACAATTCGTGTTCTTGTTCTTACCTTGTTACCCCAGGTGTGCATCCAACTGAACAACTCTTGCCTCGAGTAAGTGAATTAATTATAGAACTCTTTCCAACGTTTGGTATACCAACAACACCTACACGTATTGATGTTTTGATGCCCTTATTACGACAATAATTTCCTAACATAGACATTATCAATTCTGCTCCGACGCACATAGAACCCCGCATTGCTTTTTCCGAACTCATTTGATTAAATTTGCGCCTGCCTAACTTAGTGTTTTGGTTTTGTGTGGAAGCTTTGAATGCCGTCACTGGTCCTAAACGTCTAAAATATTTTAGCCATGCGCATAAGTTTTCTTTTGGTACCAAATCAGCTTTGTTTATTATTAAAACGAGACGCTTTTCACCAGGAGCCGACCGAACTGCATCTTCCACTTCCACACAGCGTGTACCTAAAGGATCGCGGGCATCTACGACCTCCAATACGACGTCAGCATTTTCCAAAACTTTCTTAAACTCTTTAAAATATTGCTTTAGAGACTGCTCCTTCGATAATGATCCTTTGTATTCGTTCTAAAAACAAAAGCAAACATAAAAATAAAAACATTTACTATTATGTACGTACTTGATTATAATAATCAATGCCGCGTCTTATAATATTAAAATACAATTAACACTAGACAGCCCTTCAGAACAGTTGGATCTGGCAACATATAATCGCAAAGGTAAAATTAGCAACGACATGTTTTTACTTGCTTCACAACTAACGATTTTACCATTATACAAGACATAAGACGTGATCAAATATTAGTCAGTTCATCCTACGATTTATTTAATGGATAGAAAGTGAAATCGAACTAGCAGAGTCACTTAATAACTTTTTCGTGGACAGTATCAATAAAATCAATAATGAAATTGAGAAAATGGATTTGGATTTCTCGAGAAATATTAACTTAAATTATGAATTTGAATTCAAAGAAGTTGATACATTAAGTATACTTAATATTGTAAAAAATTTTAAAAATAAAATTGGTGGAAAAAATCTTCTGTCTGAAGGTGTTATTAAAGATTCAATGGAATACATGGCATATTTTTTCTCTGCCATTGTAAACGACTGCTTACGACTTGCACACGTTCCGGAAAAATGGAAAGTTTCTACAGTGGTACCGATAGAAAAGATTAAAAACACAACACGTCCAGAAGAACTACGACCAGTAAATACATTACCATCAGATGAAAAAATCATGGAGAGTGTTGTTAAAGAACAATTACTAAGTTTCTTAAATCAACATGATATCATGGTCTCTCAGCAGTCTGGTTTTCGAGCTAATCATTCATGTGAAACAGCGTTGAATATGGTACTAGCTGACTGGAAAGATATGATGGCGGAGAAACAAGCTGTGGTGGCTGTATTTTTAGACTTGAAACGAGTGTTTGAAACGGTAGATAGACGTATATTGCTGATGAAGATGAACCGGATCGGTATAAGAGGGCAAGCATTGAAATGGTTTGAGAACTACTTGACAAACAGAAAACAAAGAACAGTGGTTGGAAGGATAACTTCATCAGATCGGAGAGTAGATATTGGGTCTGCCACAGGGGTCGGTGCTCGCACCATTACTTTTTTTAATTTATATTAATGATATACCAAATTGTCTAAAAGTTTGTAAAATAGTTTTATTTGCTGATGATGCTCTTTTGTATTTTAATCACTTATATTTGAATGATGCGATGAATGCTGTACAGACAGACATGGACGAGTTATATGTATGGTTATGTGGGAATAAGTTAAAACTGAATTGTGAAAAAACTAAATATATGATATTAAATCGAAATTCTGAGAACTGTGATAGTGTAAAACTAAAAATCAAGGGCTACGAAATTGAAAATGTGATGCAGATAAAATATCTAGGTATTATTATAGATAATAAACTTAAGTGGGAGGAACATGTAAATTATATTGAGAATAAAATAGCAAAGCAAATAGAATTTATGTATCGAACCTGCAAATATATTGATAAGCAGTATAAATTGACTATATATAAGTCAACCATAGAACCTTATTTTACGTATAACCCAACAATAATTTGTATGTTAAATAATATGCAAATTAGAAGATTACAAATACAGCAAAATAAAGTAATGAGGTTTATTCTAAACAAAAGGTACGATACATCAATTTCTGAGATGATACGAAGCTTAGATTGGCTTAATATAAAACAATTAATAGCATACCACACTCTAAAATTTGTACATAAGTTAAGATTAGGACAATTGCCAAATTATCTTTATGAGAGAATGCAATATAATTTTGAAATACATAGTTATAATACGAGACATAGAAATAATATTAGACTGCCTAAAATTAAGACTGATCTTCAAAAGAAAAGTGTATTTTTTGAGGGATTCAAAATGTATAATAAATTGCCAAAAGAAATTAAAAACTGTCAGAATGAATATATATACAATAGATTAATAAAAACATATTGTAACTCAGTATTTGTTATAGAATAATGAAAATAATTGTAAAATTTACATTAAGGCTGATATTGTATCTAGGTCATAAAGACCGTAATAATAATAATAATAATAATAATAGTCAGTTCATCCTACGATTTATCTTCTGGACCATTCACTTACAATCGTTATTCTACATGACAATTTCTCAACTGCACATGAAACTCTTCTTTTTTTACCCAAATAAGAACACGAATTGGACTAAATCATATTATTTACTGCCTTGTAATTTACAGTGGCTCCTCACTAATTACTCTTGGCCAAGGGAAACTTACTTTTAATCGTATAATTAGATACATCTATAACTTAAGAGTCTTTGATCATGTTTCCGAATATGCCTAGAAATTCTTAGGTAATTCGTTCGAGGATTTCGTGAAAATTACAATCTTATATACTCTTTATCATATTATAAAATACAAATCAATTCCGTGCCTGAAATCCTTATATCGTTTCTCTGAAAGAACGCGTAAACCACAGCTAATTATTCCTCAAATTAGTAATTCTATCTTTAAAAAGTCTTTTGTAGTAAGATCGTGTAGACTTTACAACGACCTTCGCATTAGATTTAGAACCTTTGATTTATCCATGTGTAGTTTTAAACATATGTTACTCCATGTCTATACATAATAATTACATTTAATATTTTAATCTAACTAAAAAGTCGTCTTCAGTTACTAACTGCCTATTTAATCTTAAGCTAAAGGATCATTGGCTATTCTTGTCAACCAATTATATTGAATTCTTGTCAGTTTATTTATTCTGATAATTGTATTATATTTTTATAATCATATATGGCCCCATGGGCTCGATTATATCTCTCACCTATCTGAGAAGATATCTCTGAGAAATTCGGCTGATTTAAAAAAATCGTCTTTTTCGTTTTAAAAAATCGGACAACTGAAAATGCAGTTATTAAATAAATTTTTATTTCGATTTTTATTGAAAACAATCAAACAAAATATAACAATTCATAGCTATTTTATACAACATACATATACTTAGAAAATGTGCAGAAGTAAAAAAATTAAAATGGAATGATACATATTTATGCATATTTACATACTGAAAGTATAAAAATATACTTGCATATTCATATAAAATTTATAATGTACATATTTAAAAGCTTTACAAATAAATGTCTGAATTTAACATTTTTAATAAGTCAGGTGGACTTAAAATATTGTAACAATTTGAGTTATTTACTTTTAAATAATCTTTGGAATAAAGAATACCTTCAATCGAGTCATTTTCTAAAGAATTTCGAATCTTTGTTTTATTTAAATTGACTTGACTGAAGATTATCTCTATAATGGCAGAAGAATGAGGTAATGTTATAACATTTTGAATATATTTTGATAAAGTAGGAAAAGCTCTACATGAATTGCCTCTTTTTATTTCAGATATCTTATTCCAAAAACTACATACATTAATATTGTCAGTTTCAAACATTGATTTAAAACCTAAGAATTTTAGTTCTCGAAATTCTAAATTTAAATCTTGAATTTCGTTTTCAGAAATAAAATGAGGAAAGTCTTTAAGCATCTCAAAAATTGAGTTATTGTTCTCTTTAATTATATTAATAGGATTTATTATATTTAAACATTTTAAATTACCTTCGAAATCAAATCTTTTTATTATTTGGCTACACAATTCCACATCAAAATTGATGCAGTTAGTCACTATTTCATTAACTTCAAAGTCGCTTAATTTGGTTTTTGAAATAATATCTTTAGCGTATATTTCTAAGTAAACTTGGTTATTATTCAGAAATTTTTTTGAATTTCTGTAATCTATTAAATGCATTTTTTTAAATTTTTAGTGAATCCGATTTTATAAAATTATTAACGACTTTTTTAAAAAGTGTTTCAATTTGTATGTGTAAGTTTTGGATTTCAGTATTTTCACTTTGAAAAATACGATTTATTTTATTTAGAACACCAAGGATGTATTTTAAGAATGACAAATATATTTGGTTTTTCTCATTTAAATTTTCCAAAATAGTTTTTGAGGTATATAATGGGTGATTTTTGAAGAGCTTGATAACTTTTTTTTAAAAAAAAACGCATAAAATTTGCAAAATCTCATCGGTTCTTTATTTGAAACGTTAGATTGGTCCATGACATTTACTTTTTGAAGATAATTTCATTTAAATGTTGACCGCGGCTGCGTCTTAGGTGCTCCATTCGGAAAGTCCAATTTTGGGCAACTTTTTCGAGCATTTCGGCCGGAATAGCCCGAATTTCTTCGGAAATGTTGTCTTCCAAAGTTGGAATAGTTGCTGGCTTATTTCTGTAGACTTTAGACTTGACGTAGCCCCACAAAAAATAGTCTAAAGGCGTCAAATCGCATGATCTTGGTGGCCAACTTACCGGTCCATTTCTTGAGATGAATTGTTCTCCGAAGTTTTCCCTCAAAATGGCCATAGAATCGCGAGCTGTGTGGCATGTAGCGCCATCTTGTTGAAACCACATGTCAACCAAGTTCAGTTCTTCCATTTTTGGCAACAAAAAGTTTGTTAGCATCGAACGATAGCGATCGCCATTCACCGTAACGTTGCGTCCAACAGCATCTTTGAAAAAATACGGTCCAATGATTCCACCAGCGTACAAACCACACCAAACAGTGCATTTTTCGGGATGCATGGGCAGTTCTTGAACGGCTTCTGGTTGCTCTTCACTCCAAATGCGGCAATTTTGTTTATTTACGTAGCCATTCAACCAGAAATGAGCCTCATCGCTGAACAAAATCTGTCGATAAAAAAACGGATTTTCTGCCAACTTTTCTAGGGCCCATTCACTGAAAATTCGACGTTGTGGCAGATCGTTTGGCTTCAGTTCTTGCACGAGCTGTATTTTATACGGTTTTACACCAAGATCTTTGCGTAAAATCTTCCATGTGGTCGAATAACACAAACCCAATTGCTGCGAACGGCGACGAATCGACATTTCACGGTCTTCAGCAACACTCTCAGAAACAGACGCAATATTCTCTTCTGTACGCACTGTACGCATTCGTGTGGTTGGTTTAATGTCCAATAAAGTAAACTGAGTGCGAAACTTGGTCACAATCGCATTAATTGTTTGCTCACTTGGTCGATTATGTAGACCATAAATCGGACGTAAAGCGCGAAACACATTTCGAACCGAACACTGATTTTGGTAATAAAATTCAATGATTTGCAAGCGTTGCTCGTTAGTAAGTCTATTCATGATGAAATGTCAAAGCATACTGAGCATCTTTCTCTTTGACACCATGTCTGAAATCCCACGTGATCTGTCAAATACTAATGCATGAAAATCCTAACCTCAAAAAAATCACTCGTTATATTGTCAATATTCGCAGCGAAGGAGAAATAAATTTTTAAATGTTCGTATAATTCCAAAATACGTATGACAACCGCCATAACCATCGGGTTTGGCTTGGCTGTACCATTTTTTTTTTTTTTTTGGCTTCAATTCTAACAATTTCTGAACGTCGTTAAATTGATTGCATCTTTTTGGACTGTTTGACAAATAAATTAATATGTTTCTAGTTAAAGTTTCTACAGAAGAGAGCAACTTAAGGCAGGCGTACGATGAACATAATGCCAAGGAATGGCACGTACATTTAATAACAACCAGTTCAGAAATGTCATTTTTGAGTAGCTTTGCAACTGAATGTGTTTTCCCTGTCATAACTGGGGCTCCATCGGCGGCAAACCCTATCATGTTTTCTTTATAATTTATGTTATTTCTTTGAAATGATTTACAATTAATATATACAAACTATTATCGTCACATTTATTCACTTCTAACAAGCCAAAGAAAAAATCTTGTTTTTTGAAATCAATACACACCCTTACTACAAAGCATATGGACTTTTTGTTTGAAATATCTGTAGATTCATCTACGCACAAAGAAAACTTATTACTTTTTAATAAATCACAAACATTAAGGAACCGTCCTAAAGTAATATTTTGTGCACATTCAGAATCCGAAAATGAACATTGCACACTTTAAAAAATAAGTCAAATCGTCACTTTTTAGAAAATCGTAATTTTTTAGAAAAAAATCAGAAAATCGTCACTTTGCTAATTTCGGGACATAAAATCGTCCAAATGACGATAAATCGTCAAATCTGGCAGCCGTGGCTGATATACAGATTCTTGTGCACTCCTGACATCATAATTAAATTGTGCCAGAGAACTTTTCGTAATAAATCGAGACAGAAATATGATTCTGCAATCAAGTGCTTTTAAAAAAAAACTTGTATCAAACTAAAATCACGGCTTATAGCCTGTGGAAAGCTGCGAAGCATTTACAATGTCCTGTTGCGTACGAATCCGCCTCAAGGCTTGAAAATCGCTCTTGGGTTAAAAACTCAGATGAAAAAAATGCATATATAAACAAAAAAATTACTAATACCAAAGACCAAAGAAAAATGTGGAATAATATAAAAAATTTAGTGCTAAAGAAACCCAAATCTGTGATACAAAATGTGATATTTAACAATGTGGAATATAAGAACAATCATGAAATAGCAAACCATTTTAACGAATATTTTGTTGAAAGTATTAAGGAAATCAGAAATAATATAGAGGGTGTGCAATATATTAATCATATAAATATGAGAAATACTAGATTTGAATTTCGTTCAATAAATATAACAGAATTAAAGAATACGTGTAAAAGCATCAACAAGAAACCGGACTATAATAATGTTAATATTAAACTGATGTTGGAAAATTGGAACTTAATTGGTGATAAACTTTTAAATATCATTAACAAATCTCTAGATACTGGAGTTTTTCCTGAAAATTGGAAAACTTCTATGGTAACACCAATTGAAAAAATAGTAAAGACAAATAAATGCGAAGAATTTCGGCCAATAAACACACTAAAAACATGTGAGAAAGTTATCGAGAAAATTGTAAAACAACAACTAGAAGAATACTTGGAAAAAAATAATCTTTTATCTAAATACCAATCGGGTTTTCGAAAAACATTTTCATGTGAAACAGCTGTGAATTACGTTATAAATAGGTGGAAAAAACTTCAAAAAAATAAGAAAATTATGGCAATTTTTCTAGACTTTAAACGGGCGTTTGAAACCATAGATAGAGAATTATTACTGCAAAAATTATTCTGTTACGGAATACAGAATAGAGAGTTAAATTGGTTTAAATCATACCTGACAAATAGAAAACAGATAACGAAAGTTAACGATTTCAAATCTGCCACAATCGATAATGGATATGGTGTACCACAGGGATCAATATTGGGTGCTATATTATTTATTATTTATTTAAATGATATGCCCAATATAATTAAAAAATGCGAAATAGTGTTATACGCAGATGATACCCTGATATTTAGTGAATCAGAATCAGACGAACAGTGTCACAGAAATCTAACACAAGATATCGAAATTGTAAATAATTGGTTGAAAATGAATAAACTTAAACTTAATGAAGATAAAACAAAGATAATGGAAATAAATATGGACAATAGTTTTGTTTTTAAAATTAATAATAAGGTAATAGAAAAGGTCGAAAAAATTAAATACTTGGGATTTATAATAGACAAGAGAATTAATTTAAAAGAACACATGGAATATATTTGCAAGAAAATTGGCAGAAAAATTGGATTCTTTCAGAGAATAAGAAACAGGGTATCCATATTGACAGCGATTAATATATATAATACCATAATAAAACCCCATTTTGAATTCGGTTCAACAATACTATATACATGCTGCACAAACTTACAAATAGAAAGACTGCAGAAACTTCAAAACAGGGCTATGAGGTCGATCATAAAGTGCAATAGGCTTACACCAATACAATTCATGCTGGACACACTAAAATGGCTAAATATAAAGCAGAGGCTTCAACTTAATACTTTTACCTTTATCCATAAGATGAAAATAGGCAACGCACCAGAATATTTAACGGAACAACTTAGATATGTAAATGAAAGCCAACCATATAATCTTCGCAATGCAAATGATTTTAGAATACACAGGGCTATAAACAACACAACGAAGAGATGTCTACTATATAAAGGACTACAATTATTCAATCACCTGCCATATTATATAAAGAATGAAAGTAATATTAATATATTCAAAAGAAATTGTGTATTTGTTATTAAGAACACTACTCATCAGAGCATTTAAAAAAGAAATTGTAAAGAAAACTAAATTTTATCATTGTAATTATAAAGTATTTCGAATACTACTTAAATAAATAAATAAATAAATAAAAAAAAAATAAAAATGCCTTCACAAATCACTTGGAAAAAGTTTCCACACCACATGATATAGTTTCATTATTCCAAATATCAGCGACACTGTGAATGACCCTATGAAATTTCAGCTATCATTATTAAAACCAACAAGTAAAACTATAGGTATGAGAATATCACACGGACCTGATCGTGTTACAGGATCAATGATGAGAAATTACATAATTATGCTGTTATGTACTAAAAAGTACTAATGTATTGGCTTTTCAATTATGGCATGTAGCCTTTTTTACTGCTACCTGCGAGGTATGTCTCAATTCGTCTGGCTAAATGGAAATGTATCTGATGTTGTCAATGTAACCTCTGGAGTTCCTCAAGGATCAATAATTGGTCCAGTCTTGTTTTTAATGTATATGAATGATTGCGCTGATTCCCTAGATTTAGATCTAGTAAAACCTTTTAAATTTGCAGATCATATCCTTCTAATGTTTGGTAACTCTGGGGATTTCCCCGACATTCTTGAAGCAGTAACAAATTTTAATCTTAGGAATCTACATGGCTGGATGTTAGCGAACAAATTAATCATTAACACTAGTAAAACTAGGAACTAATACGAGTTATCGTAAATTTGATACAACAATTCATATTCTTGAAAATAATTTAGTTTTTGTAACTTACTAAAAAGTCTGGGTACTAATGTCGATAAAAACCTTAGTTTTGATCAACATACATATCTGCATAGGGTTACTATCACTCGAAGACGACTATACCATTGAGGTTTACATTTTAGATTTACATATATTCTTGCACATGCTCGGTTGATTCTTTGTTAATTACTGCATTAACTTTTTCTGCCACATTGGGATACAATGTAATCAAACTTGAACGTTTTGTTAGCAGAGTTGTAAGATTTGTTTATGGAATTAGGTGTCGTGATCCCGTATCTCGCTCAGTGATAAAATGTCAAATTGTTGAACCACTAGTAACTTTTTCTTTATGAAAGATCATTTCTTATAACAACTGCCAGAAGTTGGAATTGTGTACGACTTGAATTGCGTTCTTTTCGATTTTCCTCGGATTTTAATCTTGTCGTACCTGGATAGTAATACTACCATAACTCTTGGACATAGAAATAACACTGTTCTTACTGAAATCCCTAACTAATATTATTGGGTTGGGTTAGCCGTCTCGTCAAGCTCAATGTATCAGTCTTTTTTAGTCTCTGGTGCCCGCGAAATTGTAATAATTTGCGAACAACAGTGTTAGTGGGGACCTCTAGTTTGTTTACGTATTTTGACGCGTATGTTTTAACTTCTTCCTGGATAGCGGGGACTTCTAGATCTCTATGGATATTTTCATTTCTTATATACCAGGCGGCGCATGCAATAAGCCGTAAAATTCTAGATTGTCGTCTGTGTAACTTCTGAATGTTTGATGCGCAAGCAGTACCCCACAGCTGAATGCCATATAACCATATTGGCTTTATAACGGTTTTGTATGAGAGGACTTTGTATTCTAAAGCCAATGTTTAATGAGGGCCTCTTAACCAGTGTAGTTGAGTTGTTCGCAGTTTCATTGCAGTTTTTTTTTTTTGCTTCAATATGACAAGACCAAGTTAGGCGTCGATCAAGGTGGATACCCAAATATTTCACGTGGGTTTCCTCTGGAACAGTGACATTTGTTATTGTTATAGGTGGACAATTTTTCTTCCGAGTGAAAACGTTACATGCGCACATTTTGATGGATTTACCCACGTTTTTAGACAATGTTCTCGCTCATTAACATGATACTGAAGTTGTTCGGATGCTACTTTCGGGTCTTTGTTAACACTTATAAATGCAGTTTCATCTGCAAACGTTGACGTATACGTATTTGGGCTTGTTGGCATATCTGCTGTATAAATGATGTATAATAGCGGCCCTAGTATACTACCTTAAGGTACTCCTGCAGATCTTTTCCCTTTTTTTGAAAATTAATCTTTTGACCTTACTTTAAATGTTCTATTATTTATTTTCGTAAGTAGCCTAGCATGCCAGACTTTATTGAACACCTGGGAAATGCTTAAAGGTTTTTTAATATAAAAACTCTTATTCATCTCGATATTTCGCTACTCAATTGTGTAGCATCAGAATTTAAATGCGGTATATTTCATTTCCCGATGATGCTACCAATGGAGTAGCGAAATATCGAGAATAATAAGAGTTTTTATATTATAGAGACATTTAAACGTGAATAATTTAATAAATTAAAAAAAATAATAATATACAAAATTGGACAAAACAGCACCATATGTTACCGAATGCTGATCTTGAATTAATCATTACCACAAAAAAATAAACCTTCCCTAAAAACGCATGTTCACTAGGAAAGGATCACAGCCTATTCTAATAAGTTTATACAAACTGCCTACGCGACTTGCTATGTCGAGAGACTTTTTGATGACAGTGCACTTCTTGCACTCACGACATCACTTAAAGTACGAGATATAAATTATACATATGTACATATTATACATAGAACTTGAAAACTGAAACCCGTTCCCTAGATTTAATCCAAATATGTAATAGGATCGAATTTGATAATGCTTATTGTAATTTCAAAATACCTTATCCTCCGTTTTATGTTCGTTTAAACTTGTGTGGTCTGTTCCGCGCGTAAGAGCATCATCCACCAATGCCCCTAAGGTTATGAACTTTTTTTTATCCTTTTCAAATTTTAATACTTCACGCCGTTTAAGTCGTTCCTCTTCCTTACGTCTTTTGGCTTCTTCGACTTCTTTTAAAATATCCTCCTTAAATGGGCATATGTTTGGAATCTGAATCAATTTTTGTTTTCTATTGCCCTTTTTAATATTAATATTCTTTCTTGCATCACGTTTTACTTTTCTATTATGCTCTCGCACTTTTTTTTCAATTTTATGCTTTAGCTTTCCCGTCATTCGCTTGGATTTTTTAGCTAAAATGGACAAATATTTGTAAGAAATAAATTGCATGTGTATATTTTATCTTACTTTTTAAACGTTTTAAAGCCATTTTAAATCCTTGTTTTAATTTCAATACCTCAGAATTATGTAAAAACGTGCAGGAAAAAAAGAACGATGCCGATCGACCAAATGTCGGTTTACAGCCACCAAGTTAAACTTTAAATGAGCCGCCACCCAATTATGAATTATTTGCCGGCTACACAAAGGAAAATAAGAGTACAAACGGATAATTCTATCGTTTATAGCTTTATCTCTTCTTGAAATTCATTTTCATTTTTGGTTCCCATATAAATTTTTTTTTTTATATATTCCATTGTCGTAACAATATTTATTGGTTTTCAGCGGCTTATATTCGTTGAAAGTAGTCGTACTGTGATGATCATTTGCAAAGAGTACTAACATCATTAGCGTTCTATCGCGTATACATTTGTGTTACAATATGTGTGATATTTACACACAACTGCTGTTTTATTAATGGTTTCCTCTGTGGTTGAATCGTTTGTAAAAAAGACTGATACTAGATTTCTAAAACATATTTTCTCTATATTTTCTAGGGTGTATCTCCCTTAGCACCTAGCCGGATTTTTAGTATTCAAATAAAATTAATATAACTGCCCTTTAGAAATATATATGGCGTTTACTTTTCGGAACAAAATTGGTCCATGTAATTCAGTTAAACTTGTTAAATGTTACCGGCATTTGTAAAAAGTGGTAAAACTTTTATGAGCACGATAGAACAAATTCACCATTCCTGTTGATACGTTGCAGTAAAACAACCAATGGAAAGTCAAACTGCATTCAATCATTCTTCACATGTGCATGACGTTATCAACATACATACATATGTACATGTTACTTCTTAGCACTTCAAGCAGCTAAACAAATATTTATATTAATTTAACATTAAGTTTTATGAAATACAAAAATAAACTATAACAAAATAAAAAGTTAAACTCAAAACAGTTGATTGCAACTATGACCTCCTGTTACCACATGCAAGTGTAAAAACTCAATACATAATATTTTTTACTGTAAGTGTTTTTTGTTGTTATTCCGTCTTCAAGATTTTTTATTCCTACTTTAGCATGGATTAATGATTATACTCTGCCTAGCTATATCGTGTTTACGGTTCTTTTTAGTTTCCTTGGACCACAACTGTCGTTTTTAATAAAAAAAAAATAGAAGTGACTGAATTGTGGAATAACGCATTCTAGATGATTATATTGCATTAAAAGATTTTAACAACACGAAACTGTATAATAATTAAAGAATTTACTGATAACTCAGTATTGCAATAGGAGTTAATATTTTTTGCATATACATACATATATATGTGTGTATATAAAATGGATAATGAAAAAAAGATACAAAGGCCCATTTCAAGGGTAACTTTAAAGATAGAATACTGTTGTATTATAATTTGCTAGAACTTTAGTTGTCCACCAGATTTTAAAATGAACTTACACAGTGCATGAACATGTAAACATTTTCGTGAAGAGTGTAGCCCATGTACGGTCAAACAACAAACGTCCTGCATGCCGAGAAACAAAAAACTCCACAATATTGTAGTTTAATATTATGTATAAGCCCCTTACATACCGTCTTAACTAGCCAAACAATAGTTGACATAATTCTGTCATGCTATTACACAAACAAAATACACCAAAATAATGTATGTATTGTGCTATGCTAAAAGCATCCCTACAATCTCGACGAGAGACGAAAAATTATCCTGAAACGGAACGTGAACATCTATACAGGTTTTTAAAAAAAGACCACGAATACATTTTCTCTCGTTATTTTGGAGCGGCTCTCTCAATGTGCGAACATATTTATGTCTAGTCAAGACGTAGTGTTAAAGACTACTGTTAAAACAGTGTTATACATTTAACACATAAATTAAATTTTGATATTACAGGTAATATATTTCAGGTTGGTTTGTGCAATATATTTAGTAAATGGAACAAATAAGTTTTTTTTAGATATATGGAATATGTACGCACACACATTCTTAATTTTGCCGGTGTGTATATTGTTTATGTAATGTAAAACAGCAATGTGCGAATAACTGCTTTTTGAAACATACTTATTGACATCACTGCAAACAGCCGTAATGTGTCACAATTTGTTTTTGGAAAAACAAACGTGTTTTAATGATTGTTTTGTGAAAATAGTCAAACTTTTTCGTATACAAAAAGAACTTCCATAAGTTAAATTTTTATATAATTATATTAAATTGTGACAGCAAAGTTTATCTATACTTTGTGGCAAAATTGCTGCTTCCTATAAAAAGTAAAATTGCAAAAGTATACGACACATTACTCTAGATACATCCATACAAATACATATGTAAATATTAAAGTTACAAAATTAAACATAATAAATATTAAGACATGTACCCAATCGGGAGTACAATATAATTTAAAGTATTTAAAAAATAATCAATTCGTTTACTAATTGTAACACGTATGTTAAAAACGTATTCATTTTCGGGGTGTACTATATTCCCAAGTGCATTTGCATTTTGGTTATCGATAGGTTTTCTTTTACGAACATCAAACGCGATATGAGATAGTAAGTATATTCAAAACCGTACATACATTTGTGTTATTGGTATGTAGCGCAGACTGAAAATAGTAGTTAATTCATATGTAGGTACATAATGGGAATTTAACAGCTAGAACTGACTAAAATATTGCTGTCTTTTTAAATAACTAGCACAGAGCAACTTTGTGATAACTAGACTAACTTAAAATGTAATGAATTTAAGCTCAAATATAATTTTAAAATGTAGATTATTCTAAATATTTCTAATGAGACGTTGGAAATAAATTTATCTAATTGGAATAGAAACATTTTTGATGAACAAGGCTTTTGATTTAGCAATTGAACAATTTTATACAGTAATTGAATATAGATTTATATTTTTAATTATAAGGGGAAAAACAGCAGGCCCACTTGCAATGAGATATCAGCTGCGACCTATTTGATGAAGGTCCTATTCGGGACGAACAGGCTGAACTAGCAGTATTTCAAATACATTTGTACACATATATTCTTACGTGTTAGAATTGAATGTGTACAGAATGTCCCAGTACCGCACAGTGCTTTGTTTGAGTCGAAATTTTGTACACTAGTATAAAATTCTTTAGTTAAGAAAAATAAAATTGTTTGAAAAAGTCGGTCCCAGGACACCACTACCAATTATCAGTAACTCCGTTAATGACCCCAGAAAATTTCGGTTACATGGAATTTAAAAATATACTGTTCACATTTAATGCCATGCTACGAATTGGTTTTTCCCCTTCTTGGAAAATATCTAAGACTATTATAAACCCAAAACCGGAAAAAGATGCTTGTCAAATTACGTCATATATACCAATTGCTGTCTACTACAAATTTTATCGAAGCTATTTGAGGAAATGTTCCTACTGTGTATAACTCTTTAACTTAACGAACGGCACATTATCCGTGAACATTAGTTTGGGGTTCGTGCCAAGCATAGTACTATCGAGAAAGTTCATAATATTGTGTCACACTATGCAACAACAAAAAAAAAAAAACATTGGAGAACCACTATATTTTTTTGATGAGTTATGGTTGCCTAACTACAAAAATCGCCTTCATTTCGAATTCTATGGATAGGTATTTTTTAAAATTTTTTTTTTAAATATGAGATTTTTGAAAAGGTGAAGAAAATCTATAATTTTAATAAAATTAAAAATAAAATATGACGAAAATGTTCCATAATACAAAGGAAAAAGTTTTAAATTTCAAAAACAAATACATTCACAAACTGTAAATAATTATATACAGTAGCTCACAAAAATATGTTGCTTCTGTATTTTAAGCAGAAAATATGTTTAATAGTTAATAATATAAAAATTATAACACATATTTATTTTTTTTTTCTACTATCTCAAAAAACTTACTAATTTTGATTGCAACTACGCAAAAAACGGCAGTTCTTAAGTTGTTTTTGTACTTTTTTTGCGTTTGTTGTGTAAACTACGCAATTTATATTACACAAAAGTATTTTGCTTTTTTAAAAGAACCGTTATATTTTTTATGTTTGTCTTCACTTCTTTTTTGTTTTCTTTAGCAACATTATTTGATGCATTTGAATGTCATAATATCTTGCATTTTCATTCGTTTTGTACGCAGTCGTGTGGTTGATTTCGTAAAAAATGCCTAAAGGAAAAGAATTTAATTGTTCAGAGAAAAAAATTTATTTTGTGTTTGCACAATCAGGGTAAATCAGTAAAATATATTTGTGATATGTTTGGCCGCTGTTGACAAACAATATAAAATGAAATAAAAAGAGTAAAAGAACGCGGCAACATTGAAAATATTCCAAGAAAAGGCCGACCCAAATTATTAACTTTAAGAAATGAGAGACAAATTCTTAAAGAAAACCGTGAAAATCCTCATTTATCAGCACCAAAAATTAATGATAAACCCAAGGGGACACTACGAAGAAGTGAAAGTGACGAAACAATCCGTAGGGTATTAAGAGCCAATAATATTCACGGTCGTGTGGCTAGAAAAAAACCATATATTTCCGAGGTTAACAGACAGAAACGCCTTTCATTTTCTGATCTCCACAAATCCAAAACTTTTGACTTTGGGAAAACTGTAATATTTAGTGACGAAAGTAAATTTAACATTTTTGGGTCAGATGGACAACGTATGGTGTGGCGTAAGTCTAATGAATCGTTGAATATAAGAAATATAAGACCAACAGTAAAACATGGAGGTGGATGTCAAATGGTTTGGGGCTGCATGTCGGCGCAGGGAGTAGGAAAATTGGTTTTTATCGATCACACTATGGACAAACATGTATATTTGTCCATTTTAAAAGATAATTTGCGTGAAAGCGCTGAAAAAATGGGGTTTTCTGAGAATGGATATTATTTCCAACATGATAACGACCCCAAACATACAGCTTTGGACGTCAAACTATGGCTACTATATAACACAAAGCATCTTCCAACGCCACCCCAAAGTCCTGACAACAACCCAATAGAAAATCTATGGGCTCATTTGGAAGCGAAAGTCCGGGAGCACAATATATCCTCAAAAGCTTCACTGAGGAAAGTTTTGGAAGAAGAGTGGTACAGGATATCTCCTGAAACATGCCGAAAGTTAGTGGAGTCAATGCCCAGACGCTTGGAATCGGTCATTGCTAACAAAGGATACCATACGAAGTACTAAAAATTCTTCTTTTTATGTCCAAAATTATGACAAAAGATAAAAAGCAAAATACTTTTGTGAAGCAAGAATTAGTCTTAAATTTTGATTTTTTTTAATTGGAATGTTTTTTAAGTTTTCTTTTGAAAAGAATTAAAATTTTAGTTTTTTTTTTTTTTTTTTTTATTAGGTAATAGTAGTTTTATTAAAAAAACTTTAAATTAAACATATAATAATAATTTTACAATGTTGTTTCCTTTTCAAATTAAGTATACTGAATTATGTTGGTTACATTAGTTTTAACAAATTGTGTAATATCTCTTTTGAAAACATTAGTATTTCTCTCTATTTTAAGGTAGTTAGTATCAAATTATATAATTTTAAGGCCTTGAAAAAAAGCGATCTTTGCATTGCAGTTGATGTCACTCTTTGCAGTCTAAAGTTTTCTGCATTTCTTAGATTATAAGGTTGAACTGCTCCTACGTATGTCAGTTGCTCTATTAGATAGTCTGGAGCATTTCCCATCTTCATTTTATTAACAAAATTTAATGTATTAAATTCTAGTCTTTGTTGTATATTCAGCCATTTAAGTGTATCAAGCATCATTATTATAGGTGTATATCTGGTGCATTTTAATATGGAACGCATAGCTTTGTTTTGAAGTTTCTGTAGTCTTTCTAACTGTGTTTTTGTGCAGCAGGTATATAAAATTGTTGATCCAAATTCAAAATGTGGTTTAATCATAGTGTTGGACATATTTATCGCCGTAATTACCGATACTTTGTTGCGCACTCTTTTAAAAAAGCCAATTTTTTTTGCCAATTTTTCTACATATATATTCAACGTGTTGTTTAAATTTTAAGTCTTTGACGATTATGAACCCGAGGTATTTTATTTGCCTAACTCTTTCAATTGTCTCATTATTTATTTTAAAAATTACGTTACTGTTCATGTTTATTTCCATTAATTTAGTTTTACTTTCATTTAATTTTAATTTATTCATTTTCAGCCAGTTGTTTATGTTGTTTATATCATGTGTCAAGCCATCTATACATTGCATTTCCGTATCCCCTTCAGCGTATATTAAAGTGTCATCAGCATATAAAACTATTTCGCATTTATCTATAATATTTGGCATGTCGTTTATATATATTATAAAAAGTAATGCTCCTAAAATTGATCCCTGCGGCACCCCAAATTCGTTAACGATTTCATTAGATTTAATGCCGTTTACTTTTGTAATTTGTTTACGATTTTTTAAATAAGAATTAAACCACTCTAATTCATTTTGTCTAATGCCATACATATAAAGTTTCTGAATCAATAAATCTCTATCAATAGTCTCGAATGCTCTTTTGAAGTCCAAAAAAACTGCCATTATTTTCTTTTTTGCATCCCTATATTTCCATTTGTTTATAACATAATTAATTGCGGTTTCACATGAGTATTTTTTACGAAACCCAGATTGGTATTTAGATAACAATTTATTTTGTTCAATATATTTTTCTAACCGTTCTTTAACAATTTTCTCTATAATTTTTTCGCAAGTTTTTAATGTATTTATTGGCCTGAATTCTTCACACTTAATTGTTTTTGACGCTTTTTCTATTGGTGTTACCATTGAATATTTCCAATTTTCAGGAAATATGCCAGTTTGAAGGGATTGATTTATAACATGACACTAAATTTTACCGATAATGTTCCAGTTGTCTAAGATTAATTTAATTGATACTTTGTTAAAGTCTGGCTTGTTCTTAAGACACTTACAAATATTTTTAAGTTCTAATATAGTTATTGTCTGAAATTTGAATCTAGAATTAATCACAGGTACTTTATTTGTATATTGCACGTTTTCTATTGTATCTCTTATTGATATAATACTATTAACAAAATAATTATTGAATTTATTGGCGATTTCATAGCTATCTTTATACGCAATATCATTAAATATCACAGTTCGTATCACATTTGAGTGTTTCCTAAGGACTAAGTCTTTTATTTCTTTCCACATTTGTTTCTGGTCTTTGGCATTATTTATTTTTTTATTAACATATTTATTTTTCTCATTTTCAATTTTCTTTTTATACACATTTCTTATTATTTTATAATTATTCCATGCAATTTCTGTATTTTCATATTTAGCAATTAGGTATTTTGAAATTTTTTCTCTTTTGAGTATTCTAAGTTCATTACTAAACCATTTGTTAATATCATTTTTAACATTAATAGTTTTTTTGATTGTAAACTTCTTAATTGTATTTTCAAGACATGTGTCAATTATATTTACACTTTTATTCACATCATTATTCTCATTACATTCAAAACTTGCATTTAGTTCTCTATTGAATATATTTTTGTAAATATTAAAAAATTCAACAGATTTTTTCAAAACATTGTATTGATTTTCATTTATGTATTCTATTTTTATGTCTATTGCTTCATGGTCTGTTATATTATTCCCATTGTTAATGTTTGCTGTTATGTTGGCATTGTTTGTTATTACATAGTCTATCACAGTCTCTGAGTTTTGTGTGATTCTAGTATATTGGTTCACTATTTGTTTCATTCCGTTATCGTTTAGAATACTTTCTAGTCTGATTTTATATGTATCTTCCTTGCTCCAGTCTATGTTGAAAACCCCTGCTATTATTATATCGAAATCTGCTTCACATATATCATCCATTACTTGTTCGAATACCTCACAAAATTCTGCCTCACTGCTACTTGGTGATCTATACACAGCCATTATAATAAATTGTTTTTTCTTAATCTTTGCCATATATGCACTTATCCAATAATTTGAGTCTAATAATTTCTCATAGATACCTTTCACGTCCCATTCTTTCTTAAAATATATAACAACTCCCCCTGTTCTACTTGAATTTGAGTAAGTAATATAATGATTATATTCTTTCATTTGTATTTCTCCTTCTTCAATATCTTTTGTGAAATGGGTTTCAGTTAGTATTATAAACTCTGGGTTTTGTTCATTAGCCACTATTTTCAGTTGATTGTAGTTGTTAGTTAACCCACATATGTTTGTGTATATACCTATCAATTGCTGTGATTGTTAAACAATTAAACCTAGTCTTTTCTTTTTAATGTTAAGTTTATTTTGATAAACTGGACAGTCCTTGTTAGATGAAACATGATTTTCGTCAAGTCCCAAATTTAGCTTCTTATTTGCCCTAACGCAGTTGACACATTTATTAATTATATCCTTTTCACAATCTTTAGATTTGTGGTTTCCATGGCATTTAAAACACGTTTCTTCATTTTTACAATCAGCCGACTTGTGGTTATATCCTTGGCATTTAAAGCATTGAAGTATTTCTGTTCCATCAAATATTCGACATTTTTCCCATCCAATATTTAATTTTTGTGCGGCCTTAATTTTTGTATATGATTCTTTGTCTACTTGTATTTTCTTGTTATAAATTATTTTATTGAAACGTTTAAATTCATAGGATTTTACTATTTTTATTTCAATGTCTCTCAATTGTTGATTCTGTGTTTTTATTTTTCTTATTAGTTCTTCATCTGTGTATTTAAATGACATATCTGTTATTATTATTGACATATCATATTCTGCTGGGTTCCTTATATCATACTTTTCACTCATTTTGTCTTCTATTGCATGCTTAATTTTTTCCCTTTCATTATCATTCTCACTTTGAATCACAATTGTCCCATTTCTTCTATTTTCAACATTAGTAATTTTAAGATTAACTTTATCCACCTTATTGTTTAAGTCTTCTTTTGTTTTATCTATGTTTTGTTTTTCCTTTGGTTTTATTATTAGGGGAACTTGTTTCTTTAGGTCTGGTAATACCGTGATCTTTTTTACTGTATCAGCGAATGAAATTTTTTGTTTTTCCCTTGTTTCCTTTATTACTTTTTTTATTTCATCACATATCTTTACATTATTTTTTTCTATTGTGTTATAAATATCATTGTTTTTTGCTTCAAAATTGTTAACGATGCCGCAAAGTTTTTTAACTTCGTTAACATTTTTGTCACATAATTTTTGTGTACTATCAATTTTTTTGAACCGGTCTTCATATCTTTTTTCAATAGCTTCTAATAATTGTTTAATTTCATTTTCATTTTGCCTTAGTGACACTTGAAATTCATTTTTATATTCCGCCAAATTTGTTTTGTTTTTGTTGACACCATCTTGAATATCCTTTAAAACCAAATCTACATTATGAATATATTGGACACAGTCATCACACATAAATCTCACGAATGATCCAAACAATAAACAACTTTAGAAGTAGAACGCCGCGAAAGAAACCACTAATTTCTGATAAGAATCGGCACCAACGACTCGAATTTGCAAAAGCATATTTTAATAAGGATTTGAATTTCTGGAAAACTGTCTTATTTACCGATGAGAGCAAGTACAATGTTTTTGGAAGCGACGGCCGAGGAAATGTGTGGAGAAAACCCAACACTGCACTTGAACCGAAGAATGTAATACCTACTGTGAAACATGATGGTGGTTGTGTTATGGTTTGGGGAGCTATAGCATCATCTGGGGTGGGTCGTTTGGTTTTCGTCGATGGTAATATGGACAGACATCAATATAAAAGTATACTGGAACAAAATCTGAAACCATCCGTCGAAAGCTTGGGTCTTGGAAATCGTTGGATTTTTTCAACAAGACAACGACCCCAAGCACTCCGCACACATAGTTCGAGACTGGCTCCTTTATTATGCTCCACGACAGCTGAATTCCCCACCTCAGTCGCCAGATCTTAACCCGATCGAGCACGTTTGGGAAAGATTAGTGCGAAAATATGACATTACAAGTCGAGAGACTCTCAAAACCGCATTAATTCGAGCATGAGCCGAAATTACTCCAGATATCACTGAAAATTTAGTGATGTCAATGCCGGCTGTGGTGGTCCTACTAAATATTAAAAAAATAAATTTGACCTTTGTTTTAGTTCAAAAGCTTTAATAACTTATAGCTTGTTTTAGCTGCATGTTGACTTTTTTCTTGTGAATATTATATGTTTTTGTATTTTTATTGTTTTTATGCCCTTAAATTGGCTTTGTTTTTAATAAATATGATTCTTTGTTGACTCTTTACCAAATAGCATTTCTTTGATTTATATATATATATATATATATATATATATATACAGTGGTGGCCTTATAATTAGAAACGACGTTTTATTAAAATAAAATCGTTGTGTAACTTCTCTTAAGACCTAAACTGGAAATTAAAATTACCGCCATTTAATAAGTAGACAAACAACATAGCTGTTGGTGCAAAACACGTTGATTTTAAAAAGTTCTTTTATTAAAAAAAATTGATTATTTCCTAAGTAGTTGCTTTTTGACTGGCCACGTAATTAGAAACGTTCAGGTTTTCTTTCAATTTCTGAACTTTTAATATTACTAGTGATAAAGTGAGTATAATTTTAAAAGCAGTAGATTAATTTTTAATAATTTAAATACGTTTTAGTTTTTAAAATGGGAAAGAAGAGAGAGTTAATTGTGCAGTGTTATAAAAAGTAAAAACTGTCGATATCGGCTATCGCAAAAAGG
This sequence comes from Phania funesta, assembly GCA_963932375.1. NCBI lineage: Eukaryota > Metazoa > Arthropoda > Insecta > Diptera > Tachinidae > Phania > Phania funesta. The sequence continues at coordinate 64,942,825 of OZ010652.1, forward strand.
TTTTCTGGCTCCAAAATAATGGTATTTGGCGCAATTCAATTGTACAACAAAACAAAAAGCTTTAAAACTCCACCCAGAAAGCCTAGGGCCAAAAAGACCACCCCAACAGAGGATAAAATTATTTGTAGGGGCCAGTAAGAGAAACCCATTCCTGTCTTCACGCGAAATAAAGGCTGAGATTGAGCACCAAATTAACGAGGAAATATCCACACGGACAATTAGAGGGCGCTTACAAGATTCGGGACTCCGTGGGTGCATTGCACAAAAAAACCGCACGTATCAAAAAAAATATTAAAAACCGGTTGCGGTTTGCAAAGGAGATGCTAAAAAAAGATCCACGTTTCTGGAATAGAGTTCTCTGGAGCGAGGAATCCAAGTTTAACTTGTTTCAATCTGATGGAAAAACGTATGTAAGACGTCCTCGAAACAAAGCTTTAGACCCGAGGTACACTGTGAAAACGGTGAAACACGGTGGCGGTTCTATTATGGTCTGGGGAGCATTTTCTTGGCGTGGTGTGGGTCCAATTGAAAATTCAGGGAATAATGCATCAACATCAATATAAAAGCATTTGGAAAATATAATGGAACCGTATTCTTTTGAGAATATGCCCGTTAATTATATTTTCCAGCATGACAATGACCCAAAGCACACTTCAAGGTTAGTGAAGTGTTGGCTTTCGGACCAAAATATTGATGTTCTGGACTGCCAACGTTTGGTACAAAGTTTGCTAAAAAGACTAGCTAATGTTGTCAAAAATAAGGGGTAATCCGACAAAATATTCGTTGCTGTTCTGTATTCCGAATCAGAGAGTTTTTATGCGGAATCGGAAAATTCCGCATGTTTTAGCTGTTCTATATTCCACTTCCGAATAATTTTTTGCGTTTTATTTCGAGTAGAAAAACGTTAGTGGAATCAAACCGAATCAACTTTTTTTTAAATAAAATTCGCCTGAAATATTAAAACAACGATTGTGTACTATAATTTGATATGTTTTGTTTTATTTTCCATATTATTTATATAACTCTTTAAATATGAAATTAAAATTATGAAATTAAAATTTGTCTATAAATTTTAACAAAAACACTCGTAATCAAAAAAAGAAGTAGAAGAAGAAGCAGAACAGCAAATTTCCCATTTTTTTTATTACGAGTAATATTACAATTCCATTCGAATTGTTTCCACTCTGAACACAGAACAGCAACGATTAAAAAATGTGCCCATTTGGTTCAACTTCATGAAGAAATTTTTTAGTTGTATGTGAATATTTGAATATTTTTTGTTGTTTCTAATTATGTGACCAAACTGAAGTTGCTGTTTTTATGTTTTTAGTAATTTTTCTTAAAAATGGTACTAATTATGTGATTTTTTTTGTTTTAAACTCACTGGAGATTTGTTAATTTACTATTTTTAGTTTTTAGTTTTAGTATAATAAACTAGGTTTTTAAAATATATTTACAAATATGAGTGTTGCTAAGTCGTTTAAAAATTTGATAACGTCACTTATAATTCTTTTCAATATGGTAGTACTGCGTGGCCAAGAGTGTGCTTGGTCTCTAGTATGCGAATTCTGGAATATCATTCGATCGCCAGTTTTAATACAGACTTACCCGTGTCTATGGAGCTCTGTCTGAGTGGATATATTTCCTCCATTTCAGTCTTAAACAAATGGTTGCAATTACAAGAAACTCCGTGACGAGGAAGAAGGCCGATAGTTAGCAGTCGACAGTGTGAAATCACTAGTCAAGAGTAAGCGCTAGTGTTAGCAATAGACTCAATAAAAGTAAGGCAGTCGTAAATTAACAATCGTTTGCCTGAAACCAATTCGAGGAAAGAGAGAGGTCGAAAAGGAACACATAAAGAAAGCGGTATGCTTTGATATCCCCCTACTGTAAAATAATATACCGAAACCTATTACCTGTTATTGATAAGATTTTTATTACTTGTTATTGATAAGATTTTTGAGAAGCTTATTCACTAGTAAGTTTTTTATGTTCTCGAAAATAACAATTTACTCTACGAGTATCAATATGGTACCAGAAAGGGAAGTGGAACAAAAAATGCAGTAGTAAATAATATGTAATATGTAATGTAATGGCTTAGACCAAGGACGTAGTGGAATGGCTGGAGATTAATCTGTTTTATTCGTATAATCAGGAACAAGTTCTGAGAGCATGCACAGAGAAGGATTCTGCTATTATTTTTGAATAAAAAACTAGTTCTTAATAAGGTAAAGACAATCATGCGATTCAGACCACGTTCAACGGACTCAAATGATGTTGTTATACATGTTGAAGGTGAAGTCATTCTGGAAACTCAAACATATCTAAGATCTAAAGTCAAAAATATCACCTATTATTAGTATGCTGTGTATATTTATTTAAATATAAGTTTAACGGAGAACGAAACTGGCGCTGTATCAGCTTTAATACAAACTTATCTCAATTACTTAGCTCTAGTTTATGTAAGCAAAAATTTTGTTAATCTGAAATCATTGCAAAGGTTGAACCTTTGAAAACAGTCTTTAATATATCATTCATGTATTCGAAAATATCAATTTATAAGGATGTTGCTAAAACTGCTTTACCTTTAAATGCTTTACACGAAATGCAGCTATTGATCATTGTTGGTCATAAACGATACAGTTTTTAAGAAACTAATCTTTAACGCCAGAAATAGGTCAAATTTGCGAATATCCACATGTAGACTGGAGATAATAAAAGAAAAGGTTGAATACATTGTTGGATTTGAATACAATAATTTACCAGAAGCTCTAAATAACATTGAAAGAATTTAAATATTTGAATCTCTCAGATTTTAAAACTTATACTCCGTTATTGATCTTACACACACGTAAATAATATTTAGTAGTATTTATTTTATATCTATAGAATTTTATCATAACTCGTCTCAATAATGTCGCTTGTAAGATTGAATAAACAAAACTTGCCAAACTTAAACAAAAAACGTACTTTCTGTTTTTCCTGAATTACCAAACAAAAATAATCTATATTAAAAATATACATATTTATTTTATCTTTTGCATTTTTATTATATTTTTTGATCTGATATTAAAGATTTAGTTAAATAAAATTATTTTATAAGAAGAATTTTATAAAAGACTTAGTGCTTAAAATTTATTTATTTAAATTTTTTCCTTTTGTTTAAACGATTGCAGTAAAACAATTTTTTTACAGGTACAAAAATGGATGTTACATCCAATACCAGCATTCGAGCTATGTCCCAGTACCAGAGTGCCTGTTCATATGGCTCATCAAAAATCGATGAACATGATATAAATGCCAAAGATGACGACATGACATTTTGCATGTCAAATTATGCAAAAGAAGCGTTGAAAATGATGTTTATGATGCGTTCGCACAATATGCTTACCGATGTAACACTCGAGGTAAAACAAGAGCTTTTTCCTGCACACAAAGTTGTGTTATCCGCCGCTTCGCCATATTTCAAAGCTATGTTTACGGGAGGCCTTAAAGAAACCGAAATGTCTCGTGTTCAACTACAAGGGGTTAGTAAAAATCAGTAGTTCCTCACATTTGGAAATGCCCAATTTTTTCCCAAAATTCTTTGAATATTTTCTCGGCCAATAACTAATTTAGTCACCCAAATGTAATTCATTCATAATTTTCAATGCTGTAAATCCGTGAGTGTTTTTAATTGCCAGTTTGTTGCTTTACTTAAAAGCTTTTACAGTATGAAGGGATTTCTCTGGATGGCGTTCGTTTACACAAAATCCAATAAGTGTCAGTTCAAATTTTGCTAATGAAAAAAAAAACAATTAAAAATATAAAGAAACTACAAAAAGTTGTTGCAACTAAAATTTGCTAACCTGAATTAAAACTATTATTATAATATTTATGCGTCTAAGAAGCAAGTCAACGTACTCGTGCATATAATTTTCGCTAATTAAAAAAAATACAAATATCAAATATTTCTTTGTTTTACAAACATGTATAACTGCATTTTGAATACTTTCTATTAATAATTTATTTTTAATTACATAAGCTACTAAACAAATATTTTATCGTGATTCTGGATAGTAAAATATATAAGATACTGGCCAAAAAAGTGGCGAAATAGTTGGGCGTGAGTTGGGATAGTACACTATGTTGCAAATAAAATATAGAAGCCAGAGCGAATAAGGCAATGACAGCTATATACATATGCAGGAAGGCTATTAGAACGTAATGGGGAATTAACCCTCATCAAGGCGGTTATTAAACCGATTTTATGTTATGAGCTGTATGGCGGAAGACACTGGACAAGGCGTACGTACAATCGTTCTTAAAAACCTATACACTTAATAGCTTATTGGTATTTAGCAACGTATTTTTAACTTATCGAAATAGCTGTTCAATATGATTGTACGAGTATATAAAAGAATTAATTAAAAAGTTTTAAAAATCGTGTTCATACCATAATTTGTATCGCACAAGTAATATAATTTATAGAATTCTACAAGTGTTATAGTATAAACGTATATTGTATGGAATTGTTCGACACTGAGAAAGAATACGGATAAAAATTTGGCATCTAATGCCTCTCTTTAAATTTTAAATCATTTCATAAAAACAAGATATTTCGTTGGATCGGTAAGGTACACATGTATAGAAATCTTAAAGAAAACTTCTTTCAAACTGATATTTAATAACTTTATTTTCAGAAAGAAAGAAATAGTTTTGGGACAAATTTAAAAAAAAACTAATTACTAATGACTATTCTACTTGTATATTATAGTATAGATATGGCTTGAATATATAGTATATATATATATATATATATTATGCTTATATATATATATATTATGCTTATATATATATATATATGTATATATATTATCCGGCGAACAGGTTCTTGATTTGAAAAAAACTCAACGAAATTTTAGAGTTGATTTGTAATATCAGACAGATTAATAGCCATTAGGCATAAAGTCTCTGCCAACGAGCTGCTAAGCCTAATCGGTATTCTAATTAGCTGTCCGCTGTCATCATTGTATACTTACGCGTTGTAGTTTATTAGAAATCTTTACATTAACTAATTGTATTTAATCTTCAATTAATCTTCAATTAAATAAAATGACATTGAATCGATTTTTATAACAGCCGAGTTTTATTCAATCGCCAAGCGATGCTTCAACCATATTATTAATTTCAAAATATTGAAGATCTTTTCTATAGAAACCCAATCTCAAGATATTATGTGTGATGATTAATTTGCTACTTTAAATTGAGCAAAACTTCTGAAAACAGTTGTAGTAACTAAATTGTTGTGTTCAAATCATAGATTATTTAAGAGGGCTGTCTCGCAAGGCTCAAGTTATCGATTTATCTTAATCTCTCGTGTCCGCCAGACTGCAGAAAATCCCAGTCATAGAAGTTGGGTTATATATATATACATATATATATATATATATATATATATATATATATATATATATATATATATATATATATATATATATATATGTTATTATCTTCTTAAGGGTTAATGTACTGCCTTATCGATCTACCTGTACAAGGGATATGGTAACTTAACAGGTTGGATGACAGCTGACAGATAGATCAAGACTATTGTAAATGAAATAAAACTGAATAAAGGCATAAAATGGTGTTTCTCAATTTCAATTTGTGAAAACCATTTCTGTTTTTATTCAATACAGTTTAAAGTCACAGGTAAAGAAAGAACTTATTACAAAACAACATTTTTGCAGATATTTAATATAAAAATGGAGAAGCTAAGATTCGAAGTTACTGTAAAAGCGTCACAAAATGACAATAAATCTAATATCATCGCCATAACCTCAATGGAAACAGAAAACAATGAGGTTTATAGTATGCCAATAGAATTTCAAAACATTTCACTTCATGAAAAACTAAAGAACACAGCCGCATTCCAGAAGGTAAAGGCAACGCTAACGAAAAGAGGCTGTGCTAGAAGAATATGGATTTCTTTAGACGCAGAGGCCATCAAAGATTATAAAGACCATGACGGAAATATGCAAATAAAAGAAGAGCAAATAAAAGAAACCCAATCGGAAAGAATCGAAACATCAGTAAGTGGTATTTCAGCAGATACTTTACAAACAATTTTCGTAAAATTAAATACAGGGAAAAATGAACAGAAATCAAAAATACAAAACTTAAAAAGCATTTCAGAAAAGCTCGTTATAGAAAAATTTACAGGGAAGAATGCAAATGCTTTACAATGGATGGACATTTTTGAAAGTGAATGCTCGAGATTGGGAATAGAAGCGGATACATGTAAAATTTAAACTTTAAGATTATTTCTAGAAGGGTCTTGTATTGACTGGTACAGTTCGATGCTTATCAAATATACCATAAATTCTAATTGGGGACAATGGAAAAATATTTTCTGTGACACTTATGCAGAGAAAGGTTGGATATCTGTGAGGTACGCAATTGAATACAAATATAAAAACGGTTTTCTATTAAATTACGCTATAAAAAAAAGAAAGAATTTTATTGGAAGTAAACAAATCACTAGAAAAACAAATTTTAATCGATTTAATTGCAGTTGGACTTCCAAATTATATATGCGATAAAATTGATAGAAAAAAGCTAAAAGAAACAGAAGAACTTTTCAATGAATTAAGAGGTTTAGAACACCTTGTGAAAAAGACAATGAATAAAAAAGAAAATATGTACGAGTATACAGAGACAAAAATAAAAACATTTCAGAATAAAAAACCGTGCAAGATATGCAAAGAAGAAAAAAAGTGAACGTTACCATCCGGAATCAAGTTGCTGGTTCAGAAATAAGAATACAGTAAAAAACGTTAATAATTCAGAACTAGAAGTAGAACTAAATGAAAAAAATCCAAAAAACTAATTGTACCACCATTAATAAAAATCATGATACACTTAAATAATACTTTTGATATTTTCGCAATTTATGATTCAGGATCAAATGTGTCTTTAATAAATGCCAAATTATTGAAAATAAAGCAAAATAAAACAAATTATACTCAATCAGAAAATCTGAGGACTATTAATGGTGTAGGAAAAACAAATGGTATGGTTACATTAAAGATAAGAATTTATGGTATTGAGAGAATTATGGATATCTTTGTTGTAGACAATGAAAACTTCAAGTACGACTTTTTAATAAGTCTAGATTGTATAAAAGAATTTCAATTCGTTCAAAATGAGGATCTAAGGATCACACAAAATAACAGTAAAACAAAAAACAAAGCTATAGCAAGAAGAAATGAATGCCCTTTTCAAAATGAAGAAAAAAATATTCGAAAATGGGAATTAAATTTTAATGAACATGTAAATACTGAAAATTTTAAAATATTCATTAACTTATTAAGTTTTGACCAGCAATCAGAAATGACCAAACTGATTGAAAAATATAAAGCGGTGTTTGCTAAAGACAAATATGACATCGGCACTATCACTGATTATGAAGCACATATTGATTTGATGGTTCATAAATATTGTTGTAAACGTCCGTACAGATGCACGATAGAAGATAAAAAGGAAATAGAAAACCAAGTAGCAAAGTTATTAGATAGAAATTTAATTGAAGAATCATACAGTCCATTTGCAGCTCCGGTAACATTAGCAGATAAGAAGGAGGAAAATAAAAAGTCACGGTTATGTATAGATTTTAGAGATTTAAATAAAATTATTATCCCTCAGTCACAGCCTTTTCCACTCATTGAGGATCTGATGGTAAAAACAAGAAATTGTAAATATTTCTCAACATTACATATTAATTCTGCATTTTGGTCAATTCCATTAAGAATACAAGACAGAGAGAAAACTGCATTCGTAACTCAGGAGGGACATTTTCAATAGACTTGTCTTCCTTTTGGCTTGAAAACAGCTCCGGCAATTTTTCAAAGAATATTAAGCAATATTATAAGGAAGCACAATCTTTCAGATTTTACAGTTAATTATATAGATGATATCCTGGTCTTTTCCAAGACTTTTGATGAACACATTCTACATCTTTCAAAATTACTGGAAGCGATAATAACAGAAGGTTTTAGACTAAAGTTTTCTAAATGCAATATTGCTGCAAAGTCTGCGAAATACTTGGGACATATAATAGATAACAACTCAATAAAACCACTTAAAGATTATTTAGTCAAGACTGTCAAGAAGTCCCCTGTGCCTGAAACAAGAAAGAGTGTTCGGCAACTCCTAGGAATAATAAATTTTTATCATAAATTTGTCCCACATATTGCTATTGTATTGGATCCTCTGCACAATCTACTAAGAAAAGATGTAAAATTTATCTGGTCAAAAGAATGTCAAGAATCGTTTGATGAAATAAAAACACTACTTTGCTCGGAACCTATTTTAAGAATTTTTGATCCAGATTTGCCCATAAACATATACACAGATGCAAGTGTTAAAGGATTAGGAGCTGTGTTAAAACAAATCGATGGAAATGGAATTTCTAAGCCAGTGGCATATTTTTCTAAAAAGTTAAATGAAATTCAAAAGAAGAAAAAAGCGATATATTTAGAATGTCTAGCAATAAAAGAAGCTGTGAAATATTGGCAGCATTGGCTAATTGGAAAAGAATTTATAGTTTACACAGATCATAAACCTTTAGAAAATATGAGCATAAAAATTAGAACAGATGAAGAACTCGGAGATCTTACTTACTATTTATCCCAGTACAATTTTCAAATAAAATATAACCCAGGAAAATCTAATCAAGAAGCTGATTGCTTAAGCAGGAATCCAGTTATGGAAACTTTTGAAAATACAGATGAAATACTAAAAGTTGTAAATTTAATAACGCTTCAAGATATAAAAAATGACCAAAGTATAAATAAAGATCTACAGATAAATAAAAATAAATTCAAGCTGAAGAATAAAATCTTCTACAAAACTTTCAAAGGAAAAGATAAAATTGTTTTAACGGAAAATCTCAGCAAAATATTAATAAAAAACGTGCATAATAGCTATTGCCATGTCGGCAGAACTCAAATGTTAAATAAGATAATTTCTAACATTAAGAAAACTTGTGACAAATGTGAAGTCTGTATAAAAAATAAAACAAGGATAAAGTACAATTATGGTTTAATGTCACAATTAGGTCCAGCCACACGTCCATTTGAAATTGTATCAATTGATACTATTGGGGGCTTTGGAGGATCGCGTTCAACGAACAAATATTTACACCTTCTAATTGATCACTTCACGAGATACGCATATATTTTAACATCAAAACTCTAATGATTTTATAAAACTAACTAAAAGTGTGACACAAGATCATAAAATAGGCATAATCCTTACGCATCAATATCCCGGCATAAATTCGAAAGAATTCAAAATAATTTTAGAAACAAAGAATATACAACTTATTTTTAATGCGGTCAATGCTCCATTTGCAAACGGTCTTAATGAAAGAATGAATCAAACGCTGGTCAATAAAATACGATGTAAACTAAATGAAAATGGTAAAAAGACATCATGGACAACAATTGCAAGGAAGTGTGTAGAGAAGTATAATGAAACAGAACACACGGTAACAAAATTCACTCCAAAATACTTATTAGAAGGAGATAACGTAAACATTTTACCATATGAATTAAACTTAAAATGTACACATGAAGACTTAGAAAGAGATAGAAAAGCAGCTCTTGAAAATACAAAGAAATCTCATAGTTATAATAAAAAACGAGTCGATCTATATAGAACTTACATTAAAAGCAGGTGATTTGGTATATGTGGAGAACGGAAATCGCTTAAATAGGAAAAAATTAGATGAAATAAGAGTTGGGCCATATCAAATACTGAGGCAAATTTCCAACTCAATATACGAAATTAATACTGGACATAAGAAAAAAGAATCTAGTCTCTTTCATATTACAAAACTAATTCCGTATCTGAATGACACCCAATGAAAAATTGCGTTCATTAACATGTGCAATTGTTCTTCTTTTAGAAGGGGAGATGTAAAGAAAATATTAACACAAATGTTTGTGTTATTATCTTCTTAAGGGTTAATGTACTGCCTTATCGATCTACCTGTACAAGGGATATGGTAACTTAACAGCTGACAGATAGATCAAGACTATTGTAAATTAAATAAAACTGAATAAAGGCATAAAATGTTGTTTCTCAATTTCAATTTGTGAAAACTAAAATATAAATATATATATATAATAAGTTCTTTCTTTACCTGTGACTTTAAACTGTATTGAATAAAAACAAAAATGGTTATATATATATATATATATATATATATATATATATATATATATATATATATATATATATATATATATATATATAAACCAACTTCTATGACTGGGATTTTCTGCAGTCTGGCGGACACGAGAGATTAAGATAAATCGATAACTTGAGCCTTGCGAGACACCCCTCTTAAATAATCTATGATTTGAACACAACAATTTAGTTACTACAACTGTTTTCAGAAGTTTTGCTCAATTTAAAGTAGCAAATTAATCATCACACACAATATCTTGAGATTGGGTTTCTATAGAAAAGATCTTCAATATTTTGAAATTAATAATATGGTTGAAGCATCGCTTGGCGATTGAATAAAACTCGGCTGTTATAAAAATCGATTCAATGTCATTTTATTTAATTGAAGATTAATTGAAGATTAAATACAATTAGTTAATGTAAAGATTTCTAATAAACTACAACGCGTAAGTATACAATGATGACAGCGGACCGATATATATATATATATATATATATATATATATATATATATATATATATATATATATATATATATATATATATATATATATATATATATATATATTTAAGCATAATATAAGGTACTTCTTTCAGTCTTGCAATAACATTGATTACTATAAAAGTATATTGCTATAACTACTGTTTTATAAATACTATATTAAAATTATTACAGCGATGTCACAGCAAAATTTATTTCTATTTAATATTGAAATGTCTACGTTTCTATCAATATAAGTCCACTTTTACATATTGGACATTGAATAACAGACAGAAGTTTGAAGGAGAGGGACCAAAGAGGTAGAGTGTGTACTACAGGACAGCGCGTGCTAGACATTTTTTTGTTTCTCCGCTTTTCTCAATTCTCATCTTGTTGATTCATATTTCTCATTTTAGTATTGTTGGCTATATATTGCTAAAGGTTTGGACAAGTTCAAGAGAGAATTCAAAAAATGTCTGTGCTACAATTTCTATAATGTAAAAGCCGACTACGTGTAAAAGAACCTTGAATAAAGATGATACTACGATGATAATAGTACATTCAATCCAATTCGAACATTTGGCTCATTATGTTTTACAGTTCAAAAATGGACATAGCGTAAAAACTTGAACTAGTTTATTTAGTTCATGAACTACTCAAGTCTACTTTAGGTTCTTAAATAACAATTTTTTAAATAAATTTTTCATTATCTATATTTCGTTACGCCTTTGTATAGCATTATCAGGAAATAAGATATTTTATAAAAATTTTCAAATAACAAACAAATAATACACAAAAATTACCAGAGTTGTTCCATTCTTTAAACAGTGGACGATAATTGATTTGATTTACAAATATCTCGCATTACCTGACAGGCTTAGTTCAACCCGATTCATTCTCGGTAGCGTGAAATTTGGGATCTTGTATATACCCGTGAATAACACAAGATCAGTTTTAACTGGGATAGCCCTCAGTCTATTCAAGGTGCTCCACTTGCTGAGTGAGAGCAAATTTCATTCACTTAGCGATCGTGACTTATATTTAAGTCTGTCTACCACTCGTAACGCATCGTGCATCTTTGCCTCTCAATTGTCGACTTGGGTTTCGAATGCTTCCCCACGGAACCGAGAATAGGGGAGTTTGCAGACTCCTGGTCGGGCATGGCTTTGGCACTCACTTAGGTACCTACCACGCTGGGCAGACGGCGAAGCCTATTATTTCAATGTCGCCTGATGGCTTAGTATCTTCTTTGACACTCACGGAGGTCTCTATATCTGAAAGCGGTGGCATCACCTCTGTATTCTTCCTTGGATCTAAATTATTTAAATAATTTGCTAATTCGATCGTCTTGCTTCTGCCTTAGTTTACTATGTGGCATAGTTCGGCCCAATTTCAGTTATGCCTTTAAAACTGGAGTACGTATAATTTACAATAGCCTCCTCAGTCTTCTTTTTTTCTCCTGCAAGGGGGTTTGTATGTCATGTAATGGTTCGCTTGATTGGAGTTTCGAGTTTGGCTGCAGAATCTACGACTTCTGTTAAGTGATCCACCACAGAATAAACATCTCTGGAGCTTTTCAGAGAGAAGTGGAAGCTAACATACATTTTATATTTCAACCACTTTGTGTTTTTGTTTGGACAGAAGGTAATGCGTTTCTAGAGTAGCATAATTGTCGTACAAGTTTAAAATTGTTGGTGAATGGGCAGATGACAAATCATAAGAAGAACTTACTGATATTTTTTACGTTTGGTAAATTTTGTTACAGTAAAATCAATCAGGTTTGGAGCCCTGTTAAAGTCTGCAGGCCAATATAGTGGCTTTCCACAAGATATGACGGGAAGTTTATTTTCTACAACTCAGTGATATAGTTGCCGTAGCTGCCATATGCTCAGACTCCAATGTAGAATAGAATTTGGTAAATTGATTTTGTTAAATTTTATGTCTAGGAGGAAAACATACAAATCATATTATCACTTTGAATTCTGTATAAAGTGATATGAATCATTGTTCGAATTAGGTTTCCGATTGATCTCGAATTATTAGTAGTATGTACATGAAGAACCTTTCTTTAAGGCGTGGGCATATGGTTGTAGGCAGTGTACCTAAAGGCTATATATTGGCTTTTTAATTGGCTGTGACCTTTTTATGTGTAAATAGACTTTCCAGTCTCCTATAGTTTGCAGCCTGATCTCCGCCGCAATTACTGGATTTTTTTTTGGAATCGTCTCTAGAACGAATGCAGAATTGTGGGTGTCGACTGGAGCCACGCATACGGAAAGTAAATTGCAATAGAATTTTGTGTGGCGGAATTCCTGGCAATTCCACGCATACGGAATTCCACGCATACAAAAGGTAATTTGCAATAAAATTTTGTGCGGCGGAATTCCTGGCAATTTATGTACTGCGGTGGATCTTTGCGTTTTAACGGCTCTTGAACTATTATCCCACATTTGAGGAGATAACGCAAGGTTTAGATGGGATGAACATGGTTTTTCCTTTTTAAATTAACGCGGCGCATAGGCAGTAGTATTTTCTTCTTAGAATACAATAAAATTGAGGGGCTTGCCCAGCTGGTTACATCTTTTGTGACATTAAGTTTAACAGTCCTTCAGAATATCCTCTGGAGTTTCTACGTCGTTGTCACAAAATCTGCACCGGCTGTTTCATTAAGGTACATAAATCAAAGTACCTAAAAGCTAAAAGTTATGTGCACCTCGCAAGTATTTCCCTTCCTGGTCAGCCTTAACCAACCCAATCATAAACAAAAATTCCGCGTGAGTTTTCTCACTTTTCCCTTTTCTCCTATTATGAATAAATATTTTCCCCTTTCTTCATCTGTGAGAAGGGGAAAAAATTCGGCGGGAAAAAAGTAGGTATCATCAACGAGAAAAAAGGGGAACAAATTTTAATTTCTCAAGTTTTTGTTCACGATTTTAAAGGGAGTTTGCAACAAAATGCATGCCATTTTTTTTAAGACAAAATAAAGTATAAAAATTTGTGATATCCTTTATAGGTCAAAAAATACTAATAATGCACCTCGTTAAATTTAATTTCCGGAAATTACTACCTTGTTTTCATTATTTCTTTAAAAAAAGCTTAGCTAAAAGACAAAAGTTGGTTTCCCCTTTTAAATACTTATTTTTTTTATTTTTTATTTTATTCAATCTTTCTATTAAAAGAAATTCACAATAAGTATTCAAATCTTATTTCTAAATTATTATTTACTAGTTATTACCAATGTAGTAACTAATTTTTTGTATTCAAATCTTAAAAATCTATCTTCTATTGTGTAGAGAGAGCCGCCTCACCAGGCTCAATGTGTCAGTTCTTTTTAGTCTCTGGTGGCCGTCAAATTGCAATAAATTGCGTGCTATTGTGTTGGGATGTGCGACTAGTTTGTTCACCTATTTAGACGTGTACGTTTTAACTTCTTCGTGGATAGTGGGAACTTTAAGATCCCTATGTATGTTTTCATTTCTTATGTACCAGGGGGCACATACGATATGACGTAAAATCATAGACGGTCTTCTCTGTAACTTCTGGATATTTGATGCACATGCAGTACTCCACAGCTGAATACCATATGACCATATTGGCTTTATAACGGATTTGTATAAACGGACTTTATACTCCAAAGCCAAAGTTGAGTTAGGACTTATTAGCCAATGCAGTGGATTTGTTCGAAGCTTTATGGACGTTATTTTTGCCTCAATGTGACGGGACCAAGTTAGGCGCCGATCTAGGTGGATACCTAAATATTTAACGTGCCTTTCCGCTGGAACCGTGGTATTAGTTATTGTGATTGGTGGACAATTTTGCCTTCTAAGGGAAAACGTTACATGAGCACATTTTGATGGATTTACCTTTATTCTCCACTGGTTTAGCCAGTCTTCTAGATTATGAATATGGGACTGCAGCTTTTCAGATGCATCCTTTGGATCATTACTGACACTTATAATTGCAGTGTCGTCTGCAAAGGTTGATGTATATGTATGTGGGCTTGTCGGCATATCCGCTGTATAGATGATATATAATAGCGGCCCTAGCACACTACCTTGAGGTACTCCAGCACTGATTTTCCCACATCTTGAAAGCTGGTCCTTTGACCTTACTTTAAAAGTTCTATCGGACAAATAGCTTTTTATAAGCTTGTGGGTGTTTTCAGGTAGAACCCGAGCTATTTAATAAGTAGCCCATCATGGCAGACTTTATCAAATGCTTGGGAAATGTCTATAAATAAAGCTGAACAGTATTGTTTTCTTTCAAAAGCCGATCTAATAATGGTAACGATTCTATGGACTTGTTCAATCGTACTATGCCTTGCTCGAAAACCAAACTGATGATCTGGGATAACGTTTTGTTTATTTAGAAAAGGAGTTACACTCGAGACGAATAATTTTTCAAATATCTTAGACAAAACTGTCAGTAGGCTAATAGGCCTGTAGGATGTAATCTGGCTTGAGTCCTTTCCAGGTTTCGGGATCATAACAATTTCAGACATCTTCCAAGAGCATGGGAAGAAGCCGACGCGCAACATGGCATTAAATATGTAAAGTAAAATTCTTACAGCTGAATTAGGTAAGTTTTTTACCATTGATCCTGTTATACGATCAGGTCCAGGTGATTTCTTCATATCCGTATTTTTAATTGTCGATTTTAAAGAAGACAACCGAAATTTCCTAGGATCATTCACGGTGTCACTAATAAATGGAATAGTGGAATTACTTATATCATGTGGTGCGAAAACCTTTTCTAGGTGATTTGCGAACGCATTTGCCTTTTCACTTGAGTTTTTAGCCCAAGTACGGTCTTCAAGTCTTAGTGGGGATTCGTAAGCAATAGGACATTGTAAGTGCTTTACAGTTTTCCACAGACTATAATCCGTGTTTTGCATTGGATCCAAGTTTTTTAAAAAGTTGTCGATAGCGAATTCGTGTTTCTGTCTCAATTTACTACGTAAGTTTTTTTGGCATAAGTTCATTTGCATTTTTATGTGTGGAGAACGACTATTTTGCCATTGTCTTCTTTTCTCAATGACGAGCATCTGAATATCTGCTGTTACCTGGTACGATATTATTTTAGCTGATGGCTTTGTTGGCGTTGCAGCTGTGGCTGCGGCAGTCACCACGTTTAAAAATGATCTACAGCTGCTTGAATATCAGCTGGATTTCTCAGTGGGATGTTCAAAGATAAGTGAGAGCTCACATACATTTTATATTTTAACCAATTCGTGTTTCTGTTCGGGTAGAAACTAAGGGTTTTAGGTGTAGTGACAAAACTGTCGTGTAAAATAATAGTTATAGGTGAATGATCAGAAGATAGGTCATAGGATGAACTTACTAACAGTTGGTCGCGTTTGATGTTTTTTACTATAGCAAAATCAATAAGGTCTGGCAACTTATTAAAGTCTGTGCGCCAATAGGTGGGTTTACCGGCAGATACGACGTCAAGCTTGTTTGTTTCATCTGTATAATACAACTGCCTATCTTTAGGACTAAGGAGTCTGGATCCCCAATATGTGTGCTTTGCATTGTAATCGCCAGCGGCAATAAATTTTTGCCCTAGCGTAGCAAAGCACATGGCAAATTCATGGTGATTTGAAAATCTGTAAGATTTATGGTCGTGGCTAGCAAAAAGTCTTCCCTGAATTCAGGCAATGGAAAATGCCTTACGTTTTTTCGGACTATAATGGCAGTCCCACCACATGCCCTTTCGCTTGGGTGTTTGGTGTCCTATATAAAATACCCACCAATTCTAAAGCAGTTTTTAATAGTAAAGTGTGTTTCAGAGACTAATAGCATGTCTATATCATGTGCTAGCAGGAAGTGTTCTACTGCATTTTTATGTTGGGAGAGCCCGTTACCGTTCCAGAAGCATATTTTTAACTGGTTCATTTTTTGCCAAGCAAAACTTGCAGAAGCATGTTTTGGGTTCGCATCATTTCCTGAAACATACCCTGCATAGTTGTCATGAAATTATTCATTGTCTGTATTAAGTTCTCGATCGAGCTCGAATTGTTGGTGAGGGGTGTCTGAGCACCCTCTTTTAAGACGTGGGCATATGAATGTTTATGCGCATTAGAACATTTGGCATTCGCATTAGGTAAATAGTTTCTCAATGTTTGGGAACATGAAAAGTTTGGCTTAGTGTGTGGCTGTGTAGCTTGTGTACTATTGCTAATATTCAGGTTTACGTACGACTTTCGCATTATTTTTTACATATTGAAATACTTTGCAGCCCCTGTATTTTGCTGTATGGTTTTCACCACAGTTGCTGCATTTTTTGACCTTGGGGTCTGTTTTGGAAGAAGTGCATTCCAAAGTCCGGTGCGCATCACCGCAAACAACGCATACAGATGGTAGCTTGCAGTAGGTTTTCGTGTGTCCGAATTCCTAGCAGTTGGTACACTGACGGGGACCGTTACGTTTTAAAGGCTCTTCCGCCGTTATTCTTATGTTTAAAAGGTAGCGCAAATTATATATAGGATGAACCGAGTTTTTTGATTTAAGCTGAGATGCGTTAAATACGATTTCAACACGATGCATAGGTTGAGGAACTTTATTCTTATTTAGAATATTGTGCACTGACCAAGCGGAGACAACATGTCAGCAAGAGCGCACTCTTCCTGCGAAGACTTAGGACTAGCCTTCCTTTTGGTTATGGTTATATAACGATCCATACCTGTTTGCACTTTTTTACGGTGTTTTTTAAATTACCTGTTTCGTTGGTTTGTTGTGCTATTTTGATATGGTACCTGAATTGTTTTTTTGGTTGAATTGTAATTTCTTCTGGTGTTATTACTTGCGAAGATAAGTTTATATTTCCATATAAAGAACGCGTTCGGTCAATTGGCCTGGCGCTTAAAAAAGCACTGTCATCTTTTTTTATTATTTGTATTCTTCATTGCATTATTAGCATTTGTGTAAGAAAAAGAGTAATAAGCATTGTTGTTATTACCTTTTATATTTTTTTCATTAATATTTGGTGCGCTCATACACACACTATCAATTGTTCAACCGGTTTAACCATGCACTATATGTTGTTGTTTTTTTTTTTTTACACACAGTATATTATATTATTTTTATTTTTTGTTATTTCTTTGTTATTACTAACTGTTCAATTGAATTCTTAAAAAAATATATATTTGTTATGCGTTAAATATGACGTACGTCTGTACTCAAACACGGTCACTGGTAAAAAAAAAAAGAAATAATAAATACTTATGTATGCTCAAAGTGAGCTCGCAGGTCGCTATTGATCTATATAAAGGAGTCATGGGATGCACCTGGGTGGGATGAATCGACATGTCGAATTTTCAACTGGTTGTCACAAAACTACAAACAATAACAACTTAATATATCACTTAATATTTACCCGTTTATAGCCCACGCTTATTTAAATAATTAAGCTCTTTGCGGAAAGTAAGGGTAAAATATATTACTTGCTAGCATAACATTTAAAATAAATTTTCCTTTTCGGTTGTAAAAAGATATTTGTTATCAGATGGGGCAATTATCTGAACATTGGTTCCATCGATGCAACCGATAACTCCAGGAGTTTTGTGCTTATAAAAGGCCAGCACAATTTCCCGTTTTTCTTCCTCTGTTTTCGGCACATTAATCCAAATTGGACAAAGTTGTGTTCCAAAAAATTGCACAACTTCTTTAAGTACCATACTAAAAGTAGATTGTGCTAAATGTACGTTAGAATCTTTTCCAATACCAGTTTGGTATCCACCTTCGGCAAAAAAAACGCAAGCATCCACTAAGCTTGACTACCACCAGTGGAACAGCAAATTGTTTTTTGACCTCTTGAGATTGCTTTGTAATCACTTCCAACAAGTAATAAAAAGCTGGTTTATTTACCCGGTAAATAAACTACTAATTCGAAGAAAAAATAATTTAAAACAGGGAAAATGTTACTTACAAAGATCGTGGCAACTCAAGTGGATTAGATGCATCGCGCAACTGCCCTCTTTTATTCTTTCTATAAGGCTTCAACTGGTATACTTTCTGCAAGCATCCGAAAAGCAATACTATGCATTTTTTTATATTATATTTTCTTTTTTTTAATGAAAAAATAATGAATAAAAAATTCAATGGCACTAAGCAAAACAGCTGATTTCGAAAATTAAATTTTCCCTCTCCCTTATTTTTCATTCCCTAGAAATTTATGATTGGAGAAATTTTTTTCGTGGGAAAGAAATCTCTCGCGAATATTCATGATTGGGCTGAACATCACTTGTACTCCATATGAAGGAGTCATGACGAGCATCAAGGTACTGAATTTTCAGCTCGTGGTTACAAACCTAAAATTATTAGATGATATCGATTTGTTTACAAAATTAGAAACTTTGAAATTAAACATTCATCAGCATAGCATTCAAACTATAGTTTCCTTTCTTTTTATAAAAAATATGTTTTTAGAAAGCGCTATAATCCGTATGTGCATCCAATCAACTCATCCAATAACTCCCGAAATTTAATATTTGGTAAAGCTAGCGCGATTTTTCGTTTCTTTTCCTCTGTTGAAGGAATTTTTAGCTAAACCGAGCTAAAGTTGTGTTTCAAATACACGAAGAACTTCTGTAAGTACTTTACTAAGAGTTCGCTGAGCCAAACTTACGTCACAGTCCTTTCCAGCACCTATCTGGTATCAGCCTTCTGCAAAGCAGGCACTTAGCTTAAAAACAGAGCTAATACCATGTGTACTTTTAGACTGCTAGGAGTGCAATGCGAGCAATTTTAGTAAATAAACAAGAGCAGGTTTACAGGTTCATTAACGCGATACAATTTTTGGAATCTAAACGAAAAAAAGTTTAATTCCCCAAAAGAAACTAGTTTACTTTGTACTTCCAATGACTGCCCTAGCTCCATTGGATTAGAAGTATCGCGTATATTTCTCCTTGCAACCATCCGATTATTTTTTTCAGTTTGCTCTTCAGTATTTAGATCATCAGCAAGTACGAGTATATGGAAACCTACACTAAACATTTTGCTTTAATTTCTACTTTAGCACACAAGTTTTAATTTGTTTTTCTTTAACCAAACTTATTTCTAATAAAATCAAACAAAACTTACTGATTACAGCCTGCGTTTGTACAAAATAAATTAGGTGTGTTCATTTACTAAAATTTACAAATTTGTACAAATTTGTAACAATTGTTACTAGAAAGCGTTCATTAACCCAAAAAATTTGCAACGAGAGAGCGTCAAAAGAGCGTAAAAAATTGGGAGACAGAAAAATTCTTGCAAGTTTTTACAAGTAAAATTTTTACTTGCAATAATTATTCAAACAGCTGTTTTGCGTTTGTGTTTACAAAACAATATTTCTAAATTAAGTTGAAAATAAAAATATTTTGGAAAATTTAAGAAATTGTAAGTAAATGTAAACTTTTAAAACGGTAAAAAGTATTAAAAAGATACATTTATTTTTGTGTAACTTTGGAACAACAGAAGCAACATAAGATGTCTAAACCTGTGGTTTTAACTGTCTCTGAAATGTTTTTGTTTTTTTTTTCTTTAATTTTCACAGACCAGTTGTAATTTTTAGTGATGTAAATATAATTACTACGTAGCTACTTGGTAATTTACACTAAGCAGGCAAATAATTCAATTAGTTCAAATATATATTTGCAAATAAATTTAAATTAACACATAATTTATTAAATTACTTTTCTACTGCTTTTGATATTTTATTTTGGATAAAGCTTTTTATTACAATGAAAATGAAAATTGCTTAAATTTGTTTCCTTTCAAAAATATATTTAACCCGTTTTCGCCGGCTGTTTATTATTATTATAGTTTGGAAACGATTGCAAAGGCGGAGCATTAACGTTAGACAATAACGAACAAAAATTCTCCTTTTCAACTCACGTTTGTTTTCGCTTTAATGTAGTTTCTTATTAGTGTTTATTTACATAAATAGTTCTTCATAAAATCGCTTGGAAAATAAATCACAAAGTTGGAAATAAACATTTCTGCGACCTTATTCTGTCGTTATTTCCGGTGATTGCAATAAAAATTCTATGTGTAGGCAGGCTGTTATAACGTATAAACTAATTAAAAATAGATATTATATTCATTCATTTTATTCAAAAGTAGCTAATCACCCTTATCGTGTTTAGCGTATTTCGACTACGTCTAGTACTTTATTAAATAAAATTGCAAAACTTTTCATTATTCTATTACAAGCCGTACTCGAAAAACGCCAGTCACGACAATGCTGAACATAAATGACCATAATCACATTATTTTTATAATAATATACATATATGTATAATTTTTCCAAAAAATATAGTGGTAGTTATAGAGTACTCATATATACCTATACATTACAACACTATTTAACTTGCAAATTTTAGCTAGTAAAGTGTTCATTTACTTTTTCACATTTTTGAGAGTAATTTTGGAAAATTTCTTGTTACTCTCTCGTTACTAACTTTTACTAGTAAAGTAAATGAACACACCTAAATTGTCAAAATCAAAACAGCTGATTCTGATTTTCTCCCCCTTTTTTTCTTTTTCCCTAGGAGGTTAGAATAAGTATATTTTTTTTTTTTTTTGGGAACTATTGGTTGGGAAGGAAGAAATTGCTCAGGACTTTTCATAATTGGGCTGATTGTACATGTCCTAATCACCTCTACGGCTTCTCATTGTGATATCCCATTTCAGAAAAGATTTTGACTTGCATATAAAACAAATTTCGTTTTTAACCTAATATCACTAGGTTCTAATTCCACTCGAAATAGTGTTTGAAGAAGTTTTTCAAAGTTCTTGAGAAAGTTAGCGTTTGAAAATCACACAAGCAACTTCTTCATGAACTGCTACCTAAATATAGCATTTAACTCTAGAAACGATCTAGGACGAATATTACAGACTAACACAAAGACGACCAGATAATTAACAGCGGGTATACAAACTAACGTGTACATGCCAACACAGTTACATAGGACAAACAGGACGTAAAATAAAAACTTTCGCTAACATATAACAGACTACAAGATACGTAATCCCGGCTCGTTACCAGAATCTAACTTCGCCCAACCACGTGTTTAACAATAAATTGACTGCAGCGCACATTATAAAACTGTAAAGCTACTGCGCAGCGCACACGACGGCAATTAAACATCCTATAAGACAAGGAAATGTACAAACAAAAGACAATTGACGGACGTATCATGAAGGAACAAACAAACTCCGGTTATGACGTTATATTCGAACCTCTGAAATTAATCTATTAAACTCACAAAATACAGACACGATACACAAATCAAAAAAACAGTACATATTACCAAAATAATAAACATAATAAATAAGCCAATAATCATTGACTACTTACAACTCCTTCAAAAAACACCATAAAAAATAAACTATGCCTATAAAGGTTACTCGTCACCTACAAAAACCAATGCAAACGAAATACAAAAGCAATAATACAATAATAATCAAACGCTCAATCTCGTAGTCACTAACGTCTACGAACCACTACAAAGAACACCCGACCTACGAGCTTTACCTGTTACCTGTCCACACCTGACAGATGGTTACTTGACCTACTTATACGTGTAGTTACACATGTTGTTTGTAATTGTTATTTGCATGTGTAGCCCATGTGTAAGTAGTTTCGATTGTAATCTTTGTTTTATAATTTTAAAATTGAAGTTGTTTTGTTCGCCTGTGTGTATTTTGTTTGTGTGATGGCAGAACAGTTTTGTGCGAACAACTATTCGTCAGTTTTTTTCAGCCTTTGGTGACAATCAAATTGCAGCAAACTGCGTACAATAGTGTTCGGATGGACCACTGATTTGTTTACGTATTTGTACAAGTTTCTATTTACTTCCTGCTGGATAGTAGGAACTTCGAGATCTCTATGGATATTTACATTTCGTATATACCAAGGGGCGCAGACGATAAGTCGTAAAATCCTAGACTGGCTTCTTTGCAACTTCTGGATGTTTGATGAGCAAGCAGTACCCCACAGCTGAACGCCATATGACCATATAAGTATGTCTTTCTAATGGTTTTGTATAATAGGACTTTGGTCGGATTTGCATCCGATATAACAAACGTAATATAATAACATAACGCGGTAACCAAATTATTTGAAAATGGAAAAGACTTGTCGTTTAGCAATAAATGTTTCATCTAGAAGTTAAAGCTGATAAGATTTCCTACAAAAGTGTTTCTAAAATTTTTTTACGTAAGACCAACCATTTCAGAGTTATAAACCTAAGAAAAAACAATTAATTAGTAGACCAGTCCAATAAAACAAAAAAGGAAAAGAATTTCTGCAGTTTTGGAAATTGGCACAGCTACCGCCTGGTTTAGATAATTAAAGACAGTCTAGTCATGATGAGTTTTGCTAATAGGTGTAAAACTAGAACTTTTAACAAAAAAATTGATTGCATATAAAAGTTAAAGCTGACAAAATTCCCAGTAAAAATGTTCCTAAGACCAGCTTTAACTTCTATATGAAGCAATGTTTGCTGTCTGTTATAGTTTTATCCTGACCGCCCTCTAGCTTGCTCCCTACCAGCACAACTCCATAGTTGCTTTAAATATAAGGACCAACGGTGTTAATTTTCAAAACTCCAAGAATAATTTCCTTAGATTTGTCGTAATTTCATATATACAGGGTGTGTCTGGTGGCAAATTTATATTCTTAAATGCGATTATTTCAAAAAGTATTAAACGGTGCGGAGAGAGGGTGGTGCCGTTTTTTCGGATTTGAGCGGATTTTTCAGTCACGATGTTGCAGTGGTTGAGTGAGCATCGTGTGTTCGCTGTGGATACATTTTTTAGGAGTAATGATTCTTACGTAATTTCTCGTCGACAATTTTGTTCAAAGTTCGGTATTCGGCGAATGCGTGATGGACTGAGTGTAAATTTAATTCGTGGGTGCAGAGATTCCGCGCAACTGCTACGGCTATGAATGTCCCACAGCCAGGGCCCAGTCGATCTTCAAGGACTCCCGAAAACATTTAACTGGTTGAAAGCAGTTTACGTGAAAATCCGAGACTTTCAGTACGGAAAAGAGCAGCCTCACTGGGACTTCCAAGACCGAAGTTCCATCCTTTTAAAATTCAAATCGTTCAAGAACCAAAAGAAAGTGACGATGTTTCAGCGTTTTCGCACTGTAAATACCATTTTTTTTTTTTAGCGACGAGGCTCATTTTCTTTTAAACGGCCACGGCAACAAGAAAAACTGCCGTCACTAGCATCCAAGAACCCGCAACCCTCGATTGAAACATCAAAATCCATTGCATTGCCCCAGGGTAACTGTTTGCCTTATCCGCGCATGAGATAACTGTACCATTTTTTTTCCAAAATTCTCGAGGCCAGGCGACTAATGTCAACGGTGAAAATTATCGACGCATGAATACGGAATTCTTTTTGCCAAACCTGCGAGCTCATCCATCGTACTCTTCACACGCGTGGTTTCAACAGAATGGGGCGACTGCACACACAGCCAGAGCTTCGATGAATGTGCTTCGGGAAAATTTTCACCAAAAACTGGACAGTCGCTTTGGGGCATCCCATGGCACCGAGGTCGCCCGGTCTAACTCCCATAGATTTTTTTTATGAAGTTACCTCACAGAGAGGGCTTATAATGACAATCCCCAATCTCTCGTGGCTTTAAAGGAAAATATTCGTCAAGAAATCAGCTCAATTGCATGTGGCGCAGAACACAAGGCTCCGTTTTGAACAGTATGTTCAACTCGACGGCAGGCATCTGGATGACATACTCTTTTAAAAATACAATCCCCATTTCCATTCTATCGTTCAATGCTCTAAATAAAAATTTGTGTCAATTATTAAATTTGAAAATATAAGTCTGCTACCCGACACCCTGTATATAGAAAAAGTGAAAAATAACTATTAATTTTGCGGTGCGTGAAGAAAACTCGATTGTTCGAAAAATTAAAGCAAACCCCCGTTTAAGTGCACCAAAATTAGTGACTGAGGTTTTAAACGAGTTTAACAAACAAGTATCTGCATCCACCATAAGAAGAACTATAAAGGCGAAAGGTTTTAATGGTCGAGTAGCACGTCGTGAGCCATTGGTTAATATACGCAATCGAAAGGCTCGTTTGAGTTTTGCAAGGGAGTACCTTCATAAGCCGGAAAGTTGGTGGGATGATGTTATTTTTGCAGATGAGAGCAAATATAACGTATTTGGATCCGATGGACGCGTAATGGTGTTGCGCAAACCAAACGAGGAGCTGCAACCACAAAACTTGAGGCCAACTGTAAAACATGGTAATGGGCATGTTATGGTGTGGGGTTGTATGGGATCTAAAGGGGTAGGAAAATTAGTATTTATAGACGGAATTATGAATAAGGAATCATATTTGAATATTCTTCGTCAAAATTTAAAAGAGAGTGCTAATAAGCTGGGTGTTTTGGAGTCGTTCAAGTTCTATCAAGGTAACGATCCAAAACACAAGTCACGTTTAATTCAAGAATGGCTTCTTTATAATTGTCCTAAAGTTCTCCATCCACCTGCTCAATCTCCAGACATCAATCCCATAGAGAATCTGTGTGATGAGTTAAATCGGCGCATTCGCAAACACACAATAACTTCAATATCAGAGCTGAAATCGCACTTCAAGACGAATGGGATAGGATTCCGGTAGATTATACAGCTAGCATAGTAAAAAACATGCCAAACCGTCTAAGCGAACTTATTAAACAAAAGGGTTACCAACCAACTAGATATTAAGTTAAAATGAATTAAGATTTAAAATTAAGTTATTTGTTACTAGTCACGAAAAACCGAATATTATTGACGCGTGATATATTGAGTTCCTTGAATTTATTTTATAAGTAAAAAGTGTGAAGTCATAAATATACGCATATATTCTAAATAAAAACAAAAAAAAAAATTTTTTTTAATAAAAAAATATTGGCTAAAATAATGCACTTAATTCATGCCATAGTTAAAACCGAATATTAATGACACTAACTGTAGATGAGAATAGAAAAAATTTCTCGCACTAAAACACAAAAAGAGGAAAAGTACGGGAACAGAGAAAAGTTCTGTAAAAACAAAAATTTACATATATCCCAATTGGAGTACGGGAATACATGTATTGTTCAATAGTTTGATGAGTAAAGAGATCATCAATTTAATTAGAAATAATACAATTCAAAATGTTTTGTAAATGCTTGTAATACGTTTTGGTATAAGCATTGTCTGAGAGACTTTTACTGGGAAAGAAAACGAACGAGCCTTATGATTGATTTTTTTTTTTAAATTAGCGCTTTGCACCGATGACTGAATTACAATGCAGCAATCTGTCGCACAAACACAAAGTTTTTGTTTTTTCTATATTATATATGTGTGTATGTTCGCAGGTGTGTCCCACAGCAATGGGTCGTATTATATATTTTATGTACACGGGTCATATCCGAGTGACTGAGGTAACTGTATGTCAATTGCTACCAGCTGCAACTATGTTTCAAGTGCCAAATGTAATTGATGCCTGCTGTGCCTTTTTAGAACGGCAGCTGGATCCTACGAATGCGATTGGAATCGCCAGTTTTGCAGAACAACATGGCTGCACAGAACTGCAGAAGAAGGCGAATTATTTTATAGAACGCCACTTTACTCAGGTAAAACAGAAAAAATACTAATTGAATTTAATCGTTTTTAATATCTAATAAAGGTGTGTCAAGAAGAAGAGTTCTTACAGTTGACCGCATATCAACTGATCGCTCTGATTCGGCGCGATGAACTTAATGTTCAAGGAGAACGAGAAGTATATAATGCCGTCCTGAAGTGGGTAAAATTTGATGAGGAGAATCGATATCCAAAAATGGAACCCATTCTGTGTTCGGTACGTTGCCAGTTCCTGACACCGACATTTCTGCGAGAACAAATGAAAAACTGTGATGTTTTAAGAAAAGTACCTGCTTGTCGAGAGTACTTGGCAAAAATCTTTAAAGATTTGACTTTACATAAGCGGCCAATTGTCAAGGAACGTAAACCAAATACAACCCGTATGATATTCGTAGCTGGTGGGTTTTTCCGTCAGTCTCTAGATATTTTAGAAGCTTATAATGTTGATGATAAAACGTGGACAGCATTACGCAGCTTGCGAATACCGCGTTCAGGTTTGGGTGCTGCCTTTTTAAAAGGAATATTCTATGCCGTAGGTGGAAGAAACAATTCAATTGGTTCGTCTTATGATTCAGACTGGGTTGATCGTTACAACGCATTGACCGAACAATGGAAACCGTGTGCACCGATGACGGTACCTCGACACCGTGTTGGAGTTGCAGTAATGGATGAACTAATGTATGCAGTAGGGGGATCGGCTGGTTCAGAATATCATAACACAGTTGAATAGTAAGTTTGTCTAATATACGCACAATCTAATCATATATTTTAAAATTCGTATTTTAGTTATGACCCAGAATTAGATCGTTGGTTTCGCGTTCAACCGATGCATGCTAAGCGTCTAGGTGTTGGTGTTGCTGTGGTAAATCGGCTTCTTTATGCGGTCGGTGGCTTTGATGGTAGAGAGCGTCTGGCTTCAGTTGAACGCTATCATCCTGAAAACAATGCATGGAGCTTTGTTCCACCCATGACTTGTGGTCGCAGTGGAGCAGGTGTAGCTGCACTTAATCAATACATCTATGTAGTTGGAGGTTTTGATGGAACGCGACAGTTATCTACTGTAGAACGTTTTGATACAGAGTATCAAGTCTGGGAACTCATGGCACCAATTAAGATAGCCCGTAGTGCGTTGTCGCTAACATCTCTGGACGGAAAACTATATGCTATTGGTGGTTTTGATGGAAGTAACTTCCTTTCGATAGTCGAAGTTTACGAACCGAAATCTAATTCTTGGGAACAAGGTACTGAACTAAATTCGGGAAGATCGGGTCATGCATCGGCTGTCATCTTTCAACCATCCTGTGTTAATAATTTTATGGATAAAGTTGACGGTGAAGGCCAAAGGCGTGATGGTAGTGGCAGCGGTCATGGAAGTAATGACAGTCAAACTGATGATAGCACAAGCGTTCTACTCGGTGGAGGTCAATCGGATGGTGCATTAGATGGAAGTTCAACGTACATTGGTTTCCACACTTCATTCGCAAGTAGTGGATGTCGGAATTATGATAATCACGTAATTTCCAGTTCAAGGAAAATACAAATTCAAACAAATGGCAAAAACAACAATATCGCTGATTTAATAAAATGCATTTATCATAGAAAACTTCTCAAAAGCTGCAGTAATAAAATCCACAAAATTAGACTTGAGGAAACAAATGGCACAATAGATCTATCAGCTTTGCAGTATCCAACTGACTCTATACTATTTTTTAAGCAGCCAATTATCTTCCCGAACGTGTGTTGTGCTTCAGAAAAATTTTCTATTTGATTTAATGTTAACGTTAACAATAATATAGAAACGAACTACTTTACCCCAACTCCATGTTCCTTTCTGAATAATAAAAAAAAATGTAATTTGTCATATTCTAAATCAAAACATTTGATTGAAGTCATGTATAAGTGCAATACTTGTAATATTGCTCAAAATCTGAAGAAGAATCTGAATTCAATGTTGAAGAAACGTTCAAAGAATTTTTTGTAGAGGTACAAACATACGTAAGCAAACGCGTATACTCAAATTCATTTCAATATTTTTATTTATCTGCGTATAATGATTAAATAAACAGTATCAGATATGATTAATTATAGGTAAGTCGAGGCAAATATTTGATGAAATAAGCGTAATCTCTAGATAATATGGTAACGCTGTGTGAATAGATGTGTTAATTTGTGCAGCTAATCATATTCTTAAAAAAACAAACTAACTTTTTGGAAAAAATTTGTGGTATTTGAATTGCTATATGCATTATTTATTGTCTTTATAAGCGCAGCTCTTGCTTGTTGTTGTATTGCTCTAATGCCAAATTTTGCTAAGTCATAATTTCATCAAAAAGACATTAGCTGTTACAATTTGTAAATGCTATATGTTAACTTCTTCGATATCTCTGAAAGTACTGTGACGATTTAATATTATTTTAATGTAGATTTTTATTAATTTTTTCTTTTAACCAAATAGGACAATTGCTTCTATAGTTATGGTAACATAAGTCGTGCAACTACTTTCATAACGATATAACTCATCGCAGTTAGTAGATACTCTACTCTTATTGTCCTGTAAGGGAGACACAGCATGTTGTATATTGGGTTAGATGTATTTTTTGATTTATTGAGGATGTATCAAATGCATTAAGCACATAGAAGACATCATTGACATTCTGTCAAAATTAAAATACTCACGTTTAAATAAGAACGATTATTTTGACGGCAAGGCAACACGGCTACAGGTTATTGACTACTAACTAGACGCAACAACTTACAACAACAACATTACCTCAATTTTATAAAAGAAATAAAAACCCTTATTGTTTCTAATTTAGCTACCTCTTTCATATCATCAGGTTAATTTTAAATTTTGTACGTAAAACGCATAACACTTGATTACACAAACAACAAAAACAATCTTATACTACATTTACATCTACGCAAAATCTAGAACATGTCAGCTCAAATCTCGACGAAAATCTCTGCCGTTTACACCAATCCTTTTTGACGTATTATTGGATTTCAATTCATAACAAAAACAGCTGACTGAAGAAAGAATAAAAAATTGGCTCTAAACTTAATTAAATTCGTGCTACAATTGTTTTTATACAAATAATTACATATGTAATATTACTTACACTTTATTCATTATTTTTTTATCCATATTGAAAACACTTATTTTAAACTTTTATTATTTTTTAATGTTGCCTCAAATATTTTGTTTCTATCGCACTTTTTTTTTACAAATGTCAAAATTTTCTTGTTCAGCGCTGTATATTTCAGTACATTAGCAAAAAATACATAGTTGCATCATTTAGTATTGCAGGATTTTGAGAGATTTTGCCATAATCTAGTTCGTAAGTAGATTTTGTTTTGTATGGGTAATCTAGAATTCGCTCTGTTAGTTAAATAAAACACGACCGTTTTCAATTCAAACGTTTATTCAAGAGAACGATCAAAAGAAGTATAAAAGTACAAAGTGATGCAATTGAGTTGCAGTGTTGTCAATACATGATGACAGTTGAGACTATAAAAAGTAACCAACATACCCCAGCTCAACTCAAGTGCATTTACAAACTTAAATTATAAACAGTTCAAAAAAAAATTGGCGCAGGGCCACATACTCAGCCTCCATTGAACTAATTGCGACAATAGTCTGTTTTTTAGACTCCCACGCGACAGCACCATCTGAGATAAACATTACAAAACCAGAATATGATTTACGATCGCACGAATCACACCCCCAATCGGCATCTGTAAAGCACGAAATACTAGGATGCTTTTTGGAATACGTTATGTAGACATCTGGATATTTTACAAGATATCTTAACAAATACTTGGCCGCCTGCATGTGTTCCGGATGAGGGTGAGAATTAAACTGGGATAGCTTCGAGACCACATGTGCAATGTCCGGTCTAGAAATAACTGCTAGGTAATTCAAGCTTCCTATCAAACTTTGATACTCCCTGAGATTCAATACACAATTTTCACCATCACATTTTTTCAAAATAGTTCCATTAGCCCATGGGGTTAATGCAGGTTTAGAGTTGACCATGTTCCAGGTCTTGAGTAATTCTAGGTTGTATTGCTTTTGGTGAATTCTTATTGGACCCTTTGGCCCTCTCGTTCAATTTCCAATCCCAAATAAAACGAAATTGGTCCTCGATCGTCAGCTTCAACATATTGATTAAGATTTGCAATTATCTTGTTTATCTTTGCTTCAGTAGAAGACGCCACCATCATATCGTCAACATACAATGCAATAATACTAATAGAATCACCATCTCTGCAAAAATATACACAGTTGAAATTTCATCTCCAACAGAATACGTGAAACTTTCTTATTCCACTCTCTTCCTGCCTGACGTAAGCCATACAAAGCCTTCAATAATCTGCAGACTTTATTTGGGTGAGTTGAGCTCTTAAACATTGGTGGTTGCTCCATAAATACCTCATCTTCAAGTTCGCCATTTAAATATGCTGCCACAATATCTACATGCCTCACCAATAACTCGTACTGAACTGCTAGTGCCAAGATAATTCTTATAGTTGAGTGACGTACAACCAGTGCAAACGTTTCATGATAATCAATATTAAATTTCTGGGAGCATCATTGCGCCACCAATCGAGCCTTATACCTTTCGACAGAACCATCTGGTTTTCGTTTAATGGCAAAAACCCACTTTGACCCAATAATATTTTTAGACTTTGGCCTATCGACAAGTACCCACGTGTTGTTCTTAATCAGGGAATTGTACTCCAGCTCCATAGCACGTTTCCATTCTCGTGCATCATCGGAATTTAGTGCATCTGATAAGGTTTTGGGGTCTTCAATTACAGAATTGAGTAATTCGGTTGCAGACGCATGCATCTTCCTTGGACGACCTGGTTGTCCCGTAAAAATTAACTTTGCCCTTCCTCGTCCTCTTTTCTCATTTTCTTCAGGCTTTACATTTTCAATTTTTTCTGCTTCTTCTTCCACGTCTTCATCCAAGGCTTCATCTTCGCTTGCTGTTTGAAATGATTGGTTCTGGGACTGAGATTCTTCAACTTTAACTGTGTTGTCGGCCTCATCTTGTTGATAAAAAACATTGGCAAAAAACTCTTCTGGAAATTCGTCTTCATCTTGTATTTTCTCAAAAGAATTTTCAAAGAAAATGACATCTCTGGCCTTCACTATTTCACGTTTTTCTGAATTATATAACCGGTACCCTTTCGTCAGACTTTCATAACCAACCAGTTTCATCTTTACTTCTTTTGGTACTAGTTTACCACCTTTCGGATTTTTCTGTAAAACTACAGCATCACATCCAAATGTTCTGAAATGTGCGACGGATGGCTTTCTGTTGAACCATTTCTCATATGGAGTCACTTCACCAAGAATTTTCGTTGGACTTCTGTTTCTTATATATATAGACGTGCTTATGGCTTCTGCCCATAAATTCTTAGGTAGACCAGATTCCTGCAGCATACAGCGGGACATTTCGACCAGAGTGCGGTTCGCCCTTTCAGCAACACCATTCTGCTGAGTTGCAGTGTTGTCAATACATGATGACAGTTGAGACTATAAAAAGTAACCAACACGCTCAAAATCTCATAAGTACCAGATTTTGCGTAGATGTAAATGTAGTATTAACTATAGAAAAAAATACATATGTAAAGCAAATTAGTGCTTAGAAAAATTATTTTATTGTAAAATAAAAAAAAAGTTACAAAATTTAAATGTTAAAAGATATATGCATTCAGGAGTTTTTGAATAAATAAATTCATTTGTTTTATTGTTATATACATTTTTTATTTTTAAGTTAAATCTTGTTTTATTGAATCTTTCTATTTGAAGAAATTTACAATATGTATTCAAATCTTATCTCTAAATTATTGTTTATTAGGTATTACCAATGTAATAACTAGTTTATTGTATTCAAATCTTAATAATAAAACACTATCTACTATTGCGAGAGCCGTCTCGTCAAGCTTAATGTGTCAGTTTTTTTAGTCTCTGGTGCCCATAAAATTGAAGTAAACCGCGCTAGAGTGTTAGGATGAACTTCTAGTTTGCTTACGTATTTAGACGAGTATGTTTTTCCTACTTCCCGGACAGTGGAAACTTCTAGATCTCTGTGTACATTTTCATTTCTTATGTACCAGGGGGCGCATACGATAAGTCGTAAAATCCTAGACTGCCGTCTTTGTAACTTCTGAATATTAGATGCGCAAGCATGATCCCACAGCTAATTGCCATATGTCCACATTGGTTTTATTATTATTATTGGCCTTCTGGGGGAAAAGGTTACATGTACATATTTTGATTGGTTTATCTTTATTCTCCACTTTTCAACCAGTCCTCCAACTTTATTAACACTTATAAGTGTCATCTGCAAACGTTGACGTATACTTATTTGCGCTTGTTTGCATATCCACTGTATAGATGAAATATAAAAGCGTCCCTAGTATAATACCTTGAAGGACCCCTGCAGAGATTTCCCCTATTTTAGAAAATTTATCCTTTGACCTTACCTTAAACGTTTTATTTGTTAAATAGCTCTTCAGAAGTTTGTGAGAGTTTTCAGGTAGTACTCGAGTTATTTTCGTAAGTAGCCCGTCATGACAGACTTTATCAAACGGCTGGGAAATATCAATGAACAAAGCTGAACAATTTTGCTGATTGTCAAATGCAGATCTAATAACGGTGACGATACTGTGAACTTGGTCAATTGTACTATGATTTGGACGAAAAGCCAATGGTCCTGGATGATGTTTCGATAAGTAAGATGCGGCTTTAAGCACGAAATGAATAATTTTTCAAACAATTTTGATAAAATTGATAGCAGGCTAATGGGCTTGTACGACGTAATCTGACTTAAATCCTTGTCTGGTAGGGATCATTACATTTTTAGACATATTTCAAGAGCATGGGAAGAAGCCAATTCGCAACATTGCATTAAATACGAACAATAAAATTCTCAGAGTAGTGAAACTACTTACTTAGTGAGAACACCATTTCTAAGTGATTTGTGAAGGAATTTACGTTTTCAACTGAGCTCTTAGCCTTTGTCTTAATGGAGATTCGTAGCCAATAAATTTTGAGTGCCTTACAGCTTTTCACAGGCTATAGTAACTGTTTTTTTCGGTCCAAGTTTTTTTTAAATATATCTCTATAGTGGAGTCTTGTTTCTGTCTTAGTTTATAACGTAAAGTTCTTTGCCATAAGATCTATGTTGCATTTGCCTTCTGGGCTTTCTCTTTTCACTGACTAAAGGCTGTATATAAGCCGATGATTGGTACAAATTTCATTTAACTGATTTGTTGCATTTCTTACTGCGGTCGTCAGGACGCTCGTAAAGTAATCCACAGCTGCTTGAATATCAGTCGGATTTCTTAATGGGATGTTTGTAGGTAAGTGAGAGCTTACATAAATTTTATATTTCAACCAATTAGTGTTTTTACTGCTACTGACTACTAATTGATCACGTCTCATATTTTTTACAATGGCAAAATCAATTAGATCTGGTAGCTTATTACAGTCTGTTGGCCAATAGGTGGGTTTACCCCCAGATACGACGTCTAGCTTATTTGCTTGAACTGTATGTACATTGTATTGGGATAAGAAGTATGGAGTCCCAAAAAGTGTGCTTTGCATTGTACTTTGCCCTAGTGTAGCAAAGAACGTGGAAAATGATGCTGTTCGATTTTGTGCGTGAGCGGACAGTACACTGATGAGACGGCAACCTTAAAGTCAGTAAGACTTTAAAGTAAGTAACGTAGCTTGCATAATATCTTCACTAAAGTCTGGCATTGTAAAGTGCCTTACGTCTTTGCGCACTATGACGGCGGTGCCACCACATGCCTTGCCAGTCGGATGCTTAGTATCGCAGTTTTTTATAGTAAGATGTAAGCATAAGTGTTGTCGCGCGAGTTACGTATGTAAATCCACATACTCACCCAACCCTCGTAGACATAAATTCAATTATTAATATATACATTAAAGAAACTTAAATACAAATTCAAAGACACTTTGTAACAATTTTAAAAAATAAGAAAATGTTTATTCAATAAACATTTTTTTTACTTCTCTTTATTTTCTGAAATTTGATTTCATTCTTCCGTTATTTCATAAGCACTTAAAGTCAATGACATTTTTCATTCATCCAAATATTATTTCTGCTATACAGCGTAAAATACAATTTGGGTGAAATTTAAAACCTTTAATAAATATTGAGAAATATTTGTTTGTTTGTAAAACCGCTTGGAGTCATCGATTTTCATTGCGATGACCCAATAATTAAAAATTGAAGGAAAATAAAAACAACAACGAAAAAAACAAAAGAAATTATGTTAATAATAGAATTAAGAAATTTTTAATAGTTTAGTCTTAAGATCACATTCAAATAATAAAGACACAACTTAAAAAATTGTTCGTGTTTTAATCAAAACGTTATTCGCGAGCTGACTTTTCGCCTCACCATTAGCATTAGATAATTGTGCATCATATTATGTTCTTGGACATACGTGTAATTTGGTTTAGTAAGTGGTAAGTTACTAGGTTGTGTACTAGCTATGGATTCCGCACGAAGCCTAAGAAATTGGGACGCCTTATATTTGTTCATATTCAGGTAGACCTTGCAGCCCCTATAGTTTGCAGTATTATTTTTATCGCAGTTGCTGAATTTTTTAATCTTGAGATCAGTTTTGGAAGATTTGCATTCCGAATTTGGGTGTGCGCCGCAACAACACAAACGGATGGTAACTTGCAGTAAGTTTTTGTGTGCCCGAATTCTTGACAATTATTGCACTGGCGAAGATCATTACGTTTGAACGGCTCCTCTACAGTTATTCTTCTATTCAAGAGGTAACGCAAGTTGTGAGATGGGATGAACGGATTTCTTTGATTTCAGCTCAATAACTACCTTTTTAACTACGCTGCGAAATATTAATTATCATCGTCGTAAGGTTTGACTAATACACACGCGTTAATACCTTTGCTAGACACACACCGACTTTTGTTCTTTTAACATAATTTGTAATTTTGTTTAAATAAATATTGAATTTAAAATCTATAAATAATTGAACGCAACTTGAATTACTGAAATAGTGGTTACCCCGACGGTTGAAGAAACAATTTCAATATGCAGAGCACTGAAGACATCAACGCCGTAAAGCACGTGCAAGCAGTCACTTCGTTAAATGCAGCCGCAAGCAACGAATTCACAACCATTAATCGCATAGCCGTGAAGGTTCCACCGTTTTGGCCCGCGCATGCAAAATTTGGTTGGCTCACGTGGAAGCACAATTTGTTGTTGCAGGCATTTCTAGCGACGCGTCGAAATTTAACACCGTAGTAGCGGCAATCGAATCAAACATGCTCGTGCTAATTTCTGACGCCATTTCGAATCCACCAGAAGTTGACAAGTACCGAAATTTACGAAAATGCAACTGCGAGAGTGAACAAAAAAAAACGCGAAAGCTGTTGTCGGAAATCGATCTGGGCGACAAAAAACCGACCCAGCTTTTGATCGAACTGAGTACAAGACAAAGTGAAGACAGACTTTTTGAAGTCGTTATGGCTACATCGTTTGCCGGCGCAGGTGCGCGCAATTTTGCAAGCTTCCGATGCCAGTTTGGTTGAATTAGCAAAGCTCTGGCAGACAAAATTATGGAGGTAGGGGAGTTTCAGCACATAGCTAGTGTATCAGTGACACCTCAAGCTACGAATGCCGATGTTCAAAAAAGGCAAGACCCAATTGAACAAAGAATAGCTAGCCTTTCCATCCGCAACACAGAGTCCAAACGCCGGACACGCTCAAAATCTAATCATAGGCGCAAGGCCGAAGAAGTAACGGAGCGTTGTTGGTACCACCGAACGTTAAAAGACAAGGCAACGAAGTGCCGCGAACCTTGTTTATTTAGCCGGAAGGTTTAAAAAAACTAGAAACATCTTCCGACAGTACGGGCGAATCCGAAGATGCTTACCAGATCGCCAGTCTAATGACTAACGATAACATTTCCAAGCAAAATTTTTTAATCGACACAGGTGCCGACGTGTCAGTCTTGCCAATTAGCAGTGTGAGGTTTACGAGAGTAGTGAGTGCGAGTATGCGGCAAACGGGTCGTGTATCAAGACGTGTGGCGAAAAGCGGATGACTGTTTCTTTGGGCCTTCGTCGCAATTTTACATGGACCTTTTGGGTAGCTGATGTCAACTGCCCCACTATAGGATCAGATTTTTTAAATTATTACGACCTTTTGGTCGATGTTAAACGACGGAAGCTTGTTGATCGCACCACACTTCTGGAAGTAGGGGGCCGTACAACACCCTCTTGTTGTGTTCGTGCGTTACACGAA
This sequence comes from Phania funesta, assembly GCA_963932375.1. Lineage (NCBI taxonomy): Eukaryota > Metazoa > Arthropoda > Insecta > Diptera > Tachinidae > Phania > Phania funesta. Next base: position 64,979,485 of record OZ010652.1, read on the forward strand.
TGCAGAGACCTCGCGACAATAAACGACCAAGTAACTCTTTAATCACGCATCACATAACAACAAAAAGGCCGCCAACATATGCTAGGGCACGTCGTCTTGCGGGTGATAAGCTCATGGCAGCGAAAAAAGAGTTTGAGCAAGGCAAATGGAGACTGTCGGCCGTGCGGAGACTATCGCGGTCTTAATAACATCACTGTTCCAGATAGGTATCCAATACCATACCTGCGCGACGTCGCGAGTATACTATTCTGGAAATATATTTTTTCCGCAATAGATTTGCAGAGGGCCTACCATCAAATACCCGTAGAGCCCTGCGACATCCCTACAACGGCCATAGTAACACCGTTCGGGTTGTTCGAATTTTGTTTTATGACGTTTGGTCGTTTGGAAATGCCGCACAAACTTTTCAGCGCCACATTAATGAAGTATTGAGAGGATTGGACTTTGTTTTTGCGTACATAGACGACATTCTCATTGCGTCGGCGTCAAAGGCGGAGCACAAAAAACACCTCCGCATCGTACTTGAACGTCTCCGACAGTCTCATCTGTTCGTCAATTTCGACAAGTGCAAATCGGCAAAAGCGAACTTCAATTCTTAGGTCACAAGATCAGTGCAAGTGGTCTTGCCCCACATAGCAGCAAAGTTGACGCAATTCGCAATTTTGAAAAACCAAAAATCGCAAAGAATTTAAGAAGATTTCTAGGCATGTTGAATTTTTATCGCCCTTTTATACCACACGCAATAGAAAGACAGAAAATTTTACAGGTCTTAATTCCAGGTAATAGAAAGAATGACAACAGCATTATAAATTGGACAACAGAGGTGTTGTGTTCCCACTTCCCAATAAAAGCACTCACCACTCAGTTTAACTAATTCAATCTTTATTTCACAAAAGCTACCAATCGAATGATCTAGACTAAGGAATTTAAAAGTAATAAAATGCATATACTGGTATGTATATAAAAGATATATAAATGTGTATGTGTACATGAAAAGAATAAAAGAAGAGACACTAACAAGTAAATATGAAATAACTGTTTTTATGTTGTTGGTAGTGTTAATATTTAACCACAACAAGAGGCAATCACAGCTTTCGAGACTTGCAAAAAAGACATAATAAACGCTACTTTATTAAACTATATGGCCCCAAATGCTTCTTTAACCTTGACTACAGGACTAGGAGCTGCCTTACACCAGGTAAATGGAAATCAGGTCCAGCCGTTGGGATTTTACTCAAAGAGGTTAACAGCACCACAAAAAAACTACAGTGCATACGAAGGGGAACTCACTGCAATTTAGCAGGCCATATTGCATTTCCAGCACGCACTCGAAGAAAGAGTATTCACCGTCTTTACAGACCACAAGCCCATAATTTTTGCTTTCAGACCAAAAAGCGAAAAAGCTTCACCACGTCGAGCTCGGCAGCTGGACCTTATTAGCCAATATACGACAGACATTCGGCATTTGCCCGGAGCAGAAAACAACGTAGCTGATTTGCTTTTGCGAATTAACTCGGTAACGAGCTTAGAGGTAAATTTTCATGAAATGGCCGAACAACAGAGCAAAGACGTCGAGCTAAAAAAATTGCTTAACGACACCAACACATCACTAAAACTCACTATATTGCCCCTTCCTAATTTTACTGAGGGACTGTATTGTCACATTGAAAATGGCAAAGTGAGACCATACGTACCAAAAAAGTATCGACAAAGGATCATTGAAAAGCTGCACTCACTGTCGCACCCGGGTATAAGAGCAACGAAACAGTTAGTTTAGTGTAACTACGTGTAGCGATCAATGTTATCAGATGTAGCTGCATATGTTCGCGCTTGCATACCGTGCCAAAAGGCGAAAATACAACGTCATACAAAATCTGCTATAAGCAGTTACTCGTCTGTTAATGCACGTTTTGAACATTTTAATGTAGACATTATGGTTTCCGATATTGCTTGACTTGTGGGGTGGATCGATATGTTCGGCGTACCCCTTCGTATTACTATAGACTTAGGAAAGCAATTCGAGTCGACTATTTTCAACGAGCTAATAAAGTTGTTGGGCGTTAAACACCTGCGAACAACACCATACCACCCGCAAGCCAACGGCATCATCGAACGTTGGCACCGCACATTAAAAGCAGCGATAAAGTGCTCCGAAATGATCAATGCCAATCATTTTGTTGGGCATGTGATCTACAGTAAAAGATGACATCGGTTTGAGTCCGGCAGAAATGGTTGAAAACACAACTGAAACTGAATTTACGCAAAGACTCCGTAGGGTAATTTCACAGCTACCAACAACAAACCCAACTCGTCATGGATTAAGCCAGAGTTTCGTGCAACCAGCGTTACCGGGATGCAGATATGTACGTATTTGTTAGGGTTGATCGATTACGATCACCTTTGGAGCCAAGCTACGAGGGGCCGTTTGAAGTCCTAGCAAGGCGGGATAAATAGTTCACGATTAGAATGAAACAACGGGAAGCAAAAATGTTTGTGGACCGGTTGAAAGCCGCCTATATTTACAGCTATGAGACGTCAACGTCACCCCAACTTGAAGTCGGGATCGAACCCATCAGCGGAGCCTCGTCGCCTGTAGACACAAACAACCAATCAACTCAAGACACCACTGCCCATGAAACACAGGACAATGCCGTACAAGCACCGCACGTAACGTCATCCGGACGACATGTTAGAATTCCTGCAAGGTATCGTTAAGGACTTAACTTGGAGGGTATTGTGGTGACTCGTAGTAGTGTCTCAATAACTACCTTTTTAACTACGCTGCAAAATATTAATTATCATCGTCGTAAGGTTTGACTAATACACACGCGTTAATACCTTTGCTAGACACACATCGATTTTTGTTCTTTTAATATAATTTGTAATTTTGTTTAAATAAATATTGAATTTTAAATCTATAAATAATTGAACGCAACTTGAATTACTAAAATAGCCTACATACATTCTTTAAAAACTTTGCTGACTAAGGTCTGTAACAGACCTACATTATAATCATTACCAGCTCCTTTCTGGTAACTACCTTCGGTAAGTATCCGCATTGTTGCTGCAAGCTTCAATACATTTGGCACTGATGATGATCTTTTCACTTCTTCTAATTTTGGAGTTATTTTATCTAAAACGTATTTAAAGGCTAATTCGTTTAATCTGAAATAACTCACAAATCTGAAAAGGTAAATGTGTAAAAGATATTTTTGTACCCTGAAACATTTCATTGTATTTATACTCACGTTGAATTCGGCATAAAAAATATATTTGATTTTTGCCTTATTTCTTTTCGCAGAGCATTCATCTCCGAGACTGTGTACTCATCTTTGTCATCCGAGGATGAAAATAAAGCCAAACTTAGCATGCTTATATTTTTATTTTCAAAGCACAAATTTAAATTAAATAGCATTTGTTACCAACAAATTATTTTTTGACAGTTCGTATTATAACAAAATTTTTTTTTCAAATATTAAACACTGTTGATTTTAATCTGTTACAAATCTGTTTACAGTCGAAAAACCACAAAATAAACAATTCGACAACGACTTAGACTGTAGTCAAAATACGACTTCGACAACCGTAACAAGGCTTATTATGTACGTGTGTACTAAACCACGACCACATTAACGTTTTAGTGGCTCTTCTACCGTTATTCTTCTATTAAGTAGGTATCGTAAGATGTAAATTGGACGGAGTTTTTAAATCTTATCTGAGTTGCATCAAATACAATCTCAACTCGATACGTTGGTGAACTTTATTCTTGTTTAGGAGATTGTGCACTGACCTTACGACGTAGCCTTTCGCTTGTATGGCACTTTTTATTTCCCCAGTAGGAACAATCCTTTAACACTTTTTAATTGATACGTATAATAGCTTTTATATTTTGATTCAAGTCGGCTTACGATGAGCCTTGGATTTGCCCGCGTCGAATGGAGGAGAATTTTTCCTTTCATACGAGTTGGGACAGCATGTTTACAAAGGCATAGGACGTTTTCTCATGCAAGTAAATTGATGGAGGTTTTTGTTTCCTGACAGGGGGTTGAGCATCGTCATCATTAGGGGAAGCAAGTGTGGACAATCTTTATTCACTTACCGGCTTTTCAGGTTCATGAGAACTTTTATATTGTTTCGCTGTGCGATCTTGTTGCGAAGGCTTAGGACTTGTTATATTACCCGTTTCGTTGGTTTGTTGCACTGGTTTTAGTATAGCACCTGTCTCGTTTATTTGTTTTTATTTGACTCAGGCGTTGAAGATGTATTTATGTTGGCGGATAATGAACGCGTTCAATCAATTGGTCTGGTGGTGCACTCCTAAACTATCAGTGGAATTTTCAATCGGTTTAAATAACGATGCACTATTTGTTTTTGTTTTAAACTCACAATATACACATGTTGTTTATTTTTGTTTTCATTTCTTTGGCTTTTTTATGTCTTTGCACTTCTTCAATGGAATTTATTAATACAAAAAAATTAGTTATGCCGTCTGTACCATGAAGCAAGAAATACAGATGACGCAGACGATTGTACAAAATTGAAATCTACTGCGCATGTACGTCACAAGTGGCCAGTGTGTGTGTGTGTGCTATAGCAATAGTATGAGATTTCTTGTAGAAAACGCGAAAGTTGTAAATATAATGAAAGTATAACAATATAATGAAGCGAAAATGCGAAATGGACTGAGTTCATAATTAAACACTCTTTCCTACCATATTTGTTGTTACCTAAGGGTAAAACCAAATATAAAACAAGTATTTCAATTTATAATTTTTTTATTTTTCTTTTTCGAGACCTAGCGCTATCGACTAAATCTTGATTAAGATTTCTTATTTTAAAATATAATCTAGATCTGAAGAAATGAGTTTTTATATTCTTATCACAATGAATGTGATGAGCCTGATCTATAAGAGACTTTAAAAATTGTTTTTTAATTAGTAGGCCATCTCTATTATTTGCCTCAAATATTTCGTGAAGTTGCTGCATTTGTTGCATCATTTTCTGCGTTGGCTTTGATAAGCCTCCCTCAGATAAATGGTTAACCCACGAATATGTTGTGTCATTTCCTGATATGGCAATCTCAGGAATATCTTTTTTTAATTTGTGGCAAATGTAGTCCGCAAGGTTTTCTAGTCCATCATATTGCATGTCGTTCAACCCTTGCTCGACTGGTTCTTCAACTTCTGGAGCAATATGAATACTTCCTATTATTGTTCCTGAAAATATTCATTGAACTAATTCTTTTAGTAGCTGCTTACTTACCCATTTCATATTCCAACTTGTTATCAAAATCCTCCGGCCTAAAATGTTCCGTGCAAATACGTGCATTTTTCACATTCATTTTATTACCGCGGCAACAAAAACTTATCCATTGCTTTAAAACACAAGCATTTAATGGAAAAATAAAAAAAATATTTGTTTACAATTATTTAAACTGCTACTCTTGCAATCTTTTACTGCACACTTCATTTTATTTAACAATTTTATTATTCACACTTTATTATTCCCGCTTCACTTGCAAACACGGTTGACGTCACACACAACAGCTGAGCACAAAAAGCAAATACAACAATTATAACGGACCTGCGCAATGCGGAATCTGTATTATTTGAATCATGCGTCTGTACTATACCACGGTCACAACGGTACTCGCACCAGTGTATTTACTTTGTTTTAAGTTTTATGGCCGTTATTTTTGCCTCAATATTACAAGACCAAGTTAGGCGTCTATATGCGACGTCTGTTTCCCCTGGAACAGTGGTATTTGTTATTGGTGGACAATATTGCCTCCTAAGAAAAAACTTTACGTGAGCACATTTCGAAGGATTTACTTTTACTTGTTGAGGCAGTCCTATAGCTCATGAATGTGGGACTGAAGTTGTTGAAAATTCAACTTAAACATTCAAACCAAATTTCCAGATATAAGAAAAACTCCGATTTTTATATTATAATATATTATTTATTTTATTTAAAACACACACAACCTGTCACTTTAATTGTTCACAAAACAATAGAAATTAAAAAGAGAAAAACACACATAACTCATATATACATAAGTACATATGTGCGTGTGGGTGCATAATGTGTTTTTGCATACAAAATACATATAGTAGGCATTGCAAACATGCCTACTGCGTTTTTCAACAGAAGTTGTTCAGATGCAGCCCTTGAATCATTATTTACACTTATAAATACGGTGTCGTCTGCCATAGACTACTAACTAGACGCGACAACTCACAACATTGTCGAAAGAATGTTGTTATCCAAAAACACAATAACAATAAAAAATACTCATTATATAAGCGTTAAAAAAACTCGCAAATAAATGGCTCGCTGTTAACCCTGTAACCGCAGCAAAATGATAAAAGTCTGTTAACCCTATTTATTGCGCGTCATTAATATTCAGTTTTTCCCCTATTTCATCAAATAGTTGCAAAAAAACAGGCATTTGAAGTAATTCTACTACAATTTAAGAATATATATAATCGATAGCGAATAATAGTTTCTTTATTTTTAACTAAAACCCTATTTGGTTGCAAAGTGCATAAATGGGACGCAAAGGACAAAATACGTCTTTGGAACAACGAAAACTTGTATTTTTTCATAATGAAAGCGGTAAAACTTACAAGCAAATTGCAGGAATTCTCAATATGAAGGCAAATACAGTTGGGAACATAGCCCGAAGGCACAAAAATGAAGGAAGAATCCATTTCATCAAACAGACAGGCAAGCCAAAAAAACTATCGGTGCGTGAAGAAAACTCGATTGTTCGAAAAATTAGTGACTGAGGTTTTAAACGAGTTTAACAAGCAAGTATCTGCATCCACCATAAGAAGAACCATAAAGGCGAAAAGTTTTAATGGTCGAGTAGCACGTCGTAAGCCATTGGTTAATATACGCAATCGCATGGCTCGTTGGAGTTTTGCAAGGGAGTACCTCCATAAGCCGGAAAGTTGGTGGGATGATGTTATTTTTGCAGATGAGAGCAAATATAACGTATTTGGATCCGATGGACGCGTAATGGTGTGGCGCAAACCAAACGAGGAGCTGCAACCACAAAACTTGAGGCCAACTGTAAAACATGGTAATGGGCATGTTATGGTGTGGGGTTGTATGGGATCTAAAGGGGTAGGAAAATTAGTATTTATAGACGGAATTATGAATAAGGAATCATATTTGAATATTCTTCGTCAAAATTTAAAAGAGAGTGCTAAAAAGCTGGGTGTTTTGGAGTCGTTCAAGTTCTATCAAGATAACGATCCAAAACACAAGTCACGTTTAATTCAAGAATGGCTTTTTTATAATTGTCCTAAAGTTCTCCATCTACCTGCTCAATCTCCAGATATCAATCCCATAGAGAATCTGTGGGATGATTTAGATCGGCGCATCCGCAAACACACAATAAGTTCAATATCAGAGCTGAAATCCAGGCTTCAAGAGGAATGGGATAGGATTCCGGTAGATTATACAGCTAGCATAGTGAAAGACATGCCAAACCGTCTAAGCGAACTTATTAAAAAAAAGGGTTATCAACCAACTAGATATTAAGTTAAAATGAATTAAGATTTAAAATTAAGTTATTTGTTACTAGTCACGTAAAACCGAATATTATTGAAGCGTGATATATTGAGTTCCTTGATTTTTTTTTAGTTTTTTAAATTACTGTTATTACCTTTATAAGTAAAAAGTGTGAAGACATAAATATACGCATATATTCTAAATAAAAACAAAAAAAAAATTTTTTTAATAAAAAAATATTAGCTAAAAAAATGCACTTAAATTCATGCCATAGTTAAAACCGAATATTAATGACACTAACTGTAGATTTGTTTCTGTCTTACTAAAAACACTTGTATATTTATAATAAAGGGAAGTAACTGGATGCAAAGTATGACCCATAAAGTTATAAAATTGTACCATATCCAGCTGCACATTTGTGCTGTGTACGTGCGAGTAGTTTCCATAGAATAATTTTTTTAATATAAAAACAACCCTTTTACCCTCGCGCAATATTTGGGTTAACTATAAATAATATAAGTAGTTTTTATAAATTTTTTTTTGGAAATAAACAGCAATTTGTATGTAATTTCAGATAGAATCTTTTTGTCAAATACAAGTAGGTTTCAAATTTGTAAAAGTAGCATTTAAGTTCAATTTTTTTTAAATAAAGCCCAGTGATTTTCTTATAAGGATTTACCGGTGAAGGTGATTCTATTTAAAAATTGTACAAGGTTTAAATCTTATTGAAATGGCACGAAGAAGAGGGCTAACAGGTTAAGAGGTCTTTCAATTATAAATTAAAAGTAACGTGGAAGAGTTTTTAGACAATGAGATCGAGAATAAAATACTTGAAAACGTTTCGGAGGACCAATGAAATGATAAGTAATATCAGAGAGCACAAAAAGAAATTTTTGATGGGTTTCGAAAAGTTTTACTTCTACGAATGTTTACGTCCATGATAAAGCTTGGGATATAGAAGGGAAAACTGGACCCCTTTTAATTATTTAAATCAGTACTTTGATTACGACTTTTGAATTTTTATAAGTCATTACCTTGTTGACTTATAAAAATCTATGCCCTGATGAGGTTAGTTCGCGCCCACATCTTCGCGGGCTGCATTAAACTACCTAGAATTAGGATGCCTTTTCGGCCATCTACAAGAGTACCACCAGTCACAAATCTACCTAGAAAGAGATTGCTTGTTTAAGCTAACAAATTAAAAGCACTAAAAATACCGCAGTACTAAAAATACGTAAGTCTCTTCCCAACCCGCAAAAATTGAGCGTAGATGAGCAAATAATTCCATTTACTGAAACAACTGAGTTGAAGCAGTATGTAAAAGGAAACCCAAATCCAGTTGGCTTCAAAAATTGTGTTTTATTTGCTTTATCAGACGGCCTTGTGCTCGAAACAAATCCAATTTTGCGCATTGATGGTACAGTAGTAGAAAAGCTTATCGAAGACATGTCCCAGCGAAGTGAAGTGTTTATGGACCGATATTTCACTTCAATAAATTTGCTGCACTACCTTTTAGAGAAGGATATTTATGCTAGAGACACCATTAACCAAAATAGAATACCTATACAATTGATGTCCAAGTTTTTAACAGATAAAGCTTTGTTAAAAAAGGAAGAGGTAGTTTCGACAGGTTGGTAAGGCAAGACGATAAAATATCTGCTGTTAGGTAGAAAGCAGCCAATTCGAAGATAAATATAAATTTATGAGATGCCACAAATGTATTTCTCCGCATTACTAAAGGCAGGCAATGTTTTTTGAGTATTTTTAAAATTTTTTTTATTGAGTTACTTTATTAGTAACTGTTTCAACTGTTCCACTAAATCTAACTTAAGTAAAATGTATATTAAACTTCACACATTCCATATGTCCAGCCAGCCGCGCACCTGCCATATATCCAGTTGTCCTATATGACCAATTTGTCTTAGTTAGACGTCGGTAATACGAGAAAATAAAGTTCTGAAATTGTTTTCTTATAGGGTCTCATTCATGACTGAGGGCAATAAAAAATTTTGATTTTGTGATGGTAAAATTTAAACATCTTTAATTTTAATTAAATTTTTTACTTTCCCTTCATTTGAGTATAATCACGTTGGTGTATGCTGCACCAATATGATATACATACAAATAATAGGCAAATGCGCTTCGTTTTAAAATCGCAAAATTTTAGGAAAGAATTTAACTAAAAATCTGTTTTACCGCAGTTTTTTAATTCATTTTTATGTTTTAAATGTTTGAGATTTTTTATCCGAACTTAATTCGAATGTAGTAAGTCATCCAATTAACTAAACTCTGTTTTTCATTTTTGAAATTGAGCGATTTCAAAACGAAACATTTTTATTTTTTATATATGTTAGATTTTTATATTTATAAAATGTATTTAAGTAATTTTCTTGCTTAAAACATTAAAGTAGCTGTCGAAACATATTTTACCATAATTTTTTATAAACTTCTCTGCTTGCGAGGACGCGGTGGATGCCATGATACAGGGGTATTGTCAGTTATCGATATAATGTTTAGACCACTCATTTGTAACCCTTTTATGGCGGACTGAAAAATTATACAAAAAAACTTCAGGTTAAAAATGCAAAATATGTAACTGATTTTTTATTATTATGGTGTTGCTTTTCAATTTAAAAAATTTACTTTCCTAATCGAAAGAATAAAAATCAAACTTAAACTAGAATACAATAATGATTTAATCATTAAAACTTTAGTTCCATAAATTTGTTCAAATAATTAAAACCTTAATATTATTACCGGGTGGCCCGGTAAGCTAGTTAGTAGTGTGCTACTCTATCAGCCTGGGGGTCGTAGGTTCGATTCCCATCAAAGACTCTGGGTGTTATTCACTACGGGTGAAGGTTTTCGTTACCATGATCGGTAATTTAAATTACAACGCCATTTGTAATTGTATTGTAGTAGTTTTGAAATAAAAAAGCATTAATAGTTAAGAGTTGGCTAAAGCATTGATAGTTAAGAGATGGCTAAAGCAAAAATTCAAAAAGAGTACGATTAGAACACAGAGAGTAAGTTACAGTGTGGTAGACTTCGTTCTAACCCAGCAAAAAAGTTATCGAAAATGAGTAGAATTCTCAAATTCTACTTTCATTATTAGTTGGGTTAAATAGATATTATATTTATAATGGAACATTAGAGAAAACATATTGTATAAACCTAGTTTAATTTTCTTGGTACAGCTGAAGGAATCACAAAGAAATCTGGGATTTGTTAGAAAGAGACAAATATATCATTTTGAGACGAAATATATGAAAAAATAAACAAAAATACTGTGCATAAGCGCATATTTAAAAAAGTTTATTCAAATGTTTGTTAATAAGTTTTACTATTTATTTTTAATAAAAGTCTGTTTATGTATTTGTGCTTTGTTATTCGGCGACGGAAAACCATAAATTTCAAGTGGATTGTTATTACAGACGAGCCAGTGCAATAAGATATAATATATTTTAAATTAGTACTGGACATCAATATTGGCATACATACATACATATACAATTTGAATAAATGGTTAAAAAAGATATACAAGTTAAGAATTTTATATACGGAGATAAATACTATGTTATATATGTAATAAATTTAATATCAAAAACGCAAATGAGCTTTAATTTTCTCGTTAGTCAAAAAAATTAAAAATGTTTTTTCTAAAATGTACTACTATTTCTGAAACATATAGTTGGGTTCCTTTGTATAGATTATTTTGTGTGACATTTTAAGAGATTGTCGAAAGAAATGTTCCTTCTTAGATTAAATACGTATCTAGTGATACTATTAAATGCAACTATCAATTTTTGCTTATCAGAATCACTACATCCAGAAAACAATTCACACCCATATAAAAGTGTTGGCAACAAGTATGATTTGGCTAACAATATTCTAATCTTCCGTGGAGTAAAATAATTATTAGTCCATAATGTTCATAGCATACCACGTTTTTCCAGCTACACAATTTATATGATTTGTCCACGAATTAAATAAGATACCTAAATTCTTTGCAGTTTGTGTATTCCCAAAACAATGCTAGAAATAGCAATACATTTGGATTTCTTAGGGTTTAAGCTTAACCCGTTTGCTCGCAATATATCAGAATTTATTTTGAAAATACAGTTTGAAAGAGATTCAATGCTACAGCCCATGAATAGTTGTACATCGTCTGCATACATTTGAATGTTCATAAATTTTAGTTGAGTTGGTGGATCGTTGGAACACATTTTCTCTCGTTATTTTGGAAAGGCTCTATCAATTCGCCAACATTTTAATGGCTAGTCAAAAAGTAGTCTTACATGTCGTCTTGACTAGCCATAAATCTGTTCAGCCATCGCACAGGTTCGCGCGCAACATAACAAAAAAGAGCATAACAACTAACGGCTTATACGCGCTTTCTATTGTCAAAAACAAGTCAGCTGATTCGTAACAGAAAAGAAAGTAAAGACTAATTCTTCCATTAGAGTAGCACCTCTATTCTTACGATAAAATAGGTTCATTTTACGTTACTGAAAACTAGTGTTCCTAAAAGTAAATATTGGCAATCATCTCAAAAGATGAATTGAATGAAAAACGCTCAGGTACTTACCATTCTTCCTGGTCCTAAGCCACGTACTTTAACGCGAATAGTTTTCCAACCCAATTCAACAGCTTTCTACATGTATATTAAAAATGTTATTCTTTATTATTATAATAATATGTTTTTACGACTACCAACTTACGCTTCCTATACTAATTGCTGTAGCTTGGGCAGCGATATTAGTACCTTTGCGAGTGTTTTTAAAACCTTCAATGCCACAGGATCGAATTAGACGTGGAACACCTGACCGATATAACCTTTAAATTTATAATTTGTTAACTAAATATAATTTAACATACCTTTACTATCAGTGAACGATATAATAGTGTTATTAGGAGAAACTCGCACATTAGCAACTGGCAGTTCATTAAATGGTAAACCATTAAAAAGCTGTGTAGCTGTACCGGCGTCTGGAAAAAACTTTTCTTTTCTGAAAAGATTCGTTGCATATTAATTAAATATCCTGTCTTAAAGATTTATTTATTTAATGTTACTATTCCAAATTATATTATAAGTTAAATGTTTAAGCATAGTGACTTTCAAACATAGAGACTTGCCGTGAAACTAGTTAGCAACAGGGGGCAACTACACATATAATACATACATACATATGTATTTATTTATATAAATTTACATATGTCTTCTTCAAGTGATTAAAGCCACTTAATTCTTGTTTCTTATGAGTAGAACAAAAATGGACACCAGCGGATAGCGTATATACTTGAGCTCAAAAGCATTTGCAAAATATTTGGAAAGTGAAATGCAACGGTATTTTTGTCATTTGTTCGAAAATTTAAGAAAATAAAGTTTTTTAATGTTCTTTTGATTATACCAATTACACTAATATTACCTTAAAACTTATTTATTCACTGTTTAACTAAAATATTTTTAATAATTTTAACATTTTAATAGCGGGTCTGCCCTCCTCGGTTTATAATAACTTTAAATATACGATCTTTTAGAGAGTCATAAATTGACTTTAAATAGTCCATTGATATTTCTTTACATATTCATTATTGACTTGAATAAGTGACTGCTTGTAATTGAATATTCGTTTATATATGTACAAGCATTATCCTTTTGCAGAATCCAAGAAAACAGTGCTAAAATGCCATTTAGCTCTGTAAAAGGCAAATTAGGGAGTTTTTTAGGTTTCTCCAGTCATCCTACCGCTTAGGAATTGCAATTCCATTCGATAGTCCGTTACAGTACCCCACACCATAATACTGCCCTTTTTCTAATGATTAAAGTACACTTCACGTCATGCTCCCTGGCAAATTGCAATCGGGGTTGTTTGCGTATCTGGTTAAATTCGGGATTTTTCTTCAATTTTCGCAACTTCAAAAGTTCACAGATTATAATAGGTCTGCGTACTGTTGAGATACTTGCTTATATACGAGCTTCCGTCCTAAGTTTTTATACCGAAAAAAATGAGTTGGACCCACTTCTACAAACTTTTCTCGTTTCTATCGGCGTTAAAGCTGAGACAAGTCTTCCTTTGCAGTTTTTTCCATACATCCATACGTTGGTCCGTCATGTATCTAAGCACAGTCTTGTGGTTTCGTTAATTTCGCAGTCGGTGGCACGATAGAAATAATAATTAAATATGCAAAGTGGCTATAATTAAACGAAAAAAGTAAATTTTCTTATCTTAATTTTTGAAAAAATTATGCCCAAATTTACGTTGTATTTTAATTAAAAAAAAAATTATATGCTCTTAAGCTTAATTAAAAACGCTTTCCGCTCGAAGTATAAATTTTTTTCTACCCATAGAATATCAAAAAATATGGCCTGCTATGTATGTGGATCTAATCAATTAACAGCGGTGTATGTGCGAGTATATGTGGTGATAATTATATTAAATATTGTATTTTTCTTTTTACCTTCTTGTTAATGTTTACGTTCCTTAAAATATTTTCGACTGTGAATAAAATTTGTATTTCTGTGGGTGATTACGTGTACAAGTCACAGGGAATGTCAAAAGTACATATGGAAACCGAATACACAGAGTGTGATCCTTAAGATCACACTGGGTTTTATTTTCTTAAAGCAAAATATGTGACAACAGTTTTCAGCGCTAACTTTTGCTTCAAATATCTGCACAGCGCTTTTTTATTATACGACTAACGTTGGCAAAAATGACCAATATATTTCTAATTCCTGTTTAAAATATAATGGCCAATATTAATTACGTATAAATAAATTATTTTATGTATAATTAAGTCCGTTAATTTAAATTTTTTATATTCATAATGTATATTAGTTGGTAATATTAACAACATATGTATAACAATCTTCTGTTGGACACAAAGAAAGCTATTAGGTATTGCGGGCGCTGAATATACTGCATTCAACTAGTCGAAGAATTGAATCGTTATGTATTGTAATAAAAAATTATTAACAAAATACAAATTTCATTCTTAAAACCAGGTGCAGCAACATGTTTTAGTAGGAAATAATATGAAGAGCAATTGTTTTACATAAAAAGTCAGTATACGTTGGACATTACTTCTTGACTGTTAGATCTTTCAGGCAATATAATTAATGTTTCTCTACATATTTCATTACTAGGCTTAATAAAAAAAGTTTGAAATATGAACAGACTTATTCATTTAATTATTTTCAATATATAAAAGAACCCTAATTTTTATTAATTATTAAAAACGTTATAAAAAGGTTTAATGAATTTCGGTTAATTTTTGGAGTCATTTCTTAAGCCATATTAAATTATTAAAACCCAAAATGCAGACAAAAAATAAGAATCCAATAATAAAAGGGAATTCCAGGTTTTCCTATATTAACATAATATTTTTAAAAAGTAATAGTCAAAGATGGGTGAAACGACCTATTGTACAAATGTACAAATACGCAATATCATAAACATAAAGCAAAAACAAATTGCGTAGCAGAAATTCCCGGAACCGCGATTCAACGTAAAAACAAAAACAATTTCTACAACAAGAAACAGTAAACAAAAGATACAAACACTCACACATGTACAGGACTACTAAGCCAGCAACTGAAATAACTTACGCGCAATTTCGCGTATGTTCAGGACATTTCAAGAAGCGGCCGTGATCTGTATATAAAGGCGCCGTCCACCGCAGAAGATATAGTTGACTTTGAGATTTCATAGAGTTAATATCTGTGCGTACAAAAGTGTTAAGTGTACAGTGTGAATTAGTACTTTGTACAGTTGTAAATAGAGTCTTAATTGCCGAATAAAGGAGTGTGTATTTTAATATTTGCATTTAAACGAACCCTACAACTTAACGTTTATTGTGGTAATAAACGTAACAATATCTACATATGTATGTATCGAATACTAAAAACAAGTAACATAAAAGCATGCATAAATTATTACTGTTTTTGATTTAGTGTGCAATGTGAACTATGACATTTGTATACGTAAAGTACACGAGAAGCGGCAAGGCATGAACACTTACTCGAAGTATCAGAGCAAAATAAAGTACAACAATTTGAGAACAACAAAATTGACGGAACATTTCGATTACATGTTCTTCTTTTTTTAGGTACCGCGTACGAAGTGCATGTTGTTCATATGTACTCGGCTGTGTTCGTTTTAGGAACATGATACGAGCTCAAAACTTCACATGTACTGCATGTACTCAAGTACTACATGAAGAAAATGTTGAACGTTCAGTTCGACAAAGAGAAATCAATTTGATGTGTTTCTAACAATACAAACTAGTTTCATATTATTTGTTTTATTATTCTTTCGTAGTATGTATGTAAGTAATTAAATTTAATTGTTTTTGTGACTAGGATTTTGGTGCAATTTCAAAACAAGATAATTATATTACTTCTTTTATAAATTTCTCATTATTGATCTCTTACCTTAAAAATATTTGTATTAGTTATAAGTACCTTATATAAGTCTTTTATTATAACGTGAAATTAAATTTTATTTTTCATAATAAAAACATTGATGATAATTATTTCGTATATTGAAATGAATTATACGTTTTAAGATCTTTTATACAATTTTAATTGTCTTTGTTAAATACAATAAATAAAAAGTTCAAAATTTATTTTATGTACATACATACATTGTTTTAATTGTAGAATGTTAATTGATATTTCTGTGTATGTATGAAATAGATTTGGTTTTATCATAACTACTCATCTTTAAAAAAAATAGTTTTTGGTCTTCATGTAACAGCTAGCGTACAAAAATTAATTTTTACTCGTGGGTTTTTACACCTTTCTTTATCTGTAAAAAATACACGCCCATCAATGTTTAAAAAGTCACTTGTAGGAAAAACCTAAAACTCCTTAAAAACCGACAGCGAAAGTAAAATCAATTTTTTTAGCTAAGTATTTGTTATGGATGTACGAGGGCTGCTATATATATTTCTGGCCTGGCAACACTGAGTGCTGCCAAGTGCAATCTGACATTTCCATTGGAAAGTTTGTCATTTTTAAGCATAATCGTACTCAAAACGTTTTGACGTACGACCATTATTTGTGTTGTTTACAGTGACTTGAAAAAATGAATATAGAAAAAAATGGAATTAACTCGTCAACATTTTCGTGCCACCATTTTTCACAACTTTCGACGTGGATTATCACGACAAGAGTGCATTGATGAACTTAAATCTCTGTATGGCGATGAAGCACCATCCTATAGCACTGTGAAAAATTAGTATAATGAATTTAATCGTGACCGAAGCTCGCTCAAAGACGAATTCCGTGAAGGTCGTCCAAAAACGGCTGTTGTGCCAGAAAACATTGATGCCGTGCGTGAACTCATAATGCAAGATCGACATGCGACATACCGAGAGATAGAGACATCCTTGGACATTTCTTCCACCAGCATACATTCGATACTGCATGAACACCTGGCCGTAAAAAAGGTTTGTTCTCGTTGGATCCCACACAATTTGAAAAATACGATTGGGGTGCTTCAAAAGACGTTTATAAGATCGTCACAGGTGACGAATCATGGATCTATGCGTATGAGCCCGAAACGAAACAACAATCGACCGTGTGGGTCTTCAAAGACGAGCAAAATCCAACGAAAGTTGTTCGTGGAAGAAGCACTTCGAAGCAAATGGTCGCCTGTTTCTTCGGCAAAACTGGTCATGTGGCGACTGTTCCGCTTGAGCAACGTAGGACGGTCACTTCTGAGTGGTACACTACAATTTGTTTGCCTGAAGTCATCGGAGAAATTCGAAAAACCAACAAGAGAAGACGAATCATTGCGAGCTCTCACACATCGGCTTAAACCAGAGCGTTTTTGACCGGCCTAAACGTCGAATTAATGGGTCATCCGCCGTACAGCGCTGACTTGGCACCTAATGACTTCTTCTTGTTTCCGCACATCAAGAAACAAATGCGTGGTCAACGATTTTCGTCGGCAGAAGAAGCTGTTGAAGTGCTAAAAAAAACCATGTTTTAGAGGTGTCTCAATCGGAGTGGAAAAAGTGCTTCGACAACTGGTTTGAGCGCATGCAAAAATTTATAAATCATGCTGGAGAATACTCTGAAAAACAATAAAACCATTTTTGATTATAAATATTCGCATTTTCACTATTAGGCCAGAAATATATAGAGCAGCCCTCGTACATACAAATGTATGTATTTACGTATTTATGGTTATAATTGTCGTCATCTGCTTACTGAACTATTTTCAATTTAGAATTTTGGAACGAATTTCCGTCATCCCTTGTCAAGTTTGGTTTGGAGACAAACCGGTTTCGGCTATGTGCCATCTTCAGTGTCATTTTTCGTTCGCCATGTACGTAATTACATACATACATATGTGTTTAAATGCTATGCATATATTCATTGGTCCGCAAAAAAGAAACATCATATTTGCTGTACTCTTCTTTTCATGTTCACAAATTTTTATGTTCCTATTTTTGTATGAACATTTTTTTAGGAACATATTTTTCTGCGGCTCCCATCTTGTTGGTATTTGACAAACAACCCTTCAGTTCTCTTCTCTGCTTGTTTTCTGATAGAAAGAAAAAGTAGGTACTCTATTCAAAAAGTAAAAGAACTTCTCATGTACAACAAAAACATACGGGATGCAGACCTATAATGTGAACATCGTACATTATAAATTTTATTTAAATTACTAATTACTAAGTAATTCTAATTTTTAGGCATGAGTTCGTTTTTCTTTCTATTCAGAAAGAGAATTATTTATTTAACAAGGACAACCTTGAAAACAGTAAAAGTTTTAATTTTATTAGACATCTAGCTGAATGGAATGCATTTTCTGTGCCACTACACACGTTATCAACATGCTTCGAACTCATGCCTAAAAATTAGAATTACTTAATAATTAATAATATTTGTAGTTCGAAAAAAAAACAATAAAAACTTATTTAAATTACTTTAGAGTTTTAATTCACTACCATATCGGTATTTTCGATATTTTTGTTTGAGAATCGGTATCGTATCGTCAAAAAGGAGTATCGCGACATCCCTAGAAAATATATTAAAACAAATTTAAAACCAATTACATCCTAGGAGAACATCACTACCTTTTTCGGTTTTCAAGCTGTTCACTTTCAATTTCCGTAATTAATTTTAGTGATCAATGTCTTTTTAATTGTTATACATTATTTTCCGTACGACAGATGTCCGTGATATACCGCACAATCTTGTAATTAGTCTATGGTTGCCATCACTAGCTGTTTTTTTTCACTTCCTTATGCAATTAATAAATAGAAACACAAATTGTACAGAACTTTTTGTCTTTTACGCACTAAAACTCATTAAAACTCAGGTGGATTTTATTTTTGATTATGTCATATGTACATAACATACGTACATGTGAACACAAATTATAAACCGTATGTAAAAATTATAAAAGTATGCGCAACTCTCAGGTTCGTTGCTGACGGCAATTAACAAAAATGAAGTGGAAATGATTTTAATATTGGACTGGCGCACACTACAATTAAAATTCTAAATATCAAGCTAACTAACTATTAAAGTTCTAAATATCATCAATATTGTATTCCTACGGCGGTATAAATCAAAATATCACTAGCTGCAACTAAATACTTTTATTTTGCTTTAAATATGCACTAATTTATTAATTAAAAATATTAAGGTGCGTGTCGCTTAAAAACAATTTGTTTCCACCGCGTCTAAATAGGAATGATTTAAAAATTATTATTTTTGATTTTATTACATCTTGTATATATGTAACACCAATGTATATAATCTTTTAACAAACTTAAAGTAAATAAGAACCACGGTGGAAAGAGAGCAAGTAAAACATGTATATACATATGTATGTAAACTATCATACAGTAAAACGTATGTGAAATATAAAATACAGTGGCGGCGGTAACATTCCCCCTTCCGTAAGCGAATCAGGAGCCGATGAGCTTACAATTCTTCTGGCACCGACATCTAACACTGCCACCTTTGCTACAGGCCTCTCATATGTACCAGTACTCGTTTTTATTATGACACGACGAACTTGACCGTCGTTTGCAGGGAATATCTTCGTTACAATTCCTTTGGGCCAACTATTTCGAGGAAGAGCTTCATCGACTATGAGTACAATATCTCCTACAGATGGTGGATTTACTTTATCAAACCATTTGCTACGTCGCACTAAGGTTGGGCCATATTCACGCACCCATCTTCGCCAGAAGTGATTAGCGAATTTTCGAGTTTGGTGCCACCGATGTCGAAGATCGTAGTCGTGTTCTACTAAAGGCTTATTTCCGGCGGCAGCACCGAGTAGGAGATGATTTGGTGTGAGAGGATCGTCTTCACATGATTCCAGGGACACAAATGTTAATGGACGAGAATTGATGATAAACTCTACTTCCCACAGGGCACATAGCGTGGAGGACCGATTTGACCGTCCGTATTAATCGCTCCCAGGCACCACCCATATGTGGGGCTGCTGGAGGGTTAAACCGGAGGTTTAAATTTTCTTCTCGAATGATCTTTTCTACAGACTGGAAATTAGTACCGTTATCTGTATCGGGGAGCCACGACGACTAATAAAATTTTGTATACACATTATACACGAACTGGTATCAAGGCTGTGAGCTACCTCAATATGTATTGCTCGAACCGTCAGGCACGTAAACAGGACGCCCCATCTTTTTTCTTTGCGTCTGCCTACAGACACATATAAAGGGCCAAAAAAGTCAATACCCACGTACGTAAAAGGACGTTCGAAAGTTGACAGCCTAGCTGGCGGCAATGAAGCCATTTGTCGTCCACCACAGCTGCTTTATTTTTGCAATATTGACACTCCCTTCGCACATTTTTGTATAGAGCTCTTAACCTGGGAATATAAAAACGTGTTTAAATTTTACAAATTACTGCCTCGTGCAGACAGTGATGAGAATTTTCACGATAATATCAAACCACAAGGAAGGTAATATAGTGACTGTATGGTAGAATTATTGCTCGATTGCAATTTAACATGTCCGCTCTGCCACAGGCTCGTATTACACCATTTTCATCCAGAAAAATATTAAGTTGTTTTAGCTTGCTGCTTTTTTCAATCTGCTTAGAGTTTTTGAGACACCAAATCCCATCAGAAAATTCGCTTTGTTGCGTGTATTTAATTAAAATATTTTTAGATTTATTTGTACATTCAAACAGAATGTTTTCCTGCATTTTGCTTCCACGGGCTACTGACTTTAACTTTTCCATGTATAACAGAAATTGTGCCAACGCTCTATAAAGTCGTCTTAAACATGAATGCCGATGTGTAAGAGATGGTTGCGCACCTCTTCATTATTCATTTGTCCTAAGTCTGAACATTTGGGCCACGCACTTTTTTTAAATTTTAGAAAGTCTGGACCTTTGTACCACACACTGTCGTCTATTGTGCCAATCTTAGTCAGCTGGATTTGACTGGGATGGAACACAATTCCATTGCGTTATATTAGTTGATTCCAGTATTTCGCCAACTCTATACATCACAAAGGGCTTAACCCTTAAATGCATGATTTTTTCTTTTGGATTAAAATAACTTTTTTTTGTAGAAACGTAGGAGTGGATTACGTAAAAAATTATAAAAAAATGTAGATAATAGTTTTGCGTGTTTATTTTGAAAAAAAAACGGTATATAGACTTTTGGCTACAATATGCGTTTGGTACTTAAATTAATGCATCAACAACAGTCATATACATACTTATTTATATTCATGTTGGTGCTTAAAAAATTGTTTTTATTTATGAAATAATGCAAAACAATTTCGGTTCTTGTTGTTGCACAAAGCAACTTTACATTTAGTGCACTCAGTCCTGGAAAATCCATTGCACCCTGGAAGTTTGCACCTGTTTTTAGTTGAACATCGACTTTCATCGTGCCCTATACCATCGGTCCGAATATCTTGTGTCGGTATGGGTTTTGTGGGTCCTCGCTGCCTTTTTGCTTCCATCTGCCTTTCTATGCTGCTGGTTGAAGGTCTTCCTCGTTTGCTTTCTTCATAATTGTTATAAAAGCATAGTGTTTCCGCCAGGTCTGATCTGAAGTCTGCCAATGATAATCACAGCCATATCTTTCATATGGTAAAATAATCGTATGTACCACTTTCGACTCTTCATGCTTATTTTGTACCTGCCCAAAAAACTATCCATAAGGTCGACTCCAGCCATATGGGCGTTATACTCTTTTACTATTAAAATTTGTTTTTTTGTGCTTTATCATATCTATTATCAGTTTCAACCGGTTCAGCACCTACATAATTTGAATCTAACGTAACAAGCTTATTGTCCTTCCAGCATGTCACAGAGATATCCATCCTTTCATAATTTGCAACAAATTCCTCATAGAAGCCGCGTGCAACACACTGTTTCATAAATTCTTTTGCAGCAGTTCTTTCCAAGACGATTTCTCCGAATTGTGCCCAACGAGTAAATTCCCTGAGTCCACAGGTAATACATTAATGGAACAGAGGTATAATAATTGTCGAAATAAATTATATGGTTTATTTTGCGGGGAATTGAACGGCACAGTCTAACCACAGTATTACCTACTACACCAATGTCAGGCTCATTCGATAAGTTCTCAACATCTTGTTTTCCAGAATAGATTTCAAAACTGTATGCGTACCCTGATAAGGAGCATAATGCAAATAACTTGAAACCCGTGGTTTGTTAGATAGGTATTGCTTCATATAATGTGATACCTTTGTGAAACACATTTTCTCATCTAAATGGTGCACTATTCACAAACACTTTATTTAGATGATCAATAAAAGGTCTTATTTTATGCAAACGATCATGGTTTGGATGACCTCGAGGATTGTGTTGAAAATTGTCGTTAAAATGAATAACTGATCTTCTTTTTTCAAACCTATTTAGCGGCATCGTCTGCTTTATGTAATCGAAGCCATATTTACCCCAGTAAGACCTCACATTTGGATAGTGGTATAGAGATATAAATATTATAATACCCAGATATTTGCGAATTTCTAACGCATTTACAGGTGGACAGTTTAAAACACTTTTTTGTGTGATATACAAATTCGTTTGGTCAACAAAAATCGTCAGTGTATCTTCATTTATAAATTCAGAAAAAATTGGAATGGGGTTTGAAGCGTTAATAATCGTTCGGAAAAAGTTGTATTGCCCACAAAACCTATGCGATCGTCATTGTATTCCAAACTTCTGGTTTTCCATATAAGGTTCCTATTTCGTTGCTTCCAGGCTGCAACATCAGGAATACTTGAGGTACTACGACCTGGAATATCTAACTGATCATCATTCAACAATTGGCCAGGTTCGTCTTCTAAAACTAATTCTTCATTGCCAAGCTCTTTGTCATTATCCCTAATGTCTTCCGATTCTTGTAATAAATGTTTACCGGTAAATAATCAATATCATTTTCGTCACCAATATCCTCATCTTCTGAAATATCACCATCCTCAAGAAAGGAAAGAAAAGCCTCTATGTCTTTGTCTTCTAATCTTCTAGGCATTTAATATCAAAGTAAATAAACTAAAAAAAAATAACAAACAAATTGTAACCGTCTATTATTATTTATGTCACAAACGCATGTTGTAGACATTTGGCAACATACAGTATTTTTCAAAAATATTGCATTTATTCAATAACATCATTAAAATAACGATCACCATACTATAGCTTACCTTTCAATAGATGCAAAATAATTTTTGTCCAATTTGATAATGCACGATTCACAGAAAACACAAAAATACAAAATTTGATTTTCACTAAACACCTGATCTGTATCACTCACCACAATGAAATGCGGACTAAATAAAAATCAAAGTACCAAAAAACAAAATAACGTTTTTTTTTCTATTTACATTGCTTGTGTGTGCTTAGCAACGAGCTTATATGAATGTACACACATATCAACATAAAGAAAATTAACAAGAACTGCTATGTAGACAATTAGCAACAGTATGCATTTAAGGGTTAAAGTTTCTGGGATCCATTGACAACCATTTTAAAACTGTTTTAGAGTCTGACCAAAAAAAACTTTCGGTGCAACGAAGGCGTGTTGCATTTTGAATCTTTGTAGCCAAACGAGTTCCTATCAATGCCGCTTGAAGTTCCAGTCGAGGTATTGATACCGGTTTCAAAGGTGTTACCTTGGATTTTGCAGCTACAATGGACACTTGGACCTCGTCTTTATGTTGAACACGAAAATAGCATACAGCAGCGTATGCATTTTCGCCGGCATCGACGAACGTGTGTAACTGTACATCTGACGTCATCTCCAATGATTTAGAGTAACATCTTGGAACGAAAGGAGAAGATATTTTGGACAAATTTGAGAGCCAGGAATGCCACTTTATGTACAGCTCTTCATTTAATTCCCACTGTATGCCTGAGCGCCATATATCCTGCAGTAAAATTTTTAAACCGATGGTATAGTGTGAAACAAACCCAAGCGGATCAAATATCGACATGAGGACTTGAAGAACTTCTCTTTTAGTAGGGACAATTTCTGATTACTACACATCTCTTTTGACCCTCGAGAATCTAGAATTGTACTGAAAAACGTCATTATTAGATTCCCAATACATACCAAGAATTTTCTCTACAGCTCCAAATGTATTCGCCACTGCTGATTCATAATCACATAATTGTTGCCTTACAATAGGAGAATTTGTAGCCCAGTTTGTCATATGAAAACCACCTGAAGCGTTAATCTTTTTTCCTTCTGTTGCCAACCGTAGAGCATCTTCTTCGGAATCTACGCTGTCGATAAAATCGTCCATATAGTGGTAGCTTTCTATGGCTTTAACAACACGGGGGTACGTGTCACGAAATTCTTCCTCATTTTTATTCCGAATAAAGTGAGCAATGCATGGGGCGCAGCTTATTCCGAAAGTTAATGCTTTCATTACATACACGGTAGGCTGCTGATTATCCCCTTCAGGCCATAGAAATCGCTGTACATGCATATCCTCGTCTTTGACGTTAATGCGATGAAACATTTCAGCTATGTCACCACAAATTGCAATTTGACCAACACGGAATTCAATTAAAACGTCAAAGAGTGACGTGAGCAAGTCTGGGCCACTCAAAAGAAAGTCATTTAGCGATTTATGATTCGATTTTGCTGCTGCATCCCACACAAGGCGAATTTTACCTGGCTTATTCGGATTGAGAGCTACAAATATTGGGAGATACCACGTACGACCGGGGTACGAAAACATTTCGGAGTTTAAAACTTTTCTAGCGTAGCCTTTAATTAGTAACTTGTCAATTTCAGCTTGCATCGTCTGCTTTAGATGTGGATCTTTTTGGAACTTCTTTTGTAAACACTTTAGTCGATGGCATGCGACGTCATAGCTTTCAGGTAACGTTTCAGATTTGTTTCCAAAGAAAATTTACTTCAAATTGCCCGTTGTTCTTTGTGGCTGTATTTTGGAGAATTTTCATTGCTCTTTCGTTATCGGCTGATAAAATATAATTCTCTTTTGCTACCTCCAGAGAAAAATATTCTTTTATCTCGTCGTGTAGCACACTATATCTTTTTTCGGACTCGCATGTGTGAATGTTTAATGATGCAGTTTTACCGCCCCCCTGCAAGGTCCAGCCTAAGCGTATTTTTGTTGCAATTGGTCGCCCACGCGAGTTAAATTCTCTAAAGGAATTTTTAGGAAAAATAAAGAAATCCAAAAGCTTCTGCTTTGCGACTTTGCACTTTATTTATTTAAGTTTGAGTTTTGACTGACTGTTACAATTTTACTCTAGGTTTAAAATTAACTATTAAACTTAAAAGTGCTTATTCTATTGATTAATTTGTTTTTGTTTTATTTAATAAAAAATGCTTATTGTTAATTATTTGTATTTGCTTAAACTAAGGAAGTGTAATTAGGTTGAATTAAAAAATGCTTATTGTTAATTATTTGTATTTTCTTAAACTAAGGAAATGTAATTAGGTTATTGACAAGTAGCTCAGTTCTTTTACCGGAAGTGCTGAATTTGCAAAGTGTGTCAGTTGCACAACTTTGGTTGGGCAATTGACCTCTTTGCTATTTTTGCCAGTCTACGTTTATTTTATGTGGAGTCGGAGGTGTCTCTGACGTAACTCCTTCCCCCTTTGTATAAAAATTCTCCTGAATTTTTGGTTTAAGTTTTCTTTTAATTTTTATTGTATACACACTGACCGTTGTCAATAGCATAATTAATAAAGAGATTAATACAAATATTGTTATGATTGACGTATTGCTATATTTTCTATGATATTTTAATTCTTTAATTTCTTTTACATTTTCGATTTCACTTAAAACTATTTCATCAAATGTAGGTTCTGTGATATTAACTTTTATTTGATTTTTTGAGGGAATGACGAGTTATCTTTGTATATTTTTTCTGAGTTTACGAAAGTTTCTTTATCTATTTTTATTTTGCAATCATGGAAAGTAAATAAATAATTCTTACTTATTGAGAGATTTCTTTCATCGCAACTGCTAGTGACAATGCTTCCATTTGAATTCTTTAGAAGTATTAAGCCAGGTTCTATTTCTATTATATCTTTTTTTATTCTCTTAATTTTTTACAATTATTCTTATATATACACAAATTAGATATTTTTAATTCTTTAAAATTAGGGTTCTGTTTATATTCAAAAATTTGTCCGTTGTAGTGTAAAATTTCTTGTGGTTTAAAGTTTAATTGTGTGAAATTTGTGTCGGTGATCGGTATAATAAGAGATCTTTTAACTGTCACTGTGTTCTTTGGAAATTTTATTACGAATATTATGTGGTCGTCTTTGTATTTTGCGGCTCCTAGTTGCATATATTGAAGTTCGTAAAAGTCAATCTTAAAATCGTTAATTTCCTTGTCCGTTAGAATGTTGCTAGTCATTAGTTTGAAATTTGCGGATACTATGTTATTTTGAATATGTTCTAGACTGTCCGATAGAATTTTTAATTTGAGCAAAGCATCTAAGTAGTATATCTCGTTAACCATTTTATCATCATTTTTCTTTATCACGTTGAATTGATTTGAGATACTTTTCCTGTCCGTGTCTATTGTTGCCTTGAGTTTGTTTAATGTTTGGTTGAAATGGTTATTTACGTATATATTTTTATTAAGATTGTCTATTGTTTTGTGGTTGTTTTCGTCTATAATTTTTAAATGGTCTTCAATATCTATTCGGTCATCTTCGTTCATTGTTCCTGCTATCCACTTTAAGCCTGATCCTATTACGTTAAGTAAACCTCTTTTATGTCTGTTTTGGCGTAATGTTTGTGCTTTTAATTTTAGTTTTTCTAATTCGTGTTCAAGAAGTATTTTATTCTTGATGGATTGATACTGGCTTATCTCCTTTTCTAAATTGTCAATTACCTCTATTATTTGCTTAATATCAATTATGTGAATGATTTTATTATATTCTAAAATTATTCTTGCGTCATCCAATTTAATTTCGGCGAATCCGTCTGAATTACTGATTGGCTGGATTGTCAGAGATGCTATTGCCGTTGGTATTATTATCGTCAATAAAGCGATTGATGTCCAATTGGTCTGAAAATTTATTTTTTCGTTTAATGTTTGTAGGATCTACGCCTTCGAGTTTTAGCTTACGATATCTAGGTTCATATTTATGCCTCAATGTTTTATAATTTTTAACGTAACCTTCTTCATCTGTCCTTTCATAATTTTCCCTATTCTCATTTCTCTTGGTAATTATACGAATCTTTGCCTGTTTTAGTTTCTGTTCTATTTTTGTTTTATCAACCCTGCCTTCTACAATATCTATTGGTTTTTCCTTAGTAAGAGAATGAATTGATTTGTTATACCATTCGAAGCATTTAAAAATACGCTCTTGTGTTGAAAGTTCCGAATTTTCTGATTCCATCACTCTGTATTTTTCTGAAATCGTGCTGTGTAGCCTTTCCACATCAGCATTTCCGGTGTGGTTATTGGGTTTGGTAAAATGGACTTCAATTCCTTCCTCTCTTAAAAACTGTTTTACATTTGTAGAATTAAATTCATTGTCTGTAATTATTTTAAGAGGTTTGCTTCTAACTGATAAAAATTGTCTTAACTTTTCAGCGATCGTTGTGCTATTTCTGTCTTCTAAATAAATTGCAATTGCATGTTTAGAAAATTTGTCTATAAATGTCATGAAACTATGTTTTTTAATGGTGTATACATCAAGGTGTATAATTTGATTTACATCCGACGGGGTCTCCGTGATACGAAGTTTTGGTTTTATGGGTTTGCGATCATATTTTGATTTGTTACAAGTATCACAATTATTGATATATTTGTGGACCAATGTTGTAAGGTTTTTGAAATAGATCTTCTTTTTCAGTCCCTCATAGTTCTCTGTTATCCCACCATGTCCAGTTTCATATTTGTGGTACTTTGGGATTTGCTTATAAGTTTCGTCTTCATTGCACATGTCTTTCGCATGGTGGCTACATCTATAAAACTTTATACTATTATCAAATAATTCAATCAGCTTGAGCTGTACTTGGTTATAAACTTCGTCGGCTAGTTCAGAGAAAATCCCTACCTTACCATTTTTTAGGAATCTTCTAAATATATCAGTCATGAAGTTGGTATCAATGTCACTCTTAGAGACAAAAATTTTTCTTTTTCCTTGAACAATTTCTATTTCCTTTGTTTTATATTCTGTTAGTATTATTTGAGTCATAAACCTATTTACAACCGTGTCTAAAATTGGGAAGTGATCGTTTTGTTCCTCCTGCTGCGAATGGATTGTCGCTGCCGTACTTATATTGTCATCGGTGTCAATCGCATTAATTTCTCCTGTGTCGGTGTTGATTCTGCTCAGAAAGTCTGCAATTTTATTTTCTTTGCCTTTAATGTGATTTATGTTTAAGTTGTACTCGCCTAATTCCATTAGCCGTCTTTGTAACCTGGGGTTGATGTCTTTTCCTTTATGTTTGGTATGTAGCCATACTAACGGCTGGTGATCGGTTAATAGCTCAAAGGGTCTTCCATAAATATATGGCCTGTAATATTTAGTGGCCCAGACAATTGCCAAAAGTTCCTTTTCTACAGCTGCATATTTTTTTTCGTGGTCGTTGAGTGTCCTGCTGGCATAGCTGATGGGATGTTCATCCTGCATAAGTACTGCGCCAATTGCGTAGTCACTGGCATCAGTTACCAATTTACACTTTTTAGAGTAGTCTGGATACTTAAGGATCGGTGGGTTGATTTTTCAATTATTCAAATGTGTCAATATATTGTGGGTCGTTTTTATTAACCTTTGTATTTTTCTTCAGATATTTTGTCATTCCTTGTGCTATTTTGGCATAGTCTCGAATAAATTTTCTATAGTAGCCGGTGGCTCCAAGAAAGGATTTGATTTGCTTTTGCGTTTCAGGGAGTTTTAACTTTTGTATACTTTCTACTTTGTTAGGATTCGGTTTTACACCTTCTGTGGTTAAAACGTGTCCTAAATATTCCGTCTCTTTTGCGAGGAACCTACACTTGTCTACCTGAATTTTGAGATTGTGTTCCCTTAGTCTGTCGAAGACTTTTTGAATATTTATCTTATGTTCTTCTAGGCTTGTGCTAAAAATAAGTATATCATCTAGATATACAACACATATTCTGTTCATTAAATTTCTCAAAACTGAATTCATTAAGCGTTGGAAGGTTGGCGCATTTTTCAGCCCAAAAGGCATACGAACAAATTCATAATATCCTAATGGAGTTGAAAACGCCGTCTTCTTCCTGTCCTCCTTTTTTATTTTGATTTGATGGAAACCCTTGGCCAAATCAAGGGTAGTGAAATATTGTGATTTCCCAAGTTTGTCTAATATACTTTCGATGTTAGGCATCGGGAATTTGTCGTCCACAGTTATTTCATTTAGTTTGCGGTAGTCTATTACTATCCGCCACTTTTTCTTTCCAGAATAGTCCGTTTTTTTTGGAACTATCCAAATCGGTGAGTTATAAGGAGAGGTGCTTTCGGTAATAATATTTTGTTGAAGCATTTCCTTCATCTGCCGATTTATTTCTTCCTCATGAATTTGACGGTATCTGTATATTTTCGAATATACAGGGTTAATTGTTTTTGTAACAATTTCATGTTGAATTTCGCGGGTATGACTTAATGTCATACCTTCTTGGAAAAATAAATCTTTGTTCACATTGAGTAGGTTATTTAATACCTTATTTTCTTCCTTGTTCAAGTCGGTTCTTGAGAACTTATTGATTATTTCATCAACTTTTGAACTTTCTAGCGTTTGAATGCTTTCATATTCATATGGGCAAGCATTGCAAAATTTTATTTTATTATTGTTTACTTCGATGTATTCTTCGCCTATATTGATATTGGCCTTTAAGCTTTGCAGATTATTTTGTCCTATAAGAGCATCGAATGGTTTGTTTTTGAAACTTGTCAATTTCCAACTCATAAGGTTGTCGTCCTTGAATTCCTGGGGGACTTCTGTAATAATCTCATAGTTCACTTCCATCTGTCCGTTTAATGTTTTGAAAAGCAAGGGTCTGTCTAGTTTTATTCGTTTGTACTGAGGAAGCAATTTTTCGTTTAGTAATGTGGTTGAAGATCCAGTATCTATTAAACATTTTATTTTAACATTTCGAATGGTCAAATCTACTAACAGTAGATTTGCTTTTGGGCTGGTAACCGAAAATTTCCCTCGTCAATATGGTCGACTTCCATTGGCTCTTCACGGCTATAGCGATTTTGTCTAAAAGGATTTCGTATTTGTCCTGATGTTTGTTTGTCCATTTTGTTCGTATCTAGGAAAGTTTGTATTTCGATACAATCCTGAATTATTTACCTGTCTGAATTGACCTGAATTATTTGTTTGTCTGAATCGACCTGAATTATTTTTCTGTCCAAAATGATTTGGGTTATTATTATGTCTGAACTGACCAAAACTGTTTACCTGTCTATGTCCTATGTGATTAGATTCCCTGTGTTCTGTGTGTTTAGTATTTGTATTTTGTCTTATTATACCTGTTTCCTCCAAAGTGTGAAATGCTGATCTAATGTTAGATATGTTCCTACTATATATAATGCTGGACATATGGGGTGGAATATTGTTTAGAAAAGTTTTTAAAATCATAGCCTCATTAGTTTTTGGGTTAAATTCACTAGGCTTTTCCTTATCTTGTTCATATTTTTCATTAAGTTTATTTAAAATAATACTTAAATTAAAATAGTATTCACTTACATTATAATTTCTTATGGATAAAGCTTTATGGTACAATTGATGATATGTCTCCCTGACTCCGAACTTTGCGATGAGCTCCCTCTTAATCTGCTCCCAACTTGGATCTGGCCCCAATGTTCGTATCACGTTCAGTGCTGCTCCCTGAATTTTATTTATTATGCACCTTTGAAAAACATATTCCTCTAGACTGGTACCTTTAAAAATTGGGATGAAGAGTTCGGCTTCCCTTATAAATGATGATAAAGCGTAATCTTTGCTTCCTGTGTATTCTCTGATTCTTGCTGCTTCTTTAAGTACTTCTGATATAGCTATTGGAGGTTCCTTGGTTGAGTTCTCGGCTGAACACGGATCTGCTGAGTTGGTTGTTTCCATTTTGATTTTTTTTTTTTTTTGATTTTTCGTTTGTCCTTGCACTTGTTTGAAAAAATATTGTTTTCATTTAACTGCTGTTATTCTTAGTCACTAGTTTTGCTTTGTTTTGTTTTTTTTTCTTTCAACTTTAGTTGTATTTTTCTTCTTTAAAGAAGTATTTATATGATACAGTCAATATAATATAGTTCGAACAAACACACACAGTTTTTTATAATGTCTTTTGACTTTTTAACTCCTTAAGGAATTTTAATTTCGTTATTTTAATCCTTCGGGATATAAAAAATTTTTTACGATTAGGTTCACGTATCTAATCCTTCGGGACTAGATCCTACCGACTGCACCAGTTAAATTCTCTAAAGGAATTTTTAGGAAAAATAAAGAAATCCAAAAGTTTCTGCTTTGCGACTTTGCACTTTATTTATTTAAGTTTGAGTTTAGACTGAATGTTACAATTTTACTCTAGGTTTAAAATTAACTATTAAACTTAAAAGTGCTTATTCTGTTGACTAATTTGTTTTTGTTTTATTTAATAAAAAATGCTTATTGTTAATTATTTGTATTTGCTTATACTAAGGAAGTGTAATTAGGTTGAATTAAAAAAATGCTTATTGTTAATTATTTGTATTTTCTTAAACTAAGGAAATGTAATTAGGTTATTGACAAGTAGCTCAGTTCTTTTACCGGAAGTGCTGAATTTGCAAAGTGTGTCAGTTGCACAACTTTGGTTGGGCAATTGACCTCTTTGCTATTTTTGCCAGTCTACGTTTATTTTATGTGGAGTCGGAGGTGTCTCTGACGTAACTCGCGCGCTTTCTCGTATTTTCGTCGGTACAGCTACTCTCCAGTTGTTGAGTACAACTAAAATCATTGGTTTTGCATTTATATTGGACTGCACTGGTAAACCTTTCAGATACGGGTTGACTGTGACAATTTTTTCAAAGTTTAAAGACTGTATAGGCATATCCAAATTACGGACAGTGTGAACGTCATATAGGGTAAACCTAGATTCAGTTTGTATATTGGATACCTCTATATTAATTTTTATTGAGTCATCTTCAGAGCGAGTAGTATCACCAGTCCATCGCAGTTCTAACGGTTCTTGTTCACCTTTCAATCCCAATTTATTGAAAAAAAAAGTCACTGACGAGCCCTCATCCAAAAAAGCATATGTGTCCACAGATTCACCATTACAATAAACACGGATTGGCAAAATCCTGAAACACGATCTTTTTTCATTGCTGTGAGCATTTACTATTTCACTTCGCTCGTGTGTTAAACTTACGTAATTGTGCTATAAAGCGTGATGCTTTGCCGGCGATGAAAATTTAAACACTGGCGGCACAATTTGTTTTCCTTAACCACATTCCATTTGGAGTCTAAATTTAATGATTGAAACTCACCACAATTTTGGATTTTACGACTCTCACTTTTACACAAAAAACAAATTGGCTTAGTTGCGCTATTTTGTTGATGCGTGTTTACTGATGCACCTTTTTTGCTCATAATAGGAGACACGACTTGGCTGGCACTTATAGTATATATCCACTCACTGAACAATTTCACAATGGGCACTTTGGCATCTTTTGAATACATAGCCCAATTGAGTTTCTGATTATTCGGCAATTTGTCGACCAAACTTTTCACAAGCATAGGATTATTTAAATGAGGCTCCATATTACACTCCTCCATCGTCGAGCAAATGTTTTCCACAGTTATTGCGTATTCGATAATACTACCTAATTTGTCCTTTAAAGGAGCAATTTTCGTTACCTTTTCTATCATGCTGTCTAGTATATGCTCTGGACGACCAAAACACATATCCAGCGTTTGAATTATTTTATGGAAATTAGTAATTTGCTCTTCACCAACTCCTTAGCCCGACCGCGAAGACAGGATTGCAGACGCATTAAATTTTCCCCATCACTGTAACCAGCTAACTCGGTACTATTTTTAAAATTAGTAATAAAAATAGGCCAGTCTTCTGGGTTCCCGTCGAAATTGGGGAGTTCTTTGGGTATTACTTGCCTAGATGCGATTTGCACAGCAGTTGGTTGAGTCGACGAAAAGGTACTTAAAATTGAACACGATACTTGTGTGGAATCACCTTGTGAAAGAACTCTGTATTTCTTTTCTAAATACTGCGTTGAAGTTCTTTTTCTTCTTCTAACATTTGCAGATGTAACTGTGTTCGAGATGGCAAGCTTTGTGCATTGTTTTTGGCAAAAGGGCGCTGCATATTCTCATTACTTTGCACATTTTGATTTTATGGTATTGTACCTGTTTTTGAAACTTTAGTTTCAGCAGACCCTTGATTTGCAGGTGACGATGTTTGTTGTGCTCCAGCGGAGAAATCGTCGATTGTCTTGACGTGTGATACTTTTGTTGGGACCACGGGTGGCTCTTGACAATTGGAACAGCTCCAGCTTACATCAGCAACATTTGAGCCCACTCCAACGCACTCGAAATGAAACCACTTGTCACACGAATCACATTGCACCATATTATCGGTGTCTTTTAAATTACATTTTTGCAATTAAAATCTGTTTCCGACATTATTTTGTCTAATTTAGAAACACAATAAATTTTGGCTTAATTAAATGCAATTTATTTATTTTCACTCACGAATTACTTTTGTCTTTACCGCAAGCAAATATATTTATTTATTTAAAAAATTGTTTTTAAGAATATTGTATTCCTACGGCGGTATAAATCAAATGTTCACTAGCTGCAACTCAATATTTAAACACTTTTATTTTGCTTTAAATATGCACTAATTTATT
Source organism: Phania funesta (assembly GCA_963932375.1). Classification (NCBI taxonomy): domain Eukaryota; kingdom Metazoa; phylum Arthropoda; class Insecta; order Diptera; family Tachinidae; genus Phania; species Phania funesta. Next base: position 65,013,363 of record OZ010652.1, read on the forward strand.
AATTAAAAATATTAAGGTGCGTGTCGCTTAAAAACAATTTGTTTCCACCGCGTCTAAATAGGAACGATTTAAAAAATATTATTGTGATTTTATTACATCTTGAAAGGAATTTACTACCGTTAGGAATGTTGTATATATGTAACACCAATGTATATAATCATTTAACAAACTTAAAGTAAATAAGAACCACGGTGGAAAGAATTATTCATCACCTTCTGAATGGCTCCTCAATTTAGCCATCTTCAAGGTTTGCTACCTGCTGTAGACAAGGCTGCAAGGAAAATGCTCAACATTTCTTCGTCATTCATTGCCGGTTGTGGCAATTAAATAAATGCAGTGTCATGAGGGCTTTGTGAACAGAATGGGCAGATGTTGAAAGTGCCAGGAAATATTCGTTTACGGTAGAAGTTAAGTATGCTGAACCATCCAGCTCTAAATTGTGGTTAATTTGATCGGGGTATGTCCGTTCAGGACTTTATTGCATCTATATTTATTCATGGCTGCTGTGACCGCCTGCTGGAGCATTAGTTTTTGGGCTGTCGTTATGGATATCCTTTCAGCATGAGATGGAATATCTTCCGGGAAGTCA